>JAULSN010000014.1:0-549880 GCA_033439765.1 Lasiosphaeria ovina
AATAATTAAGGAAGCTAAGTTTACGGCTAAACTAAAATAAAAATTAACCCCGGCTAACCCGCTCGTATTTAATAAATATATCTTAACCTTCTAAGAGGACGGTATACTAATTACCCTTACCTTTCGTAACGGTTATTATAATAACTATTATAAATAACCTTATTATTTTAATATTATAAGAAATTTTAAAATAAAAAGATAAATAATAAATATTAATAATTAATTAATTAAAAAATAAAAAGCTTAAATTATATAACTTTTATATTATATAATATACTTTTTAAATATTATTATATAATTAAAGTCTAAATTTAAAGTTAGATTTAGAATTAGGATTATATTAGAATAAAAGGGGTTTTAATTAAAAGTTAAAATATTAAGAATAAAATAATTATTTAAATTTAAATAAAATAATTATATAAAGTTAAATAATACTCTATATAGCTTAATAAAGTTAAATAAAGCTAAATTTATATTACTACTTTACTTAAGTATATTATATATTTATAAAAGAAAGAAGTTTTATTAAGTTTATTAAATATAAAAAGAATTACTTTTATATATTTTTATTATATAATCTTTTTAAATAAGTAATAATAATTAGAATATTATAATATTTACTTTTAAACTTATCTTTCTTAATATATATCTTTATAAGTTTTATTAATATTTATATTTATAATAATTATATTATATTATTTAAGTATAAAGGTATTTTAAAAAGTTTATATATAAGGTAAATTATAAGGAATTATACTTTATAATTTAATATAATAATACTTTTATAAAGTATTAAGAGAAGTAAGTTAATTAATTATAAGTTTATAAAACTTTATTATAAGCTTATTACTTAAATTATAAGGACTTTACTTAATAATTTACCTTATAAGTTATAAAGAACTTTACTTTATAATTAAGGTCTTTAAGATTAATTATAAGTATTAAAGAAGATAGAAAGGAGTTATATTATAAAAGAAGTATAATATAAAGAGTAATAAATATTATACTTACTTATTACTTTCTTTTATACTTATAATAAGAGGCTTACTTACTTACTTAAGAAGGAAATTTATTTAAAGGAAAGAATAAGTTTATATAAACTTAAAGTAAGCTCTTTAGAAGGTTCTAAAAACTTATAAGCTTTATAAATAACTTTATATTTTATAATCTTTTAATAAACTTATCTTATATATATTAAGACGTATAAGGATTTCGAAAAGGTATTATAAAGTAAAGTAAATAATTTAAGTATAACGCCTTTAATATTATATAATAATTATAATACTTATAACTTTAATATAATTATTATAATACCTTATACTTTAGAACTTTATAACCTTAATAATTAACCGTACTTTAATATATTTATATTATAATTACCTTTATACTTATAATTTCTTTATATTATACTCTTACTTTATATAATATAATATTAACTTATTATAATAACCCTTTATAAGTATTATATTTATATTAAATTATATTCTTATATAAGCCTAAACTTAATACTTATATAAGGTATATAAGGTAATAAGTATAACGGAATTAAGGTATATAACGTATATTAAGAATTAAGTATAAAGTAAGTTAATTAAGTATAAGGTAAATTATAAAGAATTATACCTTATAATTTAATATAATAATATTTTTATAAAGTATTAAGAGAAGTAAGTTAATTAATTATAAGTTTATAAAACTTTATTATAAGCCTATTACTTAAATTATAAGGACTCTACTTAATAATTTACCTTATAAGTTATAAGGGACTTTACTATATAATTAAGGTCTTTAAGACTAATTATAAGTACTAAAGAAGATAGAGAAGAGTTATATTATAAAAGAAGTATAATACTTACTTATTACTTTCTTTTATACTTATAATAAGAGGCTTACTTACTTAAGAAGGAAATCTATTTAAGAGAAAGGATAAGTTTATATAGACTTAAGGTAAGCTCTTTAGAAGGTTCCAAAAGCTTATAGGCTCCGTAAATAGCTTTTTATTCTATAGTCTTCTAATAGGCTTATCTTACGTATACTAAGACGTATAAGGGTTTTAAGAGGGTATTATAAGGTAAAGTAAATAATCTAAGTATAACGCCCTTAATATTATATAATAATTATAATACTTATAACTTTAATATAATTATTATAATACCTTATACTTTAGGACCTTATAACCTTAATAACTAGCTATACTTTAATAATTTATAAGCCTACGAGGGTATATTATAAGGAAAGAACACTCTAAGTATATACGTATACTTTTATATACGCTTAATACTTATTATTAACTAGCTTAACTATTATTAATTAATATAATTACTACTCTTATAAAGAACGGAGCCCCTAAGTATATATATAAGTATTAAAGAGGTTATAATAATAGAGTATTAATTATATTTTAAGTAATTAAAAGAGTAGTAATTATAGAAAGGGTTTAATAGAAGTTAGGTTTAGGGCTTCCGTAAGTAAGAAAGAAAGGCGGTAAAGGGCGGTAAAATAAATAATAATAAAGAGTAAGAAAAGTAGAGTAAAATAATATTTAAATTATTATAATTAATTAAAGACTAATAAAGATATAGTTATTCTAAATATAAAGGTAGGAAAATAATTCCCTTATATACCGGCTTATATAGACTTAATTAAACGGAACTCGGCTCTATTTAATACTTCGAATAACGGTCTAAAGCTAATAAAGGATCGTTAGCTAAGGTCGTAGCCGGCCTAATAGGGCCTGCGGCTAGTTAGCTCGGGCCTATTATAGGTGGCCGGCAGGTAGCCCGGTCCGCGGCTAAGTAGCCCTATAAGCGGCCTAGCTATTAGAACCGGTTACCTAAAGGTCGCCTACTGCCCTAGCCGTACGGGGCCAACACTTATAATAGTTAAATCGATTCTAAAGACCGTATACGCGGGGCTTTAAGTAATTATAATTATATTACGTTATAATAGGTCCGTAGGTCCGTTATATATATAAGCTTTATAACTTATATAAGGTTACTTATATAAGGACTTATAATTACTTATAGTTATATTAATACGTAAGTAGTATAAATATATTTATTATATATTTTTACCTCTTATAATTCTTTTTATATTATTTATTTTATATAAGGTAAAAAATATATATATTAAAAACTAATCATTATCGAGCTATATATTATTATAGACTTATATAATAGTAATAAGTACTATAGACTAGCCCTTAAAAGGCTTAAATATACTAAAAGCTAGCTCTTTAATAAGTATCTTTATCTCCTTATATATAATATTACTAAAAGATACCGCTTCCTTAATATAGTCGTTACTAATAATTATAATACCTTATATTTTAAGGGTATCGCGAATAAAAGAATTTATAAGAGCCTAAGTAAGTTATTAGGTTCTTACCCTAGCCGTTAGAGTACCCTCCTCTATCCACCTATATAGAAAGGCATCGATATTATATCTCTAAGGCTAATCTCTATCGCGTTATACGTATTAGTAGTTATTTTTACGGCGTTATAATTATATCTTTATAGTTTCCTATAAAATATCGTCCGCTAGATATATAGAATCGTCCAACTAGGCGTCTTTATCGTTATCGCCGTTATTATATTAAGGGGCTTTTATAGGGCCGGACTTTATAAGAGAAGAGAGCTTAGGGGTATTACTTAGGCTAGTAAGTAAGCTTATATTATATAGTCGTAATAATAACGGCTAACTTACGCCGGGAAGGCCTATATCCTCATCTTCTAGCGCGCTAGATATATTCTAATAATAAAATTAGTACCGGAATACTCAGAATTTCTCGCGCTTTCGAATAATACTAACGGCTTATTTTTACGACGACTTTTAGTATTATTATAGACCCGTAATTAGTTAAAGGTTAGTAGTTTAAAGATCTATACCCGGGTTAATATATATTATATACTTAGACTAGTATAGTGGCTCTTCTTCCCGGGTATTATAATTAGTTCAAATTTCGATTTATAGGTCTATATAGGTTAATATCCCCTAAAAATCTAAAAAATCGGGGCCGCAGGGCACCCACTAGGGTGCAGCCCCTCTTTGAGCCACGGTACTAGTCTGAGCTTACTGAGATAACAAACAGTTACCTTCTTACACTGTCCTGTCCTGTCTGTCCACACTCGACAATCGCATCATCCAGCTATATCGTAGTTTAGCAGAGAACCAGGTATCGGTATAAACTAATACTGGGCACAGCACAACAATGGCGGCGCTCATAATGAAGATGGTGGCCATCATGTCCGATCTGCCCGCCAGCCGCTCACTGCTCGGCATTATCTGCCATTTCTAGGCGTACCATGGTCCAAAAAATCCACGATACCGGATTGAGATGGGGGGGGTAGGTAATTCGCGTCGCGTCTTTTGAAGACCAGACGTACACGTGCATCATTTATTCTCTCAACACCACGCAATGAGTGTTCCACAGGTCGGTCCTTTAAATCTCTCTTCTCCGGCGTCAATGCCAGTTTCCAAGCCGAACAGGTTTGTAAAACGTCATGTCCTAATAGTAGTAGTAATAGCGTGGAATTATTTATCCGTCAAAATCGTTACTGTCCCTTCCTCTTCGCCGTGGTTTATATAATACAGCACGTCTTGATATGCACCAATTGGTTGTCACAGTATTTTCCAAGCTTTCAACTGTCTCAGATATGGAAACCCTCGATCACCAAGTATCCCAATCTCGGTTGTATCCTTACTCTTGCAATCTCGCGGCCGTCTTCCCCTTCACAGAGCCGTCCGTCCACGATAGGGCTATATTCTGCGTTTCCATTATCCCTTCTATAGAGCTCTCTTATATCTCTTTCATTTTTCACGTGAAGGCTGCCCAACTTCCCAGAGACATGCTCCGCTTTTCCATTCACCTCGGTATTTCCAGAGCTCCCCAACTTCCCAGCCGCATTTCCAGAGCTTCCCAACTTCTCAGAGCCATCCTCCGCATTTCCATCCATCTAGACCCCGATCTTACCTGGTCTACTAAAGGGTTCATGACGTTTATTTGGAGGTGGACCTGCGACCTCCCTGTGTTAGCACGCTCCTGTTGAGGTCAGAGCATGGCAAACTTGGTCATTAGTCGGGTTGACGGAACTGATGCATATGTGCCATCTCCGCAGTCGCTGGTCTCGACCCTGAAGTATAGTGCCGACAGGTCTCCAAGATATCTGCGGGGTGTGGGTGTGGGTGTCGCCAGGCTTCTGATTCTTGCTCCTTGTCTTCTACGCATAAACCAGCGAGCAAAGCAAAATGCATCAGCAATGCCCTTCCTTCTCCCTTCCAGCAAAGTGCTCGGAGGAGGCATTTCCACCCACGCACGACCTTGGGGGTCGTGGCCTTCATCGCCGCAAGTGTGAACCGCCTCAAGTTCGGCTTCCCGCCAACCTGCTGAGGAGGATTGGACGTGTGCAGCGCTTGCGTGTGTGCCCAGGGCTTTAGTACTGTGCCCGCGGGTACTATCAACACCGAGAGGACATGACATGTGCCCCGCCGCCCGACATGTACTTATTGCCGCGGCCTTGACTGCTGAAAAAAGACGCCACACGCCCGCCAAAAACAGCAGTCCAGACCACGGCACATGTTGTATGTGTGGAATTTGGGACATGGTAATGTCACACACAGAGAGACATGTTCCAAGCTATGTATGACATGACACGCAGAACCAATCAACCCAGCTTCAGTTGCAGCTCAGATTCCTCCTCCACCGGAGCAAAACTCCCCATCATCATCCATATACTACCCCTTCAGCTACCTCTACCTCCCCCCCCAGGCAATCGAAGAAGGCCGATACATACACGCTTCTCAAGCTCATCTACAACCGGCGTCATGGGAGCCCCCTTTTGGCTGGGGCTGGGGCTGGGGCTGGGAAATCGCTTCTGGTGACGCCTCTCCACTTTCTAATTGCCCTTGCCTTGGCTGCAGGCCTCTCTAGTGCTGGTGCTGGTGGTTGTGCTGGTTCTGCTGCGTGTATCAAGAGGTCGACACACACACACACAACACGCGCGAACTTTGCTGCCCCCCCCCTCTCTCTCTCTCTCTCTCTCTCACTAGGCAGGTAGGCAGGCAGGAAAACATGTGTGCGAGGCAAGGCAATTAATTGCTACAAGGTAGCAAGCAAGGCAGCGGCTTCTCCAACTCTCTCGTGCTCGTGTCTGTGTCTCCGAGGGTGGAAGAAACACTGCTAGTTGTTACGAGTCGTACTTCCAATTTTGTTGTACAAGCCAGAGAAATACTTTTATCCTGATCAAAACCAATCCATATCCAACCAAAACAAACCAGTGGAACTCAGCAAAGGCCCGAGTGCCAGTTCCCAATCCAAATCCAACCAAAACAAACCAGTGAAACTCAGCAAAGGCCCGAGTGCCAGTTCCCAATCCATATCCAACCAAAACAAACCAGTGAAACTCAGCAAAGGCCCGAGTGCCAGTTCCCAATCCATATCCAACCAAAACAAAACAGTGAAACTCAGCAAAGGCCCGAGTGCCAGTTCCCAATCCATATCCAACCAAAACAAAACAGTGAAACTCAGCAAAGGCCCGAGTGCCAGTTCCCAATCCATATCCAACCAAAACAAAACAGTGAAACTCAGTAAAGGCCCGAGTGCCAGTTCCCATCCTCGTTCCCCTAGTAGTTGAGGTCGGCGCTAAACAGTACTTACACACACGAATAGAAACAAACACGTCCTCCCTCCTTCGCGACATCACATCGTCGTCGTCGTCGTCGTCGTCGTCGTCGTCGTCGCCGTCGTCATCGACGAGTTGCTGCTGCCACCAAAGCTGCCGCTGCTGCTGCCGCCACCAGAGCCGCTGCTGCTGCCACCAGAGCCGCTGCTGCTGCCACCAGAGCTGCTGCTGCTGCCACCAGAGCTGCTGCTGCTGCTGTTGCTATCCTTTCGTGCCTGGTACGGGCTCCGGTACGGGCTCCGGTAATGGCCGCGCCACAGCTTCTCCAAAAGGCCCTTCCACGAGAGCGTGCGGCCGCGGAACTGCTCCATCATCTCGTTCTTCTGCATCATGGTGGAAGGGAAGGGTTAGCCAGCGACGACCACGAGAGGAGCCGAAGATGGATGGCAAAACTTACGGCAATCATCTGGTCCCACTCGTCCGGCTCGAGCACGTACTGCTGGAGCCTCTCGTCCCAACGCTCCGGGTGGAGCTCTCCAAGTCTCCGCCACGCCCAGTACGTCAACCTCTGCGTGTCCATGAGCTCCTTGATTTCGGCGCACGTGATCTCCATGTTGGTGTTTCTCTTGATCGCCATGGCGGTCAAAGTGTACGCCCCCCCCGAGAACCCGCCGCTGTGGTAGCGGAGGTAATCCATCCTGCACATGCTCTCGAGCATGGCTTGCTTGACCTCGGAAGGCCATGCCTTGGGTATGCACGGCACCTTTGGTGCGAGCGGCCGGACGGGGCGGACGGCAGTGTCGCCAGGGTTCTCCCGGGGCGGCCGGCCGCGGCCGCGGCGGACGGTAGTGTCGCCAGTAACTGGAGGTATCCACCGTACGGTTGGTGTGGGCGGCATGGGGGGTCCTTGGGGCGGGGGAGGGTCAGGCGGCATGGGGCAAAAAAGTTGGATTGAAAATTGCTGAGAGGCCCCGCGGCGCTGCATGGGGGGTCCTGGGGGCGGCATGGGGGGGCCTGCGGGCGGCATGGGGGGGCCTGCGGGCGGCATGTGGGGAGGGTCAGGCGGCATCGGGCAAAAAAGTTCAATTGAGCGTCGGTGGAAAGCTCCGTGGCGCGACATGGGGGGTCCTGGGGGCGGTATGGGGGGGCCTGCGGGCGGCATGGGGGGGCCCAGACATAGAGGGGGCAGCTTGGGCGAAAATCCGGGCGGCGGCGGCACGGCCCACAGGGGGGGTGAAGGTGATACTGGCAGCGGCAGCATAAGGTTAGGGGGCGGTACTGGCAGCGGCAGCATAAGGTTAGGGGGCGGTACTGGCAGCGGCAGCATAAGGTTAGGGGGCGGTACTGGCAGCGGCAGCATAAGGCTAGGGGGCGGTACGGGCGGCACGTGCATGGGCATGGGCACGTGCATGGGCATGGGCATGGGCACGTGCATGGGCATGGGCATGGGCATGGGCACGTGCACGGGCATGGGCATGGGCATGGGCACGTGCACGGGCATGGGCATGGGCATGGGCATGGGCTCATCGTCGCCCAGCTCCGGGTCGTCAATGATGTTGCCAATGGCCATTTCCTGCCGCGTTCTCTGTGCCTGTGCCTGTTGTGCCTGTGCCTGTTGCTGTGCCTGTTGTGCCTGTGCCTGTGCCTGTGCCTGTGCCTGTGCCTGTGCCTGTGCCTGTGCCTGTGCCTGTGCCTGTGCCTGTGCCTGTGCCTGTTGTTGTTGTTCTAGTGCCTGTGCCTGTTCCAGTGCCTGTTGTGCCTGTGCCTGTTGTTGTTGTTCCAGTGCCTCTGCCTGTTCCAGTGCCTGTGCCTGTTGTGCCTGATCCAGTAGCCCTGCGTATGCCCGTTCCAGTGCCTGTGCCTGTTGTGCCTGTGCCTGTTGTTGTTGTTCCAGTGCCTGTGCCTGTAGTGCCTGTTCCAGTAGACCTCTATATGCCTGTTGCAGTGCCCGTTGCCGTACTTGTGATCTGAGGAGAGAAGGCATGGCGGGTGATGATGTCGGAGACAATGAAAGGTAAATGTCGACAACGGGGACGGTGCACAGCAGGGACGGTGGTGTCCGAGACAATGGAAGGTAAATGGCCACAAGGCGGACGGCGGTGTCCAGGACGGGGACGGTGGTGTCACAATGGAAGGTAAATGACCACAAGGCGGAAGGTGGTGTCCAAGGCGGGGACGGTGGTATCCGAGACAATGGAAGGTAAATGGCCACAAGGCGGACGGTGGTGTCACAATGGAAGGTAAATGACCACAAGGCGAAAGGTGGTGTCCAAGGCGGGGACGGTGGTGTCCGAGACAATGGAAGGTAAATGGCCACAAGGCGGACGGTGGTGTCCAAGACGGGGACGGTGGTGTCAGAATGGAAGGTAAATGACCACAAGGCGAAAGGTGGTGTCCAAGGCGGGGACGGTGGTGTCCGAGACAATGGAAGGTAAATGTCCAAAACGGGGACGGTGCACAGCGGGGACGGTGCACAGCGGGGACGGTGCACAGCGGGGACGGTGCACAGCGGGGATGGTGCACAGCGGGGACGGTGGTGTCCGAGATAATCGAAGGTAAATGTCCACAACGGGCAGTGTCCAAGACAATGGAAGGTAAATGTCCACAACGGGGACGGTGGTGTCACAATGGAAGGTAAATGTCCACAACGGGTGGTGTCCAAGACAATGGAAGGTAAATGACCACAACCGGGACGGTGGTGTCCCAGACAATGGAAGGTAAATGACCACAACGGCGACGGTGGTGTCCCAGACAATGGAAGGTAAATGACCACAACGGGGACGGTGGTGCCCCAGACAATAGAAGGCAAGGGACGATGCGGAGGAGGAACAATGAAAGGTAAATGTCCACAACGAGGAATACAGCGGCCCTTTATGCTATCAGGCCTCATATTGTCTCAATTGGCGTGTTCGGTTTGGCGTGTTCGGTTTGGCGTGTTTGGTTTGGCGTGTTTGGTTTGGCGTGTTCGAGTTGGTGTGTTGGTGTGTTCGAGTTGGTCTGTTAGTGTGTTCGTGTTGCGCCGAGCTGAAAGGCAGGTCTCAGTTCCGGCCCACCCACACCCAAGTCTCCTCAGTTGATTGGATTGCGGTTGGAATGTTGGCGCCACCAACCCCACCATCTCCGCACCTGCGAACCGTCTATTGGCCCGATCGCGGTGAAAGGTCATAGACCGCCAACAGGCTGCTATCATGAGCGCCAAAGAGTGCTTTTCAGGAAAAAGTGGCATGCGGCTAGGCCGTAGGTGGTCTAGCATGTACGCCACCTCGCGCAAAAATGCGATTTCTTACGGTTTTCTTCCGACACAGGCTGGCTCTGCTGCTGGTTACTGCGGGGTAGTCGAGTCCTTGGTAGCTTTCCGTTTCCGAAGCAGATGGGCGCTCTGGAGAGCGAGAGCGAGAGCGTTGGAAGACTGTGCATGTGGATTGGATATTAGGGAACGCCGTGAAAGTAGTATCGATCGAGTCGTATATGGTGATGGTGGTAGCTGCGGTGCATCTGTGGTGGAGGTGGTGGTGGTGGTGGTGGTGGTGGTGGTGGCAGGGGGAGCATGACCCACAACACTTGCCCCGCCTGCGTGTCTGTGTGTGTGGCTCTCTGGCCGGCACCTGCACTCCATAACGGACGGGCACGCATTTCGAGCGTGCATTTCGAGCGTAGCGAGCAGCTCGCCGCAGGCGCCCCCGGAGGGCCGCCGGAGGCAACAATGGGAGGTAGGGAGGGAAACATGTGTGCGAGGCAATTGCAAGGTAGTAATTCTCTCTATCTTCCCATTCTCTCTGCCTGCCTGTCCGTGTGCATACCGCGCCCCTTCCGCCAGCCATCGGCAATGAAATGAAGGAATGAAGGAATGTACACGGTGCTGTTCTGTCTGCACGTCTCTCTCTCTGTCTGTTGGCCGTTGCAACCGCTCTTGCAACGCTGCCGCATCTGTTGTGGGTGGTGGTACCCATCTGTTGTGGGTGGTGGTACCCATCCGTTGTGGGTGGTGGTACCCATCTGTTGTGGGTGGTGGTACCCATCTGTTGTGGCTGGTGGTACCCATCTGTTGTGGCTGGTGGTACCCATCTGTTGTGGCTGGTGGTACCAATCTGTTGTGGGTGGTGGGGAGGTAGCTGCAACGCTCCCGCATCTGTTGTGGTGTGGTGGTGATGCATCTGTTGTGACTGGTGTTGATGCATCTGTTGTGACTGGTGTTGATGCATCTGTTGTAACTGGTGGTGATGCATCTGTTGTAACTGGTGGTGATGCATCTGTTGTGGCTGGTGGTGATGCATCTGTTGTGACTGTGGTACCCATCTGTTGTGGGTGGTGGGGAGGTAGCTGCAACGCTCCCGCATCTGTTGTGGTGTGGTGGTGATGCATCTGTTGTGACTGGTGTTGATGCATCTGTTGTAACTGGTGGTGATGCATCTGTTGTGACTGGTGGTGAACCATCTGTTGTGACTGGTGTTGACGCATCTGTTGTGGTGTGGTGGGGGCGCATCTGTTTGGCTGGTGGTGACCCAACGAAGCCGCTTCGAACTCGACTCGACTGGCCGTTGTTGTTCCGTTACTGCTTGGTCTTGTCGTGGTTGTGGTAGTTGAGCTGCGTGCGAAAAGGAGGTTCACAAACAAGACAGCAGACAGCAAGTAGCACAGCAGACAGCAAGCAGCAAGAGATCGGCTTTCAGTGTTCCCCGGGGGTGACACAGCAGGCAGGCAGGCAGGTCTGTTCGGCGGCCCCGCCCGGGTCTTCCTTTGCTGGTGTTTTGTTTTGTTCGGGGACGGGCGGGTGAAGTGAATGTGAATACAAGACAGCAGACAGCAGACAGCGGCAGCAACGGGATCAGCTTCAGTGCTTCCCCGGGGGTGCGACACGGCAGGCAGGTCTGTTCGGCGGCCCCGCCCGGTCTTTCTTTGCTGTGTGTTCTGTTTTGTTCGGGGACGGGCGTGTGACTGTGGAGCGAGTGGGATGCAGCGTACAACAGAGTCTGGCAGAACACACGAAGACGTTAGCATTGGCATTTGCGGCACATGGAAGCAAGCGCGCGCATACCTTGTCTTCATCGCCCCGTGTAGTTCTTGGTGCGCATGTTCTGGTGCGGGTACTCGACGCGCTCCTCGAGCGGGGGCATGTGCGACCAGTGCGACCAGTGCGACCAGTGCGACCAGTGCGACCAGTGCGACCAGTGCTCGTTCCACAGCGTGTAGGCGTTGACGCCGCCGAGGACGAGGCAGACGGGCACGCCGCTGGGTGTTGTCAGCCGTGTTCTTTCTGCTCTGTCTTGCTGGTCTTCTTGGTCTTTGCGAGCATTGCGAGGCAGGCATTGCGAGGCAGGCATTGCGAGGCGAGACATTTGCCGCCGTTGCAAGATCTGGATGTTTCTTTCCGACAACAACAAAGGCGCACTGGTGTAGCTTCTTCTTGTCTTCCAGTACAGGCGGACTGGCCTGCGGGTGCTGGGTGTTCGGACACAAGCCCCGACAAACCACGCGACGAGGTGGTCTGGCTTGCAGGTGTTGGGTGTTCAGAAACAAGCCCCGACAAAACCACGCGACGAGGAGCGGGACTGGCTTGCAGGTGTTGGGTGTTTGAGAACAAGCCCCGACAAAACCACGCGACGAGGTGGTCTGGCTTGCAGGTGTTGGGTGTTCGGACACAAGCCCTGACAAAACCACAACGAGGAGTGGGAGACAGGTGGACTAGCTTGTGGGTGTCGGGTGTTGGGTGTTCAGATCGAGGCACCGCGCAACGAGGAGTGGGAGACAGGTGGTCGGGTTCGTGGGTCTTGGGTGTTCGGGAACAAGTCGCGACGCAGCGAGGAGTGGGAGACAGGTGGTCGGGCTCGTGGGTCTTGGGTGTTCGGGAACAAGGTCGCGACGCAGCGAGGAGTGGGAGACAGGTCGGGTGGTAGAAACAAGGTCGTGACAAAAACGCAACGAGGTGGTCTGGCTTGTGGGTGTCGGGTGTTCGGAAACAAGGCCGCCGTGACAAGAAACGAGGAGCCGGAGAGGGTGCACATTCTAGATGGCGATCTTGCGCCATAGGTCTGGGAGAGCCCCGTGTCAGCGTTTTTCTAGGGGCCAATTGGGACTGGGACTGGGACTGGGACTGGGACTGGGACTGACTGGGACTGAGACTGGAGAGCTTACTGTTGGGAGAGACTCCAACTCACCGGCGGTCGATGCGGCGTGCTCCTCGGTGTGGCGACGCTCGGCGGCGAATGCGTTCTCGCCAGCAGCAGACGAGAGACTGCTCGCCAGGCGACGACGCTGGGCGGCGGGCGGCCAATCGAGGACATGTCCCTCATTGAACGATGAGCGATGGGGTTTTTGCGACCGATGTGTTGCCTTACAGGGCAGAAGCGCTATCGATGCGTGCTGTGCGCTTTTCCAGCCTTCCAATTTGCGGCCTGCCAGCCAGCTCCCCGCACGCCGACGCAAGAGCGAGCGGGGGTGTCACGTGACTTTCCGACCACAGCTGGCAGCGGTTGCCAAAAAAAAAGGCCACTCACTACCTAGTAGTTACTTGTGCACAGGACTACTTTACACACGAATAAAGGTATCTACCAAGTACTACTACTCAGTCCTCAGGCCCTCGCCCGCCCACAGGCTCTCCCAAGCCCAAAGGCCCTCGCCCGCCCTCCCAAGCCCAAAGGCCCTCCCAAGCCCAAAGGCCCTCCCCCGCCCACACGCCCTCCCAAGAGCGGTGGTGTTACGTGACTTTCCGACCACAGCTGGTAGCGGGTGCCAAAAAAAAAGGCCACTCACTACCTAGTAGTTACTTGTACACAGGACTACTTTACACACGAATAAAAGTATCTACCAAGTACTACTACTCAGTCCTCAGGCCCTCGCCCGCCCACAGGCTCTCCCAAGCCCAAAGGCCCTCCCAAGCCCAAAGGCCCTCCCAAGCCCAAAGGCCCTCCCTGGACTCAAGTGTAGATTAGCAAAAGTGTAAATTAGCAGCTAATTAAATTCGGCATAGCCGACTGATCAAAAATGGCAGCCCTGACCGCGATACAGGAATTCCCAGTGTGAGTGTATGTGTTTTTGGCAGCTTGGGCCCAAGGCCCTCCCCCGTCCACAGGCCCTCCCAAGCCCAAAGGCCCTCCCTCGCCCACACGCCCTCCCAAGTCCAAAGGCTCTCCCCCGCCCACACGCCCTCCCAAGGCCAAAGGCCCTCCCCCGCCCACACGCCCTCCCAAGCCCAAAGGCCCTCCCCCAAGGCCAAAGGCCCTCCCAAGCCCAAAGGCCTCCCCCGCCCACACGCCCTCACAAGAGCGGGGGTGTCAAGTGACTTTCCGACCACAGCTGGCAGCGGGTGCCAAAAAAAAAAGGCCACTCACTACCTAGTAGTTACTTGTGCACGGGACTACTTTACACATGAATAAAAGTATCTACCAAGTACTGCCACTCAGTCCCCAGGCCCTCCACCGTCCATAGGCCCTCCCAAGCCCAAAGGCCCTCCCCCGCCCACAGGCCTTCCCAAGTCCACAGGCCCTCCCAAGCCCAAAGGCCCTCCCCCGCCCACACGCCCTCCCAAGAGCGGTGGTGTCAAGTGACTTTCCGACCACAGCTGGCAGCGGGTGCCAAAAAAAAAAGGCCACTCACTACCTAGTAGTTACTTGTGCACGGGACTACTTTACACATGAATACAAGTATCTACCAAGTACTACCACTCAGTCCCCAGGCCCTCCCCCGTCCACAGGCCCTCCCAAGCCCAAAGGCCTTCCCCCGCCCACAGGCCCTCCCAAGCCCAAAGGCCCTCCCCCGCCCACACGCCCTCCCAAGAGCGGTGGTGTCACGTGACTTTCCGACCACAGCTGGCAGCGGGTGCCAAAAAAAAAAAGGCCACTCACTACCTAGTAGTTACTTGTGCACGGGACTACTTTACACATGAATAAAAGTATCTACCAAGTACTGCCACTCAGTCCCCAGGCCCTCCCCCGTCCACAGGCCCTCCCAAGCCCAAAGGCCCTCCCCCGCCCACACACCCTCCCAAGAGCGGTGGTGTCACGTGACATTCCGACCACAGCTGGCAGCGGGTGCCAAAAAAAAAGGCCACTCACTACCTAGTAGTTACTTGTGCACAGGCCTACTTTACACATGATTAAAAGTATCTACCAAGTACTACCACTCACTCCCCAGGCCCTCCCCCCCCTCCCAAGCCCAAAGGCCCTCCCCCGCCCACAGGCCTTCCCAAGTCCAAAGGCGTCCACAGGCCCTCCCAAGCCCAAAGGCCTTCCCCCGCCCACACGCCCTCCCAAGCCCACACGCCCTCCCCCGCCCACACATCTTGCACTCTCCTTACCATGGATTCCATCCATGATGCAGAGTGGTGGAACTTTGCACTCTCCTTACCATGGATTCCATCCATGATGCAGAGTGGTGGAACTTTGCACTCTCCTTACCATGGATTCCATCTATGATGTAGAGTGGTGGAACTTTAAGTGAGTCTATTGACGCAATGACTTGCCAAGTCATCTTCGGAGTGTCTTTTATTTTGGCACCCGCTTGGGTGGTTGGGGCGAAGCGGGTCCCTAATTGAGCGATGGGCTGGTTTTTGTGACCGATATGTTGCCGTGCAGGCCGCAAGCGCGATCGATGCGTGCTGTTTCCCAACGAGAAAAATTTTCCAATTTACAGCTGACCGAGAGCGAGCGGGGTTATCGGGCAAGTTTCTCACCAGAGGAGGGGGTTGGGCGACGCAAGGGAGGGAGGAAAGTTTACGCTAATGGCTAGCCAATTGCTAGCTTGTTTCGGGGTGGAGAAATAATGGATTTTCTGAGCGGGGTAACTGGTGTAGTGATGTCAACGATTAGAAAACAATTGACTCGTTGTACTGCTGCGAAGCGGCGAGTCGAGAGACGGCGACTCGTAAGCTGCCTCTTTCCTATGCACCCCGAGAGAGACGGAGAGGGAAGCGATCACGTGCTATTCGCATACTGCGGTGCGCCCGATATTCACGGAAGCTGGGTGTATGGGTGTATGGGTGTGTGTGGGTGTGTGGGTGTGTGGGTGTGAGGGTGTGATGGTGTGAGGGTGCGTGGTGTGCGGGTGCAGGGTGTGAGGGTGCGGGGTGTGAGAGTTACGGGCGTAATTAGCCATCCCCATCTCACGAGGCCTGTAGGTCTAGCTCGGAGGTCCCCAGCTCACCCCAGCACTCAACACACTGTTGCACTGAACCCCCCCAGATCCCAACATGTTGTGCCGTGCCCCGCCCAAAAAACCCCCTTGCGCCCCACTTATTTAGCCCTACAGGCCCTGTGGAGAACATTTTCCGGGGGCAGCATTTAAATCGGCCATTTCCCCAGTACCATTCTCATATTTTCTCCCTCGAGCACCATTCTCTCATTTTCTCTCTCGACCACCACTCTTCGACCACCACTCTCCTCAGTCTTTTCGACTACCGATAACTACTACCCAAACCAGCGATCAGCATCCACCGGCCAGCAAATACCTCTCCAGTAACCCTCCTGGACAACATGCCTCATCATACCTGCTGCGTCTTCGGCCGCCTCCAAGACTCGGCAAAGCGCCCCTGGCTCTTTGCACACGGTTATCGGTGTCCTGTTGGAATAAGGATCCGACGGGCAACCATCCTCATCGAGGATACGCCCAGCCCCCGGCCTCCGTCTCCCAGCCCCCGGCCTCCGTCTCCCAGCCCCCGGCCTCCGTCTCCCAGCCCCCGGCCTCAGTCTCCCAGCCCCCGGCCTCCGTCTCGCAGCCCGCCAATTGTCATTAGGGATACGCCCAGCCCGCGGCCTCCGTCTCCCAGCCCCCGGCCTCAGTCTCCCAGCCCCCGGCCTCCGTCTCGCAGCCCGCCAATTGTCATTAGGGATACGCCCAGCCCGCGGCCTCGGTCTCCCAGCCCCCGGCCTCGGTCTCGCAGCCCCCCGATTGTCATCAGGGATACGCCCAGCCCGCGGCCTCGGTCTCCCAGCCCCCGGCCTCGGTCTCGCAGCCCCCTAATTGTCATTAGGGATACGCCCAGCCCGCGGCCTCGGTCTCCCAGCCCCCGGCCTCCGCCTCGCAGCCCCCCGATCATCATTAGGGATACGCCCAGCCCGCCGCCTCCGTCTCCCAGCGCCCCGGACTCGTCTCCCAACGCCGGCAGGTTCCTGAGGGGCTGGTCGCCACGCACCCTTCTTCCGCTCATTCCTGAGCACCCGGGGCGCAAGCGGCTGCGGGGGTCGCTCCCCGGTAACACGCCCAGAGAGCGCAAGCGGCTGCGGAGGCAGCCTGTTCTCGTGGACTCGTTTGCGAACGTTCGTGTGACGTTTTCGCCGCCGCCGTCGCCGTCGCCGCCGCCGTCGCCGTCGAGAATGCGCCTGGCCGTAGGGGGGGATGTGCCCCTTATCGTGGAGAGAAATCGGGAGACGGGGGTTCAGACGAGGCTCCAGACGAGGCTCCAGACGTTCCAGTCGAAACAGAGACAGAGACGGGGGGAAGAGCTTGAAAGGCTTGAAAGGCTTAGGGCTCCAGAACCAGCACCCATACTGTATGTCCCGCCCTGGCCCCCGCTACGTCGTGCTCGTGCTGGTGCTGGTGCTGGTGCTGGTGCCGGTGTCCCGCCCCCGCCCCCGCTGCTTCCTGTCGGTGCTGGTGCTGGTGCTGGTGCCGGTGTCCCGCCCCTGCCTCCGCTGCTTCCTGTCGGTGCTGGTGCTGGTGCTGGTGCTGGTGCTGGTGCTGGTGCTGGTGCTGGTGCCGGTGTCCCGCCCCCGCCTCCGCTGCTTCCTGTCGGTGCTGGTGCTGGTGCTGGTGCCGGTGTCCCGCCCCCGCCCCCGCTGCTTCCTGTCGGTGCTGGTGACGGTGTCCCGCCCCGGCCCCCGCTGCTTCCTGTCGGTGCTGGTGCTGGTGCTGGTGCCGGTGTCCCGCCCCCGCCTCCGCTGCTTCCTGTCGGTGCTGGTGCTGGTGCTGGTGCCGGTGTCCCGCCCCCGCCCCCGCTGCTTCCTGTCGGTGCTGGTGACGGTGTCCCGCCCCGGCCCCCGCTGCTTCCTGTCGGTGCTGGTGCTGGTGCTGGTGCCGGTGTCCCGCCCCCGCCTCCGCTGCTTCCTGTCGGTGCTGGTGCTGGTGCTGGTGCCGGTGTCCCGCCCCCGCCCCCGCTGCTTCCTGTCGGTGCTGGTGCTGGTGCTGGTGCCGGTGTCCCGCCCCCGCTGCTTCCTGTCGGTGCTGGTGCTGATGCTGGTGCCGGTGTCCCGCCCCCGCCCCCGCTGCTTCCTGTCGGTGCTGGTGCCGGTGTCCCGCCCCGGCCCCCGCTGCTTCCTGTCGGTGCTGGTGCTGGTGCTGGTGCTGGTGTCCCGGCCCCGCCCCCGTTGCTTCCTGTCGGTGCTGGTGCTGGTGCTGGTGCCGGTGGCCCGCCCCCGCCCACGATTCTGGGCCCTTACCATCCTGATATCCAACGTTTCGAACGCACTTGGCCCAACGAGATGTTCAGTGAGTTTGTCCTTCCAGCTCTGCTCTGCCATGCCCTGCCCTGCCTGACTAACCTCCATCTAGTCTGTCTCTAAGCCCATCTCGTCCAATTATGACGACAATGTTGGTCTGGAAATTGGGAGGAGACAGAGTTTTTTTCGCCGCGGGCAGTGGATAGATGTTGCGTTTCTCTTTCGGAGTTATGTCGCTATTGCCATTAAACACCATGTCATTGCCTTTCCCGTATTATCTTTAGTTTTTATAGTTGTTACCAGACCATGGTTAATAAAAGCATCTTTGCCATTCCGTCGTTACCCATTACCCCCAGTCCCAGCCCGCCGCTTTGTGTCTGGAGGGTTAGGGTTAGCCCGAGGCAAACGGGGTGCATGTTGGGGACTTTGCTGTTCTTCTTTTCTGCCTTCCTTTGCCTCCGGCGGCCCTCCAGACACAAAGCGGCGGGCTGCTCGCTTCACTCGAAACGGCTGAGGCAGAGGCAGAGGCAGACTTGGACGGGTGTGCGAAAAAAAAAAAAGCAATCTAGGCACTGTGAGTAAAGTAAAGTAAAGTAAAGTACCTTGGTTCCATGCTATCACCACCACCATGGTCAATAACAGCATCAGCATTGCCTTGCCTTTACCCGTAGTGTCCTTATAAATATATATCCATTTCGCCGTGAGTGAAGTAAAGTACCTTGGTTCCATGCTATTATTTACCACCACCATGGTCAATAACAGCATCAGCATTGCCTCTATACCCTCGTCAGAGGCAGATGATGCATCATCTCCAGGCGATGCGTCCCGGTGTTCTGTTCTGTTCTGCCGCGTCCTGCTGCAGCTGTCCTGCTGTCCCGTTCTTTGCGAAGCGCACCGTGACGCGGTTTCGCCCGCCCGGGCAAAAAAGAGGCCGAGGACGAGGAAGGTGAAGGTGAAGGTGAAGACGAAGACGAAAGGAGACGAAAGGAGACGGACCGAGAGGCGCCTCGAGTCGCAGGTTAGTTAGTTAGTTGGCTGGTCTATTAGTCAGTCTCAGCCGCGGTCCAACGACGGTTCAACAACGCATCATGATGACGACGACGACGACGACAACAACAACAGCAGCAACAACTGCAACAACAGCAACAGCCCATAGTTGGTCTTTCCTCAGATAAGCAAGGCCAGACGAGACACGATACCTCGGACAGAACACCAGGTACATTTTAACTAGACTTTGGCCTTAAGGCCATATATAATTAACCACGCTTTCGCGTACCTATTAGTCATGTTACTACATTTCGAAGAGCGCATCCATCTTCGTTCTCGCTCCTCGGAGCCCGACGGCTCTATTAGATAGTATGGCACACTTAGATTCGCTGGATTTAATAGGGGTTGTAACTACGTAATTATAGTACTTATATTACTCTATCCTTCTCTAATAAAGCCGAAGCTAGAGAGCTTATTATTATAATTATAAATAGTAGTAAATAGTATAGTAATTATAGCTCATACTAGCTAAACTAAACTATATAATAATTATGGCTTATATTAGTTGTAAGAGAGGGCAGGTACGCCTGATCAAGGTGGTCACAATGTAGGTAAGAAGAAGGGCGAGCAATGAGTGGCATTGGTGTAAGACTTCAACCTGGCCTTCGCAAAGGAAGGTGGGCGAGGGCCGCTGCTTATATACATGCTCAGGGGCTCCGTTCCTTATGACGGCAGTAGCTGTGCCAACTGGCAGTGGTCTGGCCAGTTGGTGACAGGTGGTGGGCGTACACAAAGGTGTGCGCACGTGCTTAGGGTGCTCTTTCCTTATATTAGTTAAATAGAACTCGGCTTAGTTATTTATACTTCTATAGTATTCTTTAATAGGCTTTAAGTACGTTATTTAGCTATTATTATATTAAGTTATTATTTATTATAATTATAACTTTAAGTAAAACTTAAAAATTAAAATCTTTATAATATATTATTAAACTATTAATATTTTATAATAATTATATTATAAAGTATATTTAATTATATTAAAGCGTTTTTTTATTTTATTAAAGATTATTAAATATACTTTTAAAAGTAATAATTAATAACCTTTACTTATATTATTAAAGAAAACCTTAATAAAGACTTATTATAATATTAAGATATTCTTATAAATAAGTTATAAAAGATTTTTTAAAGGCTTATAAGTAAAATACTTATAAGAATATATAAAATAAATAAGGATTTAATTAAGTAAATACTTAATATATATTAAGGTATTAAAGTATATAAATTAATAATAATAAAACCGGCTTTTATTTTTAAAAGTATTATTATTAAGTTAAGGAATATAATTAATATATATATATATTTTAAAAGGGCCTCTTTTTAATAATATAATATTAATAAATTAGAAGGTGCTTATTAATATTAAGTTAATTAAAATATAAAAGAAGATAATTTAATAAAAAAAGCTTTATATTAAATTAAAGAAATAAAAGATTATATAATAATAAAATTTATAATTTATTTAATAAGATTAAAAAGTACTTTATATATAAAAAATAAAGTTATTAATTTATAAAGTACTTAATTATTAAATAATAAAGAAAATAATAATATAAATAATCAATATAACATAAAGACGAAAGACTTACTTGATCTTTAATTACTTTAAAAGTATTAAATTAATAAGTTAAAATAAAGAATAAGAGTTTAAGACTTAAATATTATTAAAGAATATAAAAAGTATTAATATTGTAAATTAAAATACTTTATTTATAAAATATAACTTAATTAATAATATAAGGATAATTAACTTCTTCATAATTAAGTACTAATATATATAATAATAAAAGTTAACTATTTAAATAATTTTTAAAAGAGCTTATATTATCTTTTATTTTAAAAGTTATTAAATTTAAGATTTTTTAAAGTATTATACTTACATATAAAATATAATTAATATATTAATAATTAATAAGAATAAATTAAAAGTTATTATAAAAGAAGATCTTACGTATTAAGTTAATATATTAATAATTAGAAAGTATTATATATACTTTAATAATATTAAAGAGTATATTTCTTAAATAATAATTATAAAAACCCTATTTAAGTTAATTAACTTTTAAATTATTTAATAAATACCTTATTTTATTATATCTTTTTAATATAAATAAATAATATATATATCTAATATATCTTTAATTTCTTAATTATTAAGGAAAGAGTTATTTAATTATATAGAAATAAAGTTATTCTTAATTCTATTAAATAATTTTAAGAAGATTATTATATAATCTTACTTAATAAAAATAAATTATATAATTATATAATAATTTAATTACTTAATAATAAAACGCTTATAAAGGTTTTATAAGTAAGTTTAATAATTTAAAGTATAATTATTAGAAGATTAATAAGTTTTATTATTAATATTAATCTATAATAATAATCTTAATAAATTTAAATTTATCTTTTATAATAATATTAACTTTAATTATTATATATTAATAAATATTATATTTTAATAAAAGTTAATTATTTATTTTATTAATAAAATAACTTCTTTTTAAGTTTATAATTCTTTTAACATATAATATAAAAGTAATTTAAAATATAATTTAAATAATATAAATTAATATTTATATTAAATTATTTTATATTATTATTTTAATATAAGAATTTATTAATAATACTTATAACTTATTAATTAAAATTAGAAAAGTTTTAATAAGCTTAAATTTAATTAATAAATTAGAATAATATTATAAATAGAATATATTATAAATAGCTTTATTAAGCTTATAAAGTTATTATAATAAACTTAATATATATAATAAGCGAGTAAGTATAATAAGTAAGTAAGTACTTTTATTTTTATTATATTTATCTTTAATTATATAATATAATATTAAGAAATAATATAATTAAATTAAAAATAAATAAATTAAATAATTTTATAACCTCCTTATATATATATTATTATAATTAGGCTTATTATATATATTATAATACTAAATCTTTATATAAGAACCCCTTATATTATTATTACTTTATTATATTTTATAAGGAAAAGGACCCCCGAGTATACGGCCCCGGCCCTCGCCCACCTTCCTGTACGAAGCCCGGGCCCAAAGCCGATACGCGCTATATCATCTGCGCCACTAACGCCACACGGTAGCGCCACACTCGCAGAGCCTCAAAGGCCCTACGTAACAAAGGCCCTCAAAGGGCCCTACGCAGCCCTCGCTACGCAGCCCTCGAAGGCACGCACAACTAGCCGCGCCACAAGCGCCATACCGTGGCGCCACGCCCGCGGAGCCTCAACAAAGGCCCTAAGCCTATATATAGATACGGCCCTCGCCCACCTTCCTTTACGAGGGCTAGGTTAAAGTCTTTAGCCAATACCACTTCTTACTCTGCCTACCTACTACTTCTATTATAACCACCTTAATCGGGCGTACCTGCCTTCCCCTTACAATTCTTCAACCTCTACACCTTCCGGTATCGATCGAGCCGGTCATATAGTAAGTAATACCCGCGGAAAGGACCGAAGGTCGGCATCCGAAGCCCCCGGGGACTCTAGTAGCCAGACCCCGGACTCGCCTAGAGAGGCCGCTATAGCCACCGTTCCCACTATGGATCCCCAGCAATTCCAGGCCTTCATACAGGCCATAACCAGCCTGGGTAGCACCTTGGCGGCCAACCTAGGACCGTAGGGAGGGCCCCCTAGATTGAAGGATAATCGCCCTCCCTCCTACGTAGTCGGTAAGCTTAAGCTCGACGCCTCCCTCCAGGATAAGGAAGACTAGCTCCTAGCTACCGAATAAGGAAACGTAACCCGCCTAGACCGACCTTAATAGCTCCAAGTCCAATAGGCCAGTACTTAGATAGAGCCAGAAGCGTAGTAGTAGTAGCGGGCCTACTAGAAGCAGCTCTATGAAGGGGACTTCGAGCGGATTACCTAGTAGGAGTTCAAAGAATACGTTAATACGGACTACCTCGGTAGTAAATCCGGCGAAGTACAAATATATAAAGAATAGCTAGTATATACTTAACGCGGCCGGTCCCCTTAGGAATTCTACTACGAATAGTCTACGCTAGTAAGGTACCTACCGGATATGGATATTAATACTACCTTTATGGCCCGGGACTATTAGATTAAACTTGACCGCTTCTACTATAATCGATATACCGAGGCCGTCCCTAACGTCACCTCGGTAAAGGAGTGCGCTAAGTAGTATAAGCGGATCTGGCTCGCCCGGGCCTACCTAAGGAACGGTAACGATAAAGAAACGTACCGGAAAAGGCTAGGCTCCCCTACCAGCCTTAGCGAGGCCCGAAAACTATACCGTACGACGGAGGAACCGTACTCCGGACCCCGCTATAATAAAGCCCGGATTTAACGTAGGGAGCTTCGGGGCTCCCCCATACTAGACCAACCCGTTGCCTACGCCCCACCCGCTACTAGGCCGAACGCCTAGGCACCGCTCCGCGCTAGGGAGCCTCCTATATACTATAACTATAGCAAAGTAGGGTATATGTAACGCTAGTGCACCCTCCCGCCTCGGCGCCCTACGGCCGTACCAGGCCCGGACGCTAAGGTCTAGAGAATCGAGGTAGGGGACTACGGAGACCTCGAGGACCCGTACCCGGAACCCTCTAACTCCGAAGACGACTCGGGAAACGGGAGCTAGTAGACGATAACCCCGATCGATCTACCTAGGTTATCTACGACGGGGTAAAACTAGGCCCTACCTTTACTATCTAAGGTAGTACTCGCTTATAGCGCCGGGGATAGAAAGCCATACCTCTACCGGTAACTATTAACGCCGATACGGGGGTACAAGTCAACTACGTAAATCACCGATTCTACTGGAAATACTGTTGGTTTTTAATATATATATTTTTTACCTTATATAAAATAAACGATATAAAAAGAACTATAAGAGGTAAAAATATATAATAAATATATTTATACTGCTTACGTAATAATACAACTATAAATAATTGTGGGTCTCTTACATAAGCAATCTTATGTAAGCTGCAAAGCTTACATACACAACGACCTACACCTTACACAACGTAATGCAACCACAACCACTCAATGCCCCGCGTATACGGTCTTTGGAATCGATCCAACTGCCACAGGTGTTGGCCCCGCACGGCCAGGGCAGTAGGCGACCTTCAGGCAACCGGTTCCAACAGCCAGGCCGCTCACAGGGCCACCTGGCCGCGGACCGGGCCACCTGCCGGCCACCTGCAACAGGCCCGGGCCAACTAGCCGCAGGCCCTGCCGGGCCGGCTACGACCTTGGCCAACGATCCTCTGTTGGCTTCAGACCGTTGTTCGAAGTGTTGAACAGAGCCGAGTTCCGTTCAACCGAGTCCACACAAGCTGGTATAATAAGGGGACCATTTTCCCACCTTTGTATTTAGAATAATAACATCTCAATCAGTCTTTGACCAATCACAACAATCTAAATACCATTCTGCTCCACTTTTTCTGCTCTTCATTATCATCCATTCTGCCATCCTTCACCGCCTTCGAATCTATCTCACGGAAGCTCCAAACCTTACCTTCCGTTAAAACCTTTCCATAACTACCACTCTTCTAACTGCTTGAAAACTAATTAATGCTCTATCGATATAACCTCTTCAACAATATTCTTTATACTTATATACTTTAAGTAGTAAACCTAGTTTAACTATATTACCCGTATAATAGGAGCTTACCCTTTATTTATTCTTTATACCTATTCTTTAGACCCCTAGTACCTATATACGATACGAACTATAACCTATATAATCGAGCGGTTTATAATACGTTACTTACTTTCTTATTTCTAAAACCCTTAGTATTAACTAAATGGAGTACTCTTATATATATAATAACCTAGCTATACCTAGAGAGGATACGGTCCTTCTAAACGTCTAGCTAGAAGAAGATAATCCTAACTTATCGAGTAGAAACGAGTTAGACGATAGTAGTAAAGCCGGATCGGTCCAGCCTAAGGATACGGAAATCTAGGACGTAGATAATCCAGTATTAGAGGGATTAGCTAATAGTAACGGAGAAATCGCTAGTCTTATTTAATAACTAAAACCCCTTACGATAAACGATATAGCTACTATTAAGTAGCTTTAAGCCGAGATTATCCAGCTAAGGGAGCGCGAGGAAAGGTATAACCGCGATATAAAGGTAGCCGTTAAAAGGATCTTAGTAATAGAAGCTAGACTAGTACTACCTCCGCCTATACTAGCTCCTAAGAAGAAGCTAAAGATCCCGTACCCTAAGCTCTACGACGGAGATAAGGATAAGTTCGAGAACTAGAAGGATTCGATACTTTCCTATATAACGTATAATATTAGCGAACTTCCGTTTAATAAAGACGGAGTAACGTATATCGGTATACGACTCGTTAGAAAAGTAGCTACTTAGTTCGAACCCTATTAAAAAGCGCTTCTATAGAAGATGAAGGATAGGGACCCTAAGATTAACGCTACTATCGAGGCGGGAGTTACGGAAATCCTTAAGCGAATAGGAGAATTCTTCGCTAATCGATATATCTAGCGGAAGAAGGAGGAATAAGTCAAAAAGCTAAGGCAGACCCGATCCGTAGCCGAATATATAATGAATTTTCAAATATATATACTATACCTCGATTAGTTAGTCTAGGGATAACTACTTACGTTCTACGATAGCCTAAAGGACTACATTAAGGACGAACTCTATAAGGTACCTCGCCCGGAGACGCTATAGGAGTATATCGACGCGGTAATTAATATCGATAACCGATAGTTTTGGCGTAAGAGCGAGAAGCGTAGAGAGAAAAAGGACGGGCGATCGATAGGAGGCTACTATAGCCGCCAGGGTAATAAGCCTAACGATAAGAAGAAGAGATCCATACCCTTAATAGCTTACGGTATATACCCGGGACTAATAGACGAAAGCGTCGGAGTACTTCTTTAGAACCTAGTATAGTAATTACGCCTACCGCGTAATAAGAAGGACGATACCTATAATAACTATAGTAAGAAGGGCTATTAGGCTAGAGAATACCGCTAACTACGGAAATGGGGTAATAGGAAGCCCTCCGGAGACCGGAAGGTATACTTCGGCGATACCTAGGTTATAGGGATAGTCCTATAAGATAAAGAGGCTGAGGATAAGCCCGAGGAGACTATCGAGACCGCTAGTAGCCGACCACCCTTACGCGTACGTAAGGAAGAGATAGGAGATCTCCCCGACTACGGTACTTAGGGACTTACTTATAGGCTAGGAGAAGCCTAGGGACTGGAAGTTCTACTAATTCCTTCCCCGTTTAAGGACGAAGAGAAGGAAGAAGAAGACGAACTCCAGGACGACTTAGAACTAGAGCACTCGCCTAACGACGAAGAAGATAAGAGACGGAGCTATAGGGCTACGATTAGAGAGATTCAGGATCTTCGTAAAGGATTAGAGAGATACCGTATAGAGTAGGAAGAGCTAATTAAGAGGATCGATAAAGGAGACTAACCACTTAAGGAGTACTAAAACGATATCCTTATATTAGCCCACTTAACTTAATAGAAGACTGAGTTATTAAAGTAGTTAAACGAGGAGTACGTAGTCCTAGATAAGTACGGAGACTAGAGACTAGCTCCTTAGGAAAGCTAGATTAACGAAGGGGATCGAGTAGAGATTAAGCGACCCCTACGTACCGCTAAAGATACTAAGATAGGGAAGGCTATTAGGAACCTAATAGAGGAAGTAGATACCGAAGTAGGAGACGTACTCTAGCTTAACCCTAAGTACCCCGAATATTAGGAAGTGGATTGGATGAGCTATATCTACGATACTTACTAGGTATACCTCGTATATAAGTAGGGCTTCGACTATTTCTTAGCTAGAGTTAGAGATTAGGTAATTCCTAGAGTATTCCGATAAGTACTCCCTTAGTAAATTAAAGTTACTACCGATCTCTAAGCCGAAGGAGGACTAGAGATCCTAGTAAAGCTATTCTCTCTTAAAGACTATTAGAGAGGAAAGACTAACTAGAGGGAGTACGAAAATATCGACTATACTATATATTAGCGTTAGAAAATTATAGCTTAGACTACTAGTCGGACTCCTCCTCGTCGTCACGATCCCCATTCTGCTCCAGGTCACAATCCCCATCCTCTTCCTCCTCACGACCCCCTCGTCACGACTCCTCCTGACACCCCTCATCCTCGTCAGGATCGAAGGCGTCAGGGTACATGGCATTAAGCACCTTGAGCACTGATGGGAGGTCGTCGTCGGTAAACGGGATTGAGATACGGCGCAACGTCCAAGAACTCTTATAGGCCAAGCAGCATCCTTTCCTGGACATTCGATTCTGAAAGGCGCTGAAATCGTCGTCGGACATGTCCCAGATAACCGCTAATTCGACTTCTAGTGCGAAATTATCCCTTATTCTGTGACTGACGGCAACTCGTCGACGGCCAGTAAACCAGGTCGTTTTCGGGTTCCACTCAGTGGGATGGGCGACCAGGGCCTTCAACGGCCATCTTGGCTTGCCCGTGTCTCCTCCCCGAGTCCAGACTCATAGCATTAGAGAGAGTAATAGCCGAGGAGGGTAATGTGACTGAGAGGGTTGGGATGGGTACTCTTGGGGTGGGAAGATTCGTGAGGTTGCTTGGCTGTTATATACTCGCCGTCAGACCAGACCTGGCGGCCTGTGCTTGTCTTTCCCGCATTGGCTTGTTGCTCTGCCCCCCTGAGACTCGTCGCATTGATGTGACACCATTCATGCAAGGCAAACTTTGCATCGAGGCCTCGCCACCACTAACCCCTGAGCAGCTGAATCATGCGGTAGCGTAGCGGTGTGACCGGCGCTTGGGTCTTTCTGCGGAACTCAGGCTCGGACATGCCGTCCAGCCAGGGGCTGGCGTGCACTTGTGACGAGGCAGATACGTCAGACGTGGGGGCCCGGGTATTGTTGGTTGATTCGGCCACTGAGTGCGGCTGGGTCTGCTCGAGGCTGCGTTTGCAAGAGCCAGAAATACATGTTCATCGAGACTTCGTCATGGGTCTTTATCCTGGGTCGTCGGTTCGCATTGTGCAGTTGCTGTCGCGTTCGCTAACGGGTGATGGGAGAATAGCGGCGGGAACCGGAATGGCATTCGACACGGAGAGCGCAAATCGACCAAGTCTCTTTCCGCCTAGTCGAGGGAGGTAGGTGACGCGACGACGTGAAGCAGGCGCTCGCTTGGCGGCATCTGCTGTGACTGTGATTGTCCAATGCTATGTGGCGGGGCGCTGCGTTGACCACCAGTGTCCAAGGGTAGCTCGCCCATGACAGCACGCCCGTGTCGGCACAATGCGAACAATTTATGAGTGGAATAACTGTGGACACTGGTGGACCAGAACTTCCCAGCGAGAGGTCAGACTAACGAAATGTCATTCCACTAACTCGACTACCCAGCAGAGGAGCAACATCACCCGAGATCCGCCTCAGCAATCACTAAGGTCAATCGGATGCCCCTTGGTCTCCCCTGGTCTCTCCATGTGACCCAGTCCGGCTGCGAGTGGTTGGTCGTGCTCATCGTCGTTTTTCGTCAAGTTGAAGTCACCCGTCAGGTCCAAAACCTCGAGAATCTTTACTCTTCTCTTACTCTCATCTTTCGCGCATGATGCCTCGACCGCTCGGGTCTCGTGGCCAGACTCTCCGTGACCCAGGTCCCGTGGCTGCCGTCTTTGCCCGTCTCGACATGCTGTCCTCTGTGGCCTTGCGCGGCGGGAGGCCCTCGGCGACTTCTCCCTAATCCTCCGCCGTGGCCTCGCCGCGCCTCGGGCAACTCGGAAAGGCGACAGACGCCCGGCTCCATCGTAGAGTCGCACCACCTTCTGTGGCCGATGGGAGTGCAAAATGCAACGCGCACAGTCTTTGCAGACCATCTTCCTCTGGGATTAGCGAAGCCAAGTTCAACAGTGGGCATGTCAACGTACGCAGCCACATTTGGCAAGGGCACACCTGAACTCCTCTCCCCTTCCCATGACAGTGCAAGACGAGCAGGTCTCGACACTGCCATCCGTGAAGCCGAGACCGACTCGAGTAAGGTGACGACGCAGTAGGAACCTTTGAGCCGAGATGGTCTTGCTCCCGAATCGCCTGCTGACCGACTTCGCGTGTGCGGAACGATTTGCCATCTGGCCGAGGTCGCGACGCTGCAGGACAAGGAGCTGGAGACCGAGGAGTCGTCCTCTTGTGGGGGTGGAAAGGCCGCTCGGGAGTGAAAGATGCCAGGAGCTCTGCGGTGCTGTTGAGTGCGAGGACGAATCGCGAGGACGAGGTGCGTGGACGAGGTGCGTGGACGAGGCACGCGGGCGAGGTGCGTGGACGAAGGACGAAGGACGAAGGACAAAGGACAAAGGACGAATGTGCGCTGTCGGTGGGGAGAAGCCGGTTTATATCCTCCCAACCGCAGCCCTCTCCCTTGTGCTTCCCCTCCGTACTGACAGACGTCCCGCTCGAAGGCTACGCTGTAGCCTTCGAGTGGCATGGCGCTGGCCTCCTCCTGCGGATACGTCGAGTGTGTGCGTGCAAGCCCTGTTTGGCTGGCCTGCCATTATTGCTCTGCGCGTTGCTGGGCGAGTTCGTGGTCCGTCGCTGGGACCCCTTGATACAGTGCAGGGCCAATTCGACCTTGATCGGGCCTATTCGAGTGGTTGGAGTGAACTTGAACTTTGCCCGTGTGTATCCCGTCTTGTTGTCGATGAAGTCGCTGCATTGGAACTTCTTCCGCTGTGGGATACCAGTCAACCCCAGGGCCGGCACCAGCAGTGACCAGTACCGCCAGGATGCAGTAAAGGTGTACTCAGTACCGCGCAATTCACCGAGAACCGGCTGGTGGTTCTCCTGGTCTTGATCTGGCCTGGGATAACCAAATCCCCCCAAAACACATCCTGTCAATGCACCAAAACCACCAAAACACATGTTGTCCATCCACCAAATCCGCCAAGACACATACTGTCATTACAAGCAACACGATTCCATCGCCGCGCATATTGATACTAATCGGAGGATCCAAGGAACAAGCGCTCAACAGCTTGAGTAGCTAAAACCGAAGAAAAGGGAAATGCGGAACGAAAAGGACCGACTTTCAGAACATCTAAAGCTTCGCAAGGCAACTAAGGAATTAGAGAAGGAAACAAACTGGTCGGCCATTTCCGAGTCCAATTCCTCTGTCGTCTTCTTGGCGGGACGACCATTTCCGAGTCCAATTCCTCTGTCGTCTTCTTGGCGGGACGACTATTTCCGAGTCTAATTCCTCTCTCGTCTTCTTGGCGGGACGACTATTTCCGAGTCCAATTCCTCTGTCGTCTTCTTGGCGGGACGACTATTTCCGAGTCCAATTCCTCTCTCGTCTTCTTGGCGGGACGACTATTTCCGAGTCCAATTCCTCTGTCGTCTTCTTGGCGGGACGACTATTTCCGAGTCCAATTCCTCTCTCGTCTTCTTGGCGGGACGACCATTTCCGAGTCCAATTCCTCTGTCGTCCTCTTGGCGGGACGACCATTACGGCCGCCGCGACCGCGAACTCCTTTCTTTCCGACCCCGCGAGTGGCACCGGCGGGTGCCCTTCGTAACACCTGCGCCATGCTTGGAAATGGCCGCGCATCGCGAAGCCGGCCTGTCAATGACGGGTCGTCTAATCCAAGATCCAAGGGACGCAAGTCCACCCAACCGCCCAGGCGACAGGGCACGCCCCGGGCGGCCATCTCTTCCAACACCACGCACCACAGTACCCTTTCCAGGGACGGGAGCAGCATTGCGGGTTCCTCGGCCAGCCCATCCCAGAGAAGCAGCATGGGGCGCCACCGTACTAGGGGCAGCAACAACACCACCCCTGCGACAGGGTCGCATAGCAGCAGCCGCCGCCATGGTTGCCAGCCTCTGGCTCATCCGGCCTCCTTAGGAGAGTCTTCGTCTTGGCAGCGCTGTTGTTCGTCTGGCACTTGACTGAGAGCGGCATAGTATGCCCTGACTTTGCCCACTTGCCCCAGCTCCATAGACGTCGAGGTATCGGATGGCGTTGCGGGACGTGTTTCTGAAGTGTCCGTCATGTTTGGCTGATACAAGTGTTGATGCTGGGCTCGATGACGGCCTGAAACCGAGCGTGAGCGATCCGCCCGACACATGCACCACGCCCTCGGCGCGTACGGCTTCAGCCAGCTCTACACCCCCTAGAACGGGCGCTGCTCTGCGGGCCACCAACTCCTCTTCCTCCATCTCCTCGTGATGAATGTCGCAGGTCAACCGCGAATCAGGCCCTCCGCTGGACCCCCTGCGGCCGTACTTCCTCCGACTGTTGCTTCTCCCCAAGGTTGTCATGCGTGTCCTCGGCCGAATCCTGATTTTCAACCCTTGGACTCTGTCGCCTGATCAGTCGACGGATTCATGCTGCCTCTACCTCCCAACTGTTGGCGTCCTTCTGCTTCCAAGAATAGGAATGCGCATGTAGACTCAGTCAACGCTGAATCCGCTCGCGGCAAGCCCTCCCCTGCTGCTCCGACCCTATGAGCAAGACACTGCCTCCTCCTCTCCTCGAGTCCTCCAGGTGACCCGACCATTGGCATCCACACCCCCTTCGGAACGGGCGATGCTCTGCAGGACGCGCGCTCAGCTGAGTCCCCTTTGTCAGCCCTGGAAGCTTCTCGCCCAGTCAGTCCACCCCGTCCTTTCTCCCTCTACCTCCCCTTGGTGCATGTGCATCTCGGCTCGGCCCTCACGTACGAATCTGACCCTCCACGGCGCCTGCAAGTCCGTCATCCATGTTCTAAATCGGTTCAGCCGGCGGCCGCCTCCATGGCCTACGCGTCCTCCGACTGTTGGTTCATCCCTGAACACCGGATATGCGTGTGCTCGGCCGAATCCCCATCTTTGCCACATGAGTTAGCACTCGCTGAATCCGCCCGGCACCGGCCATGCAGATGGAAGGCTTGTCCCATGTGGTTACCTTACCTTTTATGCTCTCTCTTTTGGCTGCCTCCTGGATCTGCGCCCATGGGACCCCCTGATGCCCTTCATGTTGTCCACGAGCGGCTGCCCATCCTGCAACGCTCCATCGACTCCACGATGCCCAAGTCCGTCGTCCAAAATGCGCAAGGATCGCAACACCCGTCAACGACCACGAGTCTCCGCCTGTCGTCGCAGTCCACCGACTGCCGGAAATCGCGTGCTCGTCGGTCGAGGTTGGTGGATTCACTCGCGGATATGAGAGACGCCAATTCCTTCGCTAATCCACCTCAGGATCCGCCTCCACAGTGTTTCTCGCGGAGCAGTATCATCTGTCGAAACGTGCCAAAGTACCCCTCTTTTGTGCTTTTCCCGTAGCAGTCTCTGAACTTGGTGCTGCAACATGACATGGCAAGGGAGAGAAGAAACGAAGGGAGATGCATAGAGGAGATTGATGGCCACCTCGCCATGGGGGCGCCCACATCTCATATGCACTCCCGAGCTGCATGTCAATGGTCGAGATACGAGCCACGGCAGCCCAGACGTGCTCTCAAGCCTGGTTTCGAGCCTTGAGCAAGCCGAGTGGGATGAAAGCGATCTGAAAGGAGTGTCGACAGTTCGCAAAATCGGGCAAGAGCTTAGAAACTGCTACAACTCATTATGGGAGGCATTAGTGGCCGGCGAGAAGGTCTTCTGGCTAGTCATGCAGCGAAAGGATGGGGGCACTGACGACTGGACAGATAAATCCCAAAGAAGACTCGGTAAACATCCTCCGAGCAGAAGGCCCCTGCACCCTCGCCATCTCGAGGAAGCATATCGTTCCAATTGCCGTGTCTGGAAAACCCCCAACGGTAGGGCATCTTCCGCTGAACGAAGGAACAATTACGCATGTCGAGAGGGGTAGAATACTCGTCGAGTCTGGGACGACAGTGCTGTTTCAATTTTATTCCCAGCCTCCGGTTGTTGAATCGAAACCTGCTGGCCTGCCATAGATATGAGGCTGAAGGAACCGATCCAGGTCGTCGCCAAGTCGAATGAGATGGTCGGACCACCCGGGTACACTGATGTCCATGTCTGTCTCCGGACGGACTTGCATCGCTGCGCCTGAACACGAGGGCTGGTGACTGGGTTGACTGGAGGGTTGACAGGAGGGCTGACCGGAGGGTTGACTGGAGGGGGAGGGCTGACCGGAGGGTTGACTGGAGGGTGGAACTTGGCGCCTGGCTTTTGACACTCGGTGACGGGGGCGGGATACGTCGATCCGCTTTGACGGGGTTTTGTCCGTCTTGCTACGGTCGATCAACTCGGTCTTGAAGCGAAGGTCGTTATGTTTTTCGATCCCGTCGAGAAATTTCACTACATCACAGAGATCATGTTCAGGGAGACTGCTGTTCAGAAGTGATACGACACTTTTATCGTCCGTTGCGGTGGCGGCAAGGGCAGCGACGGCTCCCACTCCGCCGTGCTGGAAAAAACTTGGCTTCCAGAGAATCACGGATGCTGCCGCTTTTGCAGGCATGAATGGTGGAACGAAGGCGGTAGGGTGCGACCTCTCGCGGAGCTTGGACTGAGCGTCGAAATTTCTCACAGATCTGAATCTGGGTGAGGAGAGAATCTTCGAGGGGGAGCGAGAGGAAAGCTTCAAGGAATGCTTTCCGGACTTGGTCGGGTCGCTGTTCGAGAGCGTTGCTATCTCGACAGGTTGGCCGTCCAAGATCACAACCAGCCTCGGGAGTTCGGTGTCCTCCATGTCCATGGCGGTCTCGGCAGGAATCTAGTCCCCCGCTCCGGTTCCTGGGGCGGGTGCTCACCACCATTCCAGATTCCCGAGTCGCTCGTGTCTCTGACGTCGAGCGTTATGGACTTCCACATGGAGGATGGCAAAAGGTAGCATTCCAGGAGTCACGGGAGTAAGTAGTACATCGGTGACCAATGCTTCGAGATGCAGCTGACACATGTGCAGATTACCTGATTCGAAACGACCATGTGAGCACCAACCACCCAATGGCCATGTCAGGGCTGACTGCCACACAGCCAGAGCAAGAAAGACTTGGTACGAGATCCGAGCGCACGACCGTGAGAACCTGGCTCATCGCATGGCAGACGTGACGCACGAGATTTGGAAAAAGTTATTCTGCGGCGACCTGGCGGTCTGTCCGAAGAAAAGCGGTGCGGATCGCGTTTTGGAAGTGGGCACTGGAACTGGGATCTGGGCCATAGAATATGGTATGTTGCCAGTAGCGGAATCTTCGATCGGATGAAGCCGCTCACCCTGCTGCAAGCGGAGAAACACGAGGGGGCACAGGTCATCGGGGTCGACATGAGCGCCGTCCAGCCGCAGTGGTGAGTCTCCAAGTCTTTCTCCATCTCCAGTGCTAAATCCTCGCCAGGGTACCTCCCAACTGCAGCTTCGAGGTAGATGATGCGGAAGAGGAGTGGGCCTGGAAGAGCAAATTCGACTTCATCTTCGCTCGAAGCATGATTCGCTCGAAGCATGATTGGGAGTTTCAAGAGTTGGCCTGACTTTATAAGAAAAGCATACGAGTAGGTGCGTGCTTCTAATCTCGAGCCCGGTGGCTATCTCGAGCTTCAGGACGACCTCTTCCCAGTCTGCAGTGACGACGGTACTGTTGATGGCAGCAATCTCCTCAAATGGGCGACATATATAATCGAAGCGACGAAAAAGATGGGCCAATCGGTCACCGTGGCGCCGCAATTCAAGCAGATGATGGAGGACGCCGGGTTTAAGGGCGTGGTGGAGGTGCAGCACAAGTGGCCGACGAACCATTGGCCCAGGGATGAGCGGTATAAAGAGGTGGGCAGGTGGAGCTGTGTAGTAGCTAGTGAGGGCCTAGAAGGCCTCTCGTTGGCGCTGTTCAAGGTGTTGGGATGGACTGTACCAGAAACGCTGACCTTCCTGCCGGAAGTTGGGAAGGATCTGCGGAACGTGAGAATTCACGGGTATTGGCGGGTGTACACGGTGTATGGACAAAAGCCAGCATGAATCGTCGGCCGGATGGACGGGTCTAGGGAGAGGGCCAGGTTTCCACAGGAGAAGCAGTCCAGTATCATCTCTATTCCCACTGATGACCCCATCTTCTGCAAAATGTCCAGCGCCTCCAAGCTCTGGGGTCTCTTGGAAGCAAGGCCGGGGCCGCGACGGTCATCACTGAAGTGCACGGCGTGACCGTCGCCCGCTGCCTCCAGTCCTGCCAATAGGGGATACTACCATATCCTCAAATTCCTGGAATGGTCAGCCTCGTGTCGCCAAGTATTGCCGGTAAGCTTACCTTCATAGAGGCAAAGAACCTCATAACTGCAGCCTTGCCGCCGAGCTCTTCCACCCTGCCATTTTTGACCTTGGTCCGAACGAGATCTGCCACCATGCTCACGTATTTCGGCGCGCTCGACTCCATGTCCTCGTTAGTGATTGCCGGGATTTTCATCTGGGCAATGACGACTTGCAGCCAGCGCTCAATGCCAGACCACTGGAGGATGTGTCCACCAAGCGAGAGCGTCTGCGGCACGGTATGCTTGCTGCGAAGGCGGAAAACGAAGTGAATAGTGCCGGAGATGAAGAATACGGTCTGGCCTGGTTTGAGGATGACATATCTCCACCTACCCCCTGTATAGTGTTGCGGGTCAGCCATCCATTTCTCCTCTTCTTGTTGAGTCGGATGTGACATCCAGCCGAAGCCAACGCACTCTTCTTGGGCGGTAATCCATGTTGAGAGCCCATGGCTGTCGGTGTGTGGCGCGGTATTATGCCCTGCTTCGGACAACAGTACCCATTCAAGGATGTTCTTCCACTCATTCCACTGTTCCCTTGGTGCCACCACTCTCTCAGCGCTATTCCCCATCAACACCGTATCTCGAATTTGAAGGAGAAGCTGACAGTTCTCCCCAGTCAAGAAGCTCGGTAAGATGGAGGCCGGTAGGGGACTTTGCAGGTCCAGGATATTCCATGGATCATCTGTGTCTTTCTTGTCGAGGAAGCGTTTCTGGACCTCGCTCAGTTTCCGGACTTGGAATGAGTCGGCTGTGAGAGACGGTATCTGTACAGACACGGACCTATCGAAGCCTCCCATTCGTCGGAAGAGCTGAACAATTGGTCGGTCTCCCTTCTTCCATCGGAATTGCTGTTGGCCTTCGGTGATTATTGGTGTGTTATCGAGAGACGAATCAACTCGGCTTTGCGCTTCATCACCAGTGCAAAACCAGGCCTCGTTGGCCTGGCTCCCATCTGTGTTCGGCGGCTTGATGTTCTCCAGTAATCGGCGAATTAATTTCCGATTTTCCTCGCCGTGGGACCCCCGCAACGGCATGGCCTGCCCAGGGTTCTCTTGCAACTCATCAAGAACTTGCTTCCGGTAGGTGTCGTCGGCCACCCGGTCATGCATTGGCCTCGGCATATGCGTGTCAGGGAATGGATGCGGTTCATCAAGTCGCGGCCTCTTCGAGATGGGCTGCTGACTGAGATCGGGCAGCGAGGTACGCCGGCGCGGGGGCATAGCTTCCAGGCCGGTGGTGATGGCCAACGGAGCAATGTTCGAGTCGCCTCTGCCCTCGATAGAGTTGCCTCTCATGGTTTCGTTGAGGCCCGGACGAGCAGGCGCGTCGCCATGGGTCACGATCGGGAGAGAGTCGCTCGATTGGGCGAAGGCAAGAGCTGACATTCGTTGGACGAGGAGCTGGAGGTGTGGACGGCAGAGTATCTCTAAATAAAGAGAGAAATGCTCTGCCACTTCGGTGCTGAAAACAGAGGGGTTGTTCAGAGCTGACAGGAATGTTGATGGTACTTGGGCTGGACAGCATCGCAGCGGGATCTTCGGGACGGCGGATTTGAGTCGAGGCTTGGAAGCTCCACCTCCCGGCGGTTCTCGGTATGATGGCTTTGTGGTTTTGCGAAGTGACCGTCTATGAGTCGTTGCGGGCGTCTCGCCAGGTTGATTATGGCTTGCATCCATTGCACCCATTGCGTCGTCGTCGCTAGATGCCAGGGAGGTGTCAATGACTTGATTAACGACACCGTCCATAACTGAATCCTCCGAGTCGGCGGTGGCTGGCCCAGTGTCGGCAATATCAGCTCCGGGCAAGGCTGACGGCTCGGCGGTGGCTGGCCCAGTGTCGGCAATATCAGCTTCGGGCAAGGTTGACGGCTCGGCGGTGGCTGGCCCAGTGTCGGCAATATCAGCTCCGGGCAAGGCTGACGGCTCGGCGGTGGCTGGCCCAGTGTCGGCAATATCAGCTCCGGGCAAGGTTGACGGCTCGGCGGTGGCTGGCCCAGTGTCGGCAATATCAGCTCCGGGCAAGGCTGACGGCTCGGCGGTGGCTGGCCCAGTGTCGGCAATATCAGCTCCGGGCAAGGCTGACGGCTCGGCGGTGGCTGGCCCAGTGTCGGCAATATCAGCTCCGGGCAAGGCTGACGGCTCGGCGGTGCCGGCGCCGTCCGTTTCGGGCAAGACTGGCGGTTCGGCGGTGTTGGTGCGGTTGGTTTCGGGCAGCGCGACAGCATACTCCTTGTGGACCATGCCGCCGAATTTGTCAAAGCCAAAGCCGTCGGGCAAGTCTCCAGCATCCAGTTTTTCGCAGGGAAGGGAGATAGTAGCATCCTTGTCCTTGTCGAATGGATTCTTGTCCGGCCAGGCCTTTAGATTGACGAAATCAATCTGGTCAATGGAGTTGATGTCATGTCGGAGATGGCGCCGTCCAGGCGCCCGAAATCGTCGGAGCCTCAATCTGTTCAGCTTCGTCACAGCTTCATCCCGATCGCGAACCACTCGTGCTGCAGCGGCGGCAACCTCGCAATATTTCGGGCCTCTGGAGGCCAGCTGGTAATGCTGAACGAAATCGCGACCCCAGAACTTGGCCACCGCTTTCAGAGGATTGAGGCATCTAGATTTGATCTCTGATGCGTTCTTGACAACGTCAACGAACTCGTCCCACTGCGCTGCCTCATCCTTGTTTGGTTCTGCCGACCGGCTCCGTACTTTGTGTCTCCTCTCCTTCCAGGTCTTGTACTCGGCACACTCGACGAACATGACATGCTCGTAGCCAGCGGACAGGAACTGGAGCCCGGTATGCTGCTCGAGTACCTTGTCCCGCGCCTCGGTGCATAGTTGATATTTCTCTGCGTCATTCTCACAGACGCGGAACTTTTGGCGAAACTGGTCGATTTGCTGCGCTTGGTCGGGGCTCAGCACAAGGGCGTCGTCGTCGAGTTCGCCGCCGGCGGGACCTTGGTCGACGAGGGGAGGCAAGTCCGTCGCGCCCGGACGGGTAACGTGGAGGTATGCCATATCGCATTCGGCCATGGTTTTCAGGAAACGACGAAGCTGGCCATCGTGGTTGTCGATGTTGAAAGAAGGAGCAAGGAGCAAGGAGCAAGGAGCAAGGGAACATGTCGAATGGACCCACAGCGACAGGTGATTTTCCACCTATCACTGTGGGTCCTCGCGAGCCATCTCATTGGCTTAACCAGCCCCGCGGCTCAAGGCCGTCAAATTTTATCCGACGCCACCACGTCATGCCAGTGAGTCACCTGGTGCAGGTGCAGGCTGACCAATGCATAGAGTTTGATGCCCCCATGAAGCCAGCCCCATAGAATGGCCACGGGCAGGAACATCACATGCCTCCAGTTCCGCCGGTGCAGACCGATCCTCTTCACAACTTTTGTGAGGAGCCACCAACCAAAACGCCACTTTGTCCACGCTCCCCAGTACTCATGGCTCGAAGCGATTCTCAGCCATAGCCACCAAAGCAGCACATGGGTAGGGAGCCCAAAGTTCACGAAGCCCGACACGTACAGTGAGTAGGTGCCCCATGGATATCTACTATGCTCTCATTAGTATAGTTTGGATGGCGGGATACGTGCTGCCTACCGCCAATTGGCTACTTTGCAGATGCTCGTCCAATTGCTCCTCCAGTTGCTTCTCGACCACGGTAGGATTCTCTTCTAGAGCTGCTGCACACGAGGTTCAAATGTCGTCTCAACCTCGCAGCGTTCGTTGCATTGATACCCCATCTCCCAGTGGGATTACAAGAGCCATCGTGTCCAAAAGTTGTCGTCATCAGCGTTGAGCTTCCGCCCGCTCCACCTCTCCGACCCAAGCCCTGAGAGGAATTCTGGGTGCTGGACAATACTGGCTCGAAAAGCTGCCATTCGTCCGGACAAGCCAAGCACGAGATCGACTTGTCTATTGCCAGCGTTGCCGAGTTCTCGAAATGTCGCCGCTCAATGTAGTCGGCAAACATGATCCAGTCAGTGATCCTTTCTGCGATGGAGCCAACCTCAATGCGCCTGGTTCGTTGACAAGTCCCGACTGCCCCAACCGACTTCCTCTCGAAGGGGGCAAGCATGCATCGGAGAGTATGCTCCCCGTAAGTGATGTCATGGTCCGCAAATACTATGACCTTGTGCGACTTCTTAGTAGAGCTAGGGAGATTCTCGATGGCACATTTGAGCTGCTCCCGCTTGTTGGCCCGGCCCGGCCCGGCCCTTCACCAGCTGAATGACGGCATCGTCTTGTTTCTGCATCTGTCCCAAGAGACTTTCGACAGCCTCGAATCCAGAAGAAGGAACACAGACCGAAATATGCTTGCACCCGGCTGGTATGTGACATCGGATTCCCTCCAAAAGACGGCTGAGATTATCGCCAAGAGTCGCGATAATCATGGTCACATCGGACGGTGTAAGGGTCGGCTGGTCTGGAATTGGGACGGACTTGTACGTCCAGTGGGCAATGGTTTGAATAACGAGCCGCGCGTATCGAAAGAGGCTAGAAAGTTATCATGTGTCCCGGTGAACGAGCGCGGCAACTTACAACACTGTCGAGCCTCTCAATGTGATTTTTGTCGTCATGATTAGTACCCGACCCTCCTGAGAGGCAACGCCATCGAGAACATTAAGAAGAGCAGATAGGGACACCTTTCCAACCTTATCTAAGCCGTGCTCTTCGCCATCCCGAGAGCCTGCGCTGACGACCCGAGACTGTGTCGAACTGACAGCATCAACATGCTCCAGAAGGATTAGGGTTAGGAAGCTCAGCGAATAATGCGTTCAGATGGTTCTCGCGGATGTTGGAAAGACTGAGAATATACACGTCCAAGTGAAAACGAAAACAGCCAGCCATGGACAAGCTCAGACTGGACTTTTTTTACTGGTGGTCCATAGAGTAGGTATCCTCTCCGGTAGGGAATGCCACGCCTGGAGTACCAGGCTCGAGCTCCGGGGTCGAGAAAATTCCTAATGTCGTCAAGCAGTGCGCTTTTTTTTCTCCCTCTCGTCCATGACAATGGTCGACATGGGTCTGATATCTCGTGTGGTTGTCCGTTTCCAGCCGCCATCTTGGTGCTCAAAGATGGACGTCTTGTTTTGAACGAGCCCCAGGTAATTGATTCGGCACTGGCTGAGGAGCTCCTTGAGAAAGCTCCGAGAGCGGGGACCGAAGCATGTGATGGAGGCCCTGTCGAGCCGGCCGGCTGCGTTTCCGTTTCCGTTTCCGTTTCCGCGGCCCACATATCCTTAAAGGTGTGTCCATGTGATGTGCTGCAACTACGTACGACCCGCATCGACCGAGCGATGCCTGCATCATGACTCTTGCTCTACCGCTTCCATCTCCACCAGTGTCGCCTCATCTCTTGAGTCCGTCGGCGTGTTGGAAAGAAGGACCTGGTCCCGCCCGGACTGCAGTACCAGTACCGACTTTGCAGGTGGACGCGAGGCTGAACCGCATGTAGTATCGAAGGACTGGCCAACGCATGTCTGCAGGCGGTCGTGGGTGCGGGTGCGGCTGACAGGCCCTGTTTCGGGCACCAATTGTTCCTCTGCAGGGCGCAGCCACCCCCGTGTGTGCAGCCACGTTTTCGTGCTCTTCTTTGTCAAAAAGAGCACAAAAGTGTGCTTGACAGACCAGTCACGCTAATGCGATTCGCGTCCTCCCGCCCGACTGCGGAATTGACAGAGCTAATACCATGGTACATATTAGCGCACCAAACATGCAAGCGACCAACAGCGCAGAGGAAACCCCCACTAACATGGCACACACTCGCTCACGCCAAAGCCTGAATCCAGGTCATGCTGGTCCCCCCGACTGGACGGCAGACGGCCAGGAATCGACCTGACCACGTGCCTTTTATCAGAAACGCTGTTGTCCGAGAAACAAGAATGTGTCCTGAGCGAGCTGGTCTCACCAAAATGATGATACTGCGAGGGAGGGAAATTCTGAGAGATTTATGCCGAGTTGACAACCCTAACAGAGTGCAAACGTAGTCCCCGACCATTCCCTTTCCCATGCACTCCTGACACGTAGACATTTTCGCGTTCGCGTTCGAGAACCCGACGTTAAGGAGTAGGTGTCTGCTTAAAATCCGAGCATGAAGAAAGTGCAGGAACACGACGAGGCACAATGTTGGTGCATGTGGCTGCCCGGCCAATTGCATTTCTACCCGTGTCACCAACCCCGCCTTCCTGCCTCCCATCTCCACCATGATGCTGTGAATCTCTTCATTGTGGACGCAAACGAGACAATGAAGCGCAAATCTAGAGAGAAGCTACAGTGTCAGATTTGTTATGAGTCTTTCAAATCATGCCATTAATGAATTGCGTGCGTGCCCATATTTCTGGTTTTCAGGTCAGTAAATGCGCGCGTCTGGATGCAACAGTCTCAACTGGGGGCAAGATTGCTAGAGGCCCAAGTCCATTTGGTCATTCTTGCGCTGCACGTTGATGTTCCTGGTAACGGCGGCGGCGGCGACGTCAACGACGATGATGATGATGACGACGAGCCGCTGCTCAGAATTGCGGTGTGGAACCGTCAGGCTGACTGGGTTCCGAATTCATAAGTGATATAAAACAAAGATTTCAAGCACAGAAAAAAAAATTTTGTATGCACCACGCATATTATCCTTTTGTCTTAGTCGTCTTGAACAAGCTAGCCCGCCGACCGGATTTGCACCGGAACTCTCTCACAGGGACAAACCATCTCGGGTGTTACCCCCTTGGGGAGAGGACGACCAGACCAGCTGAGACCGAGTGCAGCTGCTCACCCACGGCAAGCCCAACAACTCGTCCTCCCAAGCCCATAGCCCCATAGGGGCGCGGTCACCCTAACCCCTAGAACCCGAGACATCCATCCCTGGAGCATCATAGGAAACGAAGGAAGTAGGTGGGGCTACGTACCTCCCTCCAACACGGACACATACCGTATGCGCCGTGGAGTCTCCACTCGGAGAACCTGGGAGGCTATAAAAACCAGGTGTGCGACATGTGAATCGAAGACCCGACCTCCCAGGTTCCCACTGGGATCCTGAAACCCCCCGTGCATTACTGACTACACCACAGCGGGCTTGGCTTGTAGACTTTCGGACGGACGTTTCTTGGTGCTGAGACACCCCGGTAGCTGGCGCCATATGGGCAGCTAGCTGCCTGGGGTCAGGTGTGCGCCAGATTTGTTGGGGGCGGCGGCGGCGGCGGCGGCTGGCGAGGGAGATCCCGTCCCGTCCTCTCCTCTTCATTAGAGGGCATCCCACCTTCCGTAGAATAAACCCAGACGCCAGTCGTACGCCCATAAAGAGAATTACATGCTCAAACTCGATAGCTATGCCATTTTGTAAATAAACCAGGCCGCCGAGAAAAAAAGGCAAAAAGTAAAGCCAGTGACGATGGCAGCAGCGACGACCACGACGACGACAATCATGACAAAATACGGAACAACACGACATGCCCTCATCCCAGGTGCAAGAGCAAGAGTACCAAGTTCAACTCGGCTTCTCTTGAACGGCACGGCACTACACAATACGTATTTCTCCCGAGCTCTTAGGGTTGGTACTTTTTCTCGCTGAGACCCAACAGATAGATACTGGGTGTCGCGAAATCTGTGTATTCTGTCGTCGCCCATTCACTCAAGTGCGCGCCAATACATCAGCCACAAGTGCAAGAAGCGGAACGACCATGATGGTGCCAAAATTTCCTACTCGAAGGAGCGGCGCTCGCAACTGCGGAAATACGCCAAGAAGCTGATGCGTGCCCGGCTGGGAAGCCAACAAATGTCTGCTGCCAGTGAATCGCAACGTCCTCGAAAGAGACGGAAGACGGATGATGATGATGCAAGCCAGCTGCCAGGTAATGTAATGGACGCCCTTCCTCCGTATCTCCAAGTCCACTAATGCTCTTCCTACAAGTAGGGAGCAAGCACATGTTATGCCGACATGGCCATCATATGTCCCTGCCGACGCCAGCCAGCGGCATCTCGCCAAAGCAACGGGCCTGTAACCCCGACTAACTTTACTTTCCCATGGCCGACTTATTCGACTCCTTTTCTCGTTCCCTCGCGACCCAGGGCCACGTCTTCCAGGTGGGGGCGGATGCGTGCGCCAATCTTCACCCGTGTCACAATAACACCGAGTTTTGGTAGCATTGCGCAACCACAGCTACATCCCCCCCCCAGCGCGGTAGGCGATGCGTGCTTATGCCTTGGACACATGCATGTATTTCTTGCCGCAATCGGGGAACCAGGAAAAGTTGGGGCAGTTCGGCGGGCCATGGCGCTCCAAGTCCCCTGATGCAAAACTAACGTAGCCCCCTGTCTTTCCGGCCACCCTGGCTTTCCGGCCACTTTGAGGTTAGCTTACAACACCAAATGCAGGCAAAACAGCAGAAAATGAAGCCAACGCGAATAACGATCAATTAGCCTAGTAAATAACATACTAGTCAGTAAAATAGTCTACATCAACTGGCATATCCTTCCACGTGAGCTTAACAAAGCCGACCTTACTACGTAGTACCGCTCGACGCTCCTTGGCCGCCAGTTCCACCGCTTCTTTCTTATGCCGCTCATTCTTCGCTTTTTCCAGCTCTTCAACAGTCAAAACCCTTGCCTCCCCGTAATACTTCTTCGTTTGCTTCCTCCGGGCATTCTTTGCCCTAATCACAAGCTCCTTATTGAATGCGCTAGCTACTTGAAGCTCAGCGATAGCCTTAATAGAAATATCGGCAAGGAAGGTGACCTTGGACTTGAATGGTGTTGGGCATATAGTAATGAGGCTATCGGTAGTGCTCTTAATATCCGTGAATATGCTAGGGTTGGTAATAGAACGCTCAATTACTTCCTTAGGTATTTCTTGGAACTTCAACCTATTAAAGACCTTCTGGGGGTCCAAGGGCACCAGACTAGCCCCCCTCTAAGTACTAGCGATATTGTAACGTATTTCTTCTCGAGCCTTCTAATAAATCCGAAGAAATTAAAGGTTGGAGATACGTTAGGCTCCAAATAATGCTCCCTCGCTGATTATAACTCTATATCGCCTTGCCAAAGGTCCAAAGACCCCTATATCCAAAGGTTGAAGCCAGTACGTAGAATTGGGGGGCAAGCAAAGGGGGATGATCTTCTTTTCCTTATAAAGGCGTACAAACTCCAGCGAAACGTAACTCGAGTGGCCGTTAAGGATAAGAAGGCGGTATTTACTACGTATACGGCCTTTAGTATGAAGATCAAAGTGATAAAGCCATTCCAGGGCGATAGAACAATCGGTCCAGCCTTTTAACGAGACTCTAATCACGATAGACTTGTTAATAGTTTTGTCAGTCCAGCCATATTATATCCTAGTGCCTTTAAAAATAACAAAAGGAGGGAGAAGGAAGTCGTTAGTAGAGATAGCCTTAATAATAGAGACCCATTTACGGTTACCAGGCTGGGTTGAGAATGCCTCTTTTTCCAGTTCTCTACGTAGAACGATAATATTTGAGTTATCGCCAACCCCTTTCATACACCCCTTCTCATCCATATTATAGATATCGTCGTTAGCGATATTATAGAGCAATCGCTATATATTATAGAGCTCGAACCAGTATTGTACTATCTTCTTGTCTATTATATCGCGGCGTAACTGGTTTATTGCCCTTGATCGTCGACTATAAAGCTCAGGATGCCGGCGTAAAAAGGCCAGATACCAGTTACGCCCCAAGGGCGCTAGATCACCCTTTGCTTCAAGTAGTCCTTTGGCCAAGTTATTAATCGTAGAGACGGTCATTAGCCAGCCCCAGGCATTAAGCTGATATATAGCATCGACGATTGTCTGCTCCTCACCCTCGTTGAGCCTCTATAACTTCGTTTTCGAGTGCTTGAGAGGTGGTTTACCAGCTAGCCGTTCCATCAACGTTGCTCTAGGGACTTGGTAGACTCTGGTAGCCTTACGGATCGAGGTAATAGTATTGGTTCGGATCGCTTCGACGGCTTGGAGGATTCGGTCTTCTTTGGTAGGGTCGTACGGGCGTGTTACACGTCGGGGCTTGACTTGACGGCGCTTAGGCGAAGCAAAAACGCGCCGTGCGAAGGCTGTAGGCACTTGCTGGGTCGAGGGAGGTGTGGGGACCTGCATCGTGTGATCGTAGTGGTCCAAGTCTACCGTGTCGTTAGTAGCGGTCTTAAATTTGGATTGGGTTAGAAATACGTGGTTTTCGACTAAATAACGGTCTTTGATCGTGAAAAAAAAGGTACGGATCAATTGCCCTGAAGATAGCGATTCGCAAATAGGTGGAATAATTATGGTTAGAGGACTTTTGGTATTATTGTTGTTGTTTTGTTGCTATGGTCTTTTTTTTTCTTTTTTCTTCAAAGCCATAGTGGAGAGGCTATCCCAAAGTGGCCGGAAAGCCAGGGTGGCCGGAAAGACAGGGGGCTACGTTAGTCCTCTTCAGATTCCAGTCCCGTATTGTTTTGGAAATATGTGACGTTCAGCCTGGATGTCGTGTGAATATCGACAACTATGCTTTCGAGTGATGTCGGTATCTCCATCGCATTCCACGTCTCGACTTCCTCCTCCGTCCCAATAGCAAATGTAATGGCCCGGCCGACGTCGATTTGGAAGGCTGTTGGAGAATCGAGAATAGAACTGCCACGTCCTAATTAGCTGAAGTTGTTCGTTGTGACGACGCCGAAGAGCTTACAAGCCACCATCCTCGAACTCTGCTTCCTCGGGTACGAGGCCGAGCTGTTGGAGACGAGTGCGAGTAACCCGGGAGCAGACTATTTGCCGCAGGAACGAACGGGTTCCAACGAGTGGCGGTGCGAACCAGGCCAGAAGAGTACTTGCGACGCTATGCTCCACAGCATGACCAGAAGGACTTGCAGTTCAGCCGCCGGGGCGCTGTCGAACGCTTGGTCAAATGGGTTAGGCCCGAGCGACCGGTAAAGACGCACGTTTCTGTGATCAGCCGATGCTGGAAGGTCACCTGTTTGTGCCTCTCTGCAGGCTTTGTGCGCGATTGGCCGCCGACTTGCCAACCTCTACAAGTTCTGCTGGGTAGACGGATAATGGCGACCATTCCAAGCGCATGTCTTTTGTCCGAAGAAGGACGGCCAGGGCAGGGCAGGCCTTCATGCCCACGCAGCCTTGCCAAGTCGAGACTGACTATATAATGCCGGTATCCTCGCATCCTGCCCACACCTCTCAGAAGCCAAAAGTATGCAGAAGAAGTCAAATGAGGGTATTCGCAGTGCTTGTATTCATCGTGTAGCAGCGAGAGGGAAAAGGCCTGCGCAGGCAGAACCCCGTGAATGCGTTGTTTTGTAGCGGCTTTGTGAGGCCCGTCAGCCATCATCTCAGCGCTCTTCGTGTATACTGCCGTCATGTGCCCCAGCCGGTATTCCTGCCTCAGCCAGTGGTTGTGAATGTCAACATGCCGTAAATTCGTCTTCAACTGCGAGATTTCGTCCTTCAATAGCCTGATCGTCTGCGTCTTGTCACATTCGACGGTGATGCCGTGTTCTTCCAGGTTGACCTGCAATTCCTTGAGTAGCCGGCTCACGTACAGGGCTTCCTTTGTAGCCTGTGAGAGGGCGAGAAGCTCTGCTTCTGTTGTTGACGTCGTGACAGTGGCTTGTTTATTCGCCCTCCAGCCTATCACGCCTCCGAACAGCTTCATTGCGTATGCCTGCGAGCTCTTCCGGTCCACTGAATTGTCGCCAAATGAAGCGTCACTGGCTACCCTGAAGTCATGGTCACCCCCGAATTGCAGGGCGAGGTGGCTTGTACGGAGTAGGTAGTCTGCCGCCCTGTGGTGCTCCGGGCCGGGGTTGGTAGTGAACCGGGACAGCCGGGAGACGGCGAATGCCACGTCCGGGCGTGTGATCACTGCGGCGTACATGACTGAGCCGACCTTCCGCATATACCGTAAAATGTCTGGTTTGTTCGCGAGGCCCTCATAGGGCAGGAGTTCCTCCTTCGCCATAGGCGTGTTGGTATCCAGTGTAGAGGATATGTCGGCCAGGGCACCTATTTTGGTGACGTATGACGACTGTGATAACCACAATAGGCGTTTTGGCCTGTCACGAAGGATCTCTATGCCGAGGAACCACTGCAGGGCGTCACCCCCGGTTAGTTGGAAGCGTTGTTTGAGCCTGGTGATGACTTCCAGCGCTTCTTCCCTCTGCTGCTCCCTGAACGCCAGTACGATGTCATCAATATAGAAGAAAAGGATCACGCCGTTACGCGTAAAGGCACAGGGTTCATAAGGGACAGGGGTATAACCTAGGGTCTTGAGGGCGCTTAACAGGGCCCTCTGCCAAAGAAGTGGTGATCTCCTGAGTCCGTATAATGCCTTGCTGAGCTTTAACACCGTACCGGGCTTCTTGTACCCTGGGGGTATGCGTATGTAGACTTCTTCGTCCAGGGATGTATGTACCAAGGTATTGACGGCGTTATACTGCAGGAGCTCAAGGTCGAAGCGTGTAGTTATCGCTATAATCGTGCCGAAGGATCGGCCGGCCAGTGTTGTAGCGTAATTGCTCTCGTTAAGGCCTTTTGGCTATTGATCTCCCCTAATAACTAGTCGGGCCTTGTACTTGACGAACCTTCCATGTTTATCGAGCTTGTAGACGTATACCCACCTGTAGTCTAGGACCTTGAAGCCTTTCAGGCCTTTCTGTAGGACCTCGACCTAGGAGTGTATTTCATTATGACTCTGTAGATGTGCCTTTTCTGCGGCCTCAAAGAGATTCCCTATAGGGTGCGCCTTTAACTCCCCGTGTTCCTGGTCGAACGAGTTCACGAGCTCTCTGTAGTCAAGGGTGCCGGCGTCGATGTCCTTCTGATTCATCAGGCGGTAGGCTCGCATGCAACGTTGAACAGGTGCGTTGAGACCGTCTCTTGCACCCAGTCCTTGAGGGCAGCCACTGCTCTGCGCTCCGTATCGTAGTCCTTCACGTCTGTGTTGTACAAGGCGAGGCTCTGCGTGTAGGTCTTCGTGTCCTTGTCTGTCAGGTCTGCTAGGCACGTGGCCGGCACATGTTGGTTCGCCGGGGGGTTGGCCGGTACTGAGGCTGCCTGTATTTCGGCCGGCGTGTTGCCTCTCGTCACGGAGGCTCTTGCGGCGGCCGTGGCGGCGGCGCGGGCTTGTTCGTGTCTCTTCCGGGCTTCCTTGGTCATGGAGAAGACGGCGATGGAAGGCTTGTTCGGCTTCGCTTCGTGACGAAGGCGCCGCATTCTTCAGAGGTAGGGTCGATGAGCTGCCAAATGTCGGCGGCGACGGCTTTGCTGGTGAAGGTTTTGTTCCGCGTGAACCAGTCTTCGGAGCCCTCAAGGGCGACTGTCTTTTCCTTTGTTGTCATCTTGTTTTTCGTGCGTTGCGCGTGCGGACTGCCCGGGCACCCTGAACCAGGCCGAAAGTAGTATGGCCTTTCTGACAACACCCAAGATGACTTTTCTAGGCACAACTGTCCAAATCTTCCTTCAACCATGACTACAAGCTCCGGAAATGATGGCTTTTGCCAATAGACGGGGATGGATATTTATCTAAGTTTAAAATATTTAAAGTGCAACAAGTGCAGGAAAGTCTTCACCATCTGCCAGGCCGGCTTTACACGGCGCCAACAATAGACGGGGATGGATTCTCTGCAGCATTCCGTGTTCCTGTTCCTGCGGGTCAAAGCACTACCCGAGCAAGGCCAAGTCCGCAAGGTCACTTTCACCTACTGCAGATGTCACGAATCTCGAAGAAAGCGAATCCTCTGTTGTCATGGCCGACACCTCTGTCCAGGTGCAACAATGGACCGACAACGAACATGGGGTTACCAGAATATGTGCAAGTGAAGTATTTGAGGTGCAGGACGGCTATTATTCATTTTATTATGGTGACAACCAAACCCCAGAAGTAACGACTGGAAGTGACTGGAAAGAGACGGAAATATCCCATGGTGGGAGCCTTGTACCATGGTTTCAGTTTGATGATGCTCTCGCATCCGGCTTCGAAATGCTCCGAATCAGCAAGCCAAAAGACACTCGTCAGGAAGGACAATCATCAAGAGAGGCCGTGAACGTGCTCTCTCCGAGTTATCAGACGACCCTCTCAGTTGGAGGGCGGGGGTTACGTGTTCACGAGTGAGAAGCTGGGTTGCACCGTGTTTACCCTCTTGGATTGATTCCATCTCACAAGTGAAGAGACGATATCTTGAAGCCAGCGATGGTTCTTACTCTTGTTCCTTCAGATGGCGACGGGGGCCTTAGTTTATGCTCAGACGCCGGTTCGGTCATTTCCCCACCTTTCTGAAATATCACCACCCTCCCATTTGGCTGGGCTGGCGCGTTTCTGTTTCTTGACAGACCACAGGGACCGCGCCGCGCCGCGCCGCGCGATGCGAGCCGCAAGTCCTGGGCCTGGGCCTGGGTCTGTTCGGATGGAAAGGGGGTAGGGCGCGCGCCCTGGTCAGTGCTCAGAAACTGCGGCTGCAAAGGCCTATCAGGAGCTTTTCCGGGCACCTTTTCCAACAACTTCGGTTGCCCGGAGAAGGACAGACGGTTTCCTGGGGCCCAAATGGTGTAATGGTACTAGACGCAGCTGCGAGAAATTGTACAGCACAACGAAGTATCTTGCCCAGGTCGATTCCCACCTCGGTCGGGAAATAATAGGACCCGATAGACGCTCATAAAGAGGATCTAGCCATGGATGGATTCTCTGAGCAGGGGATTAAAAGGAAAAGTAGATCCTGGCCAAATCCAGGTTTGGCGAGTCCGATTCAATATGTCCTTCTCTGGGATTTCTTTTTGTCCTTTAATCGATTGATTTTTTTCCACCCATCGCCAGCCACTATCGCCACCCAGTATTGTGCTGCTGTCGCAGTCATTATTCTCCTCTTCTCATTTGTGATAGTTGGATGAAGTAATGAATCGCCTCAGGAAGCTTCCATATGCTCCCAACTTTACAGCCGCGCGCACAGGGCAGCTGTAATTATATGTACAATTAAATACGTTAATAGTTGGTTAGTAGACTTCCAAGCCGTTACCGGGAGGCCTGAGGAACACCCTGGAAGCGGAGGCACCCGCACACCGCTTAAATACGCACAACTTGTTCAATTCTTTTCCAGATTCCTTCTTCTCTACTGCATTCGACGCAACGCAAAATTGACTGGGAATCATCATCATGTGCGACTACGACGAAGAGTGCGTGTCCAACGCCCTCGAAATGGTCCAAAATGGCGTCTCTTTGCGCCGGGCGGCCCAGGAATTTGGCATTCCACTTATAACCAGCCATGCCAACAAAGCAAAGCAAATAAAGGAACGACCAACTTTGCTTTCTTTGTCAAATTCGAGCCTCACTTTGCTTTACGTGATGTGATGCCCGATGCCACTAAAGCAAAGCAAATAACGTATCTGCATAGCGTGCGCCCACTCATAGCGCGCGCCCACTTTTCCCACCCCAATTGACCTTTCGCACGATATTGCAGCACCATAAAGGAAATGATAAATTGAAGCTACTCAGAATCCGGTTCTCCATCCATTTCTACATCCTCCTGGCACGTACGAGAATCATGTCCGGTTTTACCGCAGTTACTACAGTATCGCACACCTCCTACGCGCCTCTTCGCAAGACCACCCCTCGGAATCCTCCTTGTACGTTTTCAGGTAGAAAAGTTGCGTAAAATACCTTGTAAAAGGCGAGAAAGAAGTCCGGTTTCGCGATATAGTAGATATAGCAGCGTATGAGTTTTTCGATTTCCTTGCCGTACGACTGCTTTAATACGCCGAAACACCTAATATCGAGCGGCTGGAGTAGGTAAGATGAGTACGGAGGCATATAAAGCGTAATAATATTATTAAACCTATAATAATCCTCAAACTCAAGCGAGTGGTGGCTCTTATGCCCATCTAGGATTAGAAGGCGCTTTCCACCTATCGTATAAAGGCGAGAGTGCTCGTCGAAATGCTCAATCTAATCGATACCAATCCTATTATTAGTCCAGCCCGTATCGGAAAGATCAATCGTCCAATTAGGCGGGAAAGGGCTGTTGCGATACCAGCTTTCGAGGTGTACTTTCTTTATAATAACTACGTACGGAGGAATAGTATGGCCGCTCGACTATATAGCTTAGATTACTATGGCCCATTCCCGATTGCCAGGCTGGACCTTCTTCGCCCTCCCGCGACTATTAGACGAGGTAATGACGAGGGTAGGCGAGATCTAGCCTATCAAAAATCCAGTCTCGTCCAAGTTCCAGATATCCGACTCCTGGATTCTATGCTTCGCGATTATATTACGAACAAGGTTGAACCACGCGCCAATTATCTTTAGATGTTCGTATTTAGCCCTCTAGTAGTCGTACGGACGCGACCAACGCGTCCGGAGCTCTGGTTGTCGTCGTACGAAGTTGGAAGCCCAGCGCGGTCCAACGCGTGACGCGCCACGCGTCGCGCGCAGCAAGTCGGCCATATCTTGTACCAGATCGTGTCCTGGCGAAAATCCTTGCTCGTACGTACAGGTCGAGGATCCTTCGCACAATGACCTCTTCCTCAAGGGAATCTACATTCCTATTGCTGGGCATCACATCTGCTCGTGCGAGTATTCCGTTCCGTCGTCGCTTTAGTGTTCTTCGGTCGACCGAATACCGTTTTACAGCGGTTCCGAGGCGGAGCTGCTTGTCGCGTTCCATAGCTTGAACGGCAAGCTGCACTTGTGCTTCATTTCGTGCGGCGGGCGTGTTTTGTTGTGGAGGAATTTGCGATATCGATATCGCGCCAAAGTTCAATTAGGGTGGGAAAAGTGGGCGCACGCTATGAGTGGGCGCACGCTATGCAGACACGTTAAAGGAACGACCAACTTTGCTTTATTTGTCAAATTCGAGGCCCACTTTGCTTTACGTGATGTGATGCCCGCTTTGCTTTATTTGCAAAGGGTGCCAAGACGCTCCGGAATGGCTTGTTCCGGCCCGGTCCCTCCCAAAAAAAAACCAGGTCCCAGCCAGCCCCTGAGCCCCTGAATCCACCATCACAACCGCCGCCCTCGAATCCTCCATCACAACCGCCGCCCTCGCAACAAACACTTGGTAAATACCAGTTGGCCAACCTTCTCATCCAACAACCGGTGCCTCTGACTCGTCATGGTCAATTTCGCTGTACTGAAGACGCGCTCGCACTCGTCACTCATTGCCGGGATGCTCAAGAGCTCAGCTGCTACCCGATATAGTAGGGGAAACCGTTTTTTTTTGAGCAAGCCACCATTGGATCGGTACATGACAGGGTATAGGCGCATCGTCAAGGCATGTGGCCAGCTCGTCAGATGACCCGGGTTCCGGCTCCTCGTAAAAATCCGGTCCTAGAAGGTGCTCGTGGAATGGGTCGAGGTCAGCCCCGGTGCTGGCGGTTGCAGGGGGACTCTGGCTAGCTCCCAGCCTGGCCATGTCGCTCTTGATAAACTCCTCAGCGTCAAGAAGCACCTGTGCGGCCCGCCCGCTCAATCTCGAGCGTCTTCTTGTGCATCAGCCTCTTTCGGTGGCCGGGATGGACGAGGACAGCCGCCCAGTATACATACACTGGGCTCTCCTCCATGATATCCAAGTAGCTATCAAGCTTGTGAATCGCCTTGGTGAGGCTCACGTTAATAGCGCTGAAGCCACTGGGACTGAGATCCGGATCGGGGACGACCGAAGGTTGTTGATAGAGTGCCCGGGCCCGCCTGCGAAGGAGCCGAGGGAGGTCTGGGTTCGCGACGGTAATGTCTGAGCTGGGAGGGGCTTGTTGGCGATAGGTCTGGCGTGCCAGACGAAGGTCCTCCAGAATCTTATAAGCAAGCGGTGGGAATACCATCCCCCCCCCTTACCCGATCACCCCACCTTACCCGATCACCATTTACACCAAAACACTATATATTTGAGCAACGATTGTATAGTCATTTGTGAAGCTATTTACATGGCAAATATGGCAAAATGTAGATAAAAAGCAGCTTAGTCCATATATCGTACCGGCGCACGGATTGCACGGCCAGATCGGGTTTGCCTTGCAGGCATAACATCGTCATTTTCGTCAGAATCTTCCTCAACTTCATCTTCAGTCTCATCAACTTGAGGCTCTTCTTGAGCCTCAACTTGAGGCTCTTCGGGAACCTAACCACCTAGTAGTATAGTGGCCAAAGTCATGAACCGCTTATTCGGGTTCGGGATTTTTCGACGTTTTTTGGGCTTCAGTCGCTCCAATTCAGCCTCGAGGGCTTCAATCTGGTGTTTCTAGAAGATGACTTCGGTCTGAAGCTTCTCAACTGCCCGGGCAGCCTTCTTGAACTTCATCCTTATCGAGGGACTAGTTCCTATGCCCAGATCCATAACCTGGCGACTAGTAGACGGGGTCTCCGGGACTCCAGGGGGTACAACGGGCTTAGGGGTCTTTTTCCTATCTTGTTGAATCTCTGGGTAGCTCAGGGCCTTTTACCTACTAATTGGCCAATTCCCAGTCGTTCGGAACCCTAATTTGATATTCCTTTCCGTGAATCCTAACTCCCGAGCTACTTTATAATATCGTATAAAGTTGATCTTATCGACTAGTACTAAGTCGATCAGACTAGCCAATTTGGCTAGTTCGCGCCTATAGTAGGCTTTGACTATATTAAATACTCCGTTATTAAGTAGCTATAAGCCGTAAGAGGTATAGGCCGGTAGGAAGTAAAGATATATATTATGGAAGAAGCAATAGGTCATAAAGTCATCCTAGGGTAACAATATAAGATATATAGGTCAAAGAGGGTATAGACTTCATAACTTACCGTTATATGGCTACCGTGGCCATCAAGAATAATAAGCCGGGCTTCGCTATCGTACTAAAGCCATAGATTAGTCTATAGAATAAAAATATCCTCGAGCCAACTAATGGCTAGTTTATTATCAGTCTAGCCCTTTTTACTAGTAACGAAGCTCCATTCAGCTATTTTGTTCATCTCGTCTTCAAACCACTACGTCTGAAGATCTTTTCCTTTGAAAATAATGCCTAGATCAAGGACTTTGCCGTCGGTACTAATACATTCGATCATGGTGGACCAACTACGGCCCTAGTCACTTTTGAGGTAGGTTTTCCGAGTCTCTAAGCTCCCCAGGACTAAAGAGTCAAGGCCTATATATAATTAGTATAGTAGAGTATAATGAGCATTATTTACTTACCAAAGCCCGCTATAATGCCGGCCTTATCGATATTGAAAGTGAGCCCAGGCCTGATCTAGTCGTATTCTTTCTCCCTAATATCGAAATACCAGTTTACGGCTTTGGGAGTAAAGCCGTTAAATCGGGCTGCTTCTATTCTTTTACCCACTTTTGCTTTTATCTCGGGGTTCCGGGCTTTGAAGGCCTCAATCCAGTGTTTTCCTAGGGGCTCATTATCCCCCTTCTTTTTGAGCAGCTTTTTAACAATGCTGCAGACTTGTGAATAGGTCGGGGCATAGCCGAAGCTCTCTTGGCGTATGATCCAAGTAACAACACGCTTTTCTTCAGCGTCTGTGAGCCGCCGGGAGGGGTGGTAGACTTCGCTCTTTGTAGGGACTCCCTTAAGTCTATCGTGTAACGTTGTGTATGGAATACTATACTTCTGGGCAGATTTTCGAATGGAAATACTATTATTAGTGACGTTAAGATAAGCATTAACTATATTATCTTCAGTATATGAGGCCATGATGATAATATAGGACAATATACATAGTCAAAGGTAGAAGGTAAGAAGTTGATGAGGTTAAAATTGAGCTTGACTTGCATCGATATAGCGAAAAGACTACTGTATGTGGGCTGACAAATCTACTCAAACTTTGTTCTACATGCAATTACATAACTAGTTCAATTGTCTACTTGTGAATAGCTTCAAAATTGAACGCGTAGTTGTTGTTGGAAGATGTAGTGTTTTGGTGTAAATAGTGATCGGGTAAGGTGGGGTGATCGGGTAAGGGGGGGGGGATGGTAACGCCCGCAAAGACTGCCTGGTTCCCCTCTAATTGCTTGGTGCAGATGTGAAACGGCTTCGAGATGCCTAGTAGGGAGGATAAAACAGCCCAATCCTCGGTGTTGAGCACGTCAGCTGCAGGGAGCCGCTTCTTCACATCCTTATGGCTAGCCAGCCAGGCGGTGGGAATATACGTCAATAGGGTCCCGGAGCTTCAACGCCCTCTCCATCATGGAATATACCGAGTTCCAACGCGTGGCGTTATCCGATTTGAGCTGCAAGCCGGCGTGTTCCTTGGCCTCTCATGGCCAAACTCATCTAATTCTTCCTCGGTTATTCCACCTCTTGTGATCTCGATAAACTCTGCACGGCGTTGCGGGCTGGGCTAGCCCTGCCTGACGAACTTGACGACCTTGTCGAGTTTTCCAAGCGGCCCGGACCATCGCCACTGCTCCAACTGTTGATCCTCCTCCACGGTACTCGTATATTCACACAAGTCCCCTCGGTCAAGGACCCGAGCCGCTTCTTGTTGTTGCCCTCGAGGAACGCCTGGGCAACGAGGTTGATGACATGGCCGATATAGCGGATACGCTGGCCTTCTCGATAGGGGCCTCGACGGCCTTGTCCCACGCACGTGCTGTCGGCGGTTCCGCAGGCCGAGTTGCTCCCCGTCTGGCTCGTACACTTGGCCAATGCCGGCACGCACTTGCTGTTGTAGGCGCTGATGTAGGACTTGTATTGCGAGAGGGCGATGAGCTGGCTGTAGGTGTTGTTGTAGGCATAGTCGGGGTATGCCTTTTATTGGCTAAAAGGCTCGATCCACCCGCTGTTGATGCCCAGGGCCACGAGGTCGATTTTCTGGCCCGAGACGGAACCGCTAGTAATAGTAATAGCGGCGTTTTAGCTCTCGAAATACGAGGCAAACTCTGGCTCGTAGTGGCCTTGAGGGATGTAATGTTAGTCGGAGGCTTGGCTGATATCGTAGGGTTGGGGATAGCTTCACATACCTCCGTAGGACTCGGTAAAGAGCCCAAAGTCGCGGTTCTCATCCTGAGGGAAGGCGGTATGGAAGGCTTGTATAAGCTGCCAGATGTACGGAGTAGTAGTCATAGTTGAGGTCATACTATCGGTACGTAGCTGAAACTAGTACCGATGGGCTGGCCCACGTAGAGTATATTGGCTACTACGCTTAGCATTCTACGTAGCTCTAATATTAGACTATTTATTGGCTAATAAGGCTTAACTTACCGTATATATTCTAGAAAGAAGAATATTATATCCCGAAATTCGTCGCGATACTCCTCAAGAGAGAAGCCAGGAGATACCCGATATTCGCCCCGTGATATTATATTTGTATTCTTATTTTAGTATCCCTTATTATGGCCTGGGCGCGTATTAATAAGCCGGACCCTGTTTTTGCGTTACGGTGCTCGTATGTCCGGTGCTATTCATAGAAAGTTTGTAGTACCTTATTAATATGCGGGATAAACTCTGGAAATATTTCTTCCGTGCTCACTTGAGTGGCCGGTTAGTTGGGTCCAGGTAGAGGTGGACGTCTTTTGATGTGGGGAGAATATTGCCAGGCGGTCCTGTAATAGGTGTTGGGTAAGCTTGGCCGTCATTAGCTTTGGTATCGATTAAGAGCTTAATAATGGAACTCTTTCCTGCCCCTGTTTCGCCGACGAAAGAGACGAGACTTGGGGTCCGGCAGTTGTGCGAGGAGTGGCTCGTCTTCCGTTCCTATTGGTTCATCAGGTCCAATAAGCGGCCGCATTCCTGAAGCAATAGTGCTTGGCCATCAACATCCGGTCTGCCAATACCTGCAGCGAAGCCCATCTGTTAATACGGCAGTGCTCAAACTGTAAGTTCGGAAACATGGCAGGGGCTCACGGAACCAAGTTGTGCTTTTATCAGCACGGTGAAGAGCCTCTCGTTGGTTTCTCTGCAACGGTGGCTCCAACGCTCTGCACACCATCTTAGCAATCTCAAGACTTGTCTTCTCGTGAGGGATGTCGTAACGCTGAGGAGCCTTATCGTGCACAGGTTGGTAGTCCCAGCACCCTTCGCAGTACGTAGACTTGCAGACGCCACCAACCCAGACCCGAGCAGAACCTGAAACAAATCCCGTAGATGAATCAATAAAGAAATAAAAAACGAACACTGCAAATGTTCAAAGACAATGCAATGCAATGCCAAGTACCTCATATAAGGTAGGCTATCCTATCCACGATGCAGTGCAATGCAATGCAACAACAGCAAGTAAACACACAAAACAGTTGCCAACAGAAAACAAGTGTGACAAAAAAAAACAATGCTAATTACATCTGAATGCCATTTCTTATGTTGCTCAAATCCCATGAACAAATTTGCCATCGTACTCGAAAAAGCGTTGATAATCACTTGATATCATCACGGCTAATTTTCCTGGCCGACATGCAAATCCCTTTCTCTTTCATTCCTGCTAGTATTGCAAAAAAAAAAAAAAAAAAAAGAAGAGGAAGAAACAAAGGCGTTCGTCGACCGATACCGGTGATTCGGACGGATGGAGGAGTTGAAGAAGATGAAGGATATACGTGTCGTTCGCCTCTGCGTTATCTGCCTGGAAATAACCCATGTTATTGCTTAAGCTAAAAGATTGGAGGACCTCGTGGATAATAGGAGCGGCGTTCTCACCGCTGTGGCTTCCTTTGACGGGCGTAAGCTTCAACAAACGTGCCTGGGCCGTACCCGAGGCGTCAACAAAGTATACTACGATACCGAGCAACGCGTAGCTATTAGGCGAGGTCCAGAGATGGAAAGAGACGTGTTTTCTTAATGGGAGCGCTGTCTGGAGCTCTGCTTGAAGGTTGAGGACCTCGTTTCGATAACGGTCGTTGACCCAGGTGCTGATAGTTTGATGGGAGTGTTGTAGTCGCTCGCGTCGTCGCACAGCTCCGGGTGCCGCTGCACCGCCCGCGATGAACGTGTCGACCGTCACCACGGGCCCCGTGTAGGTAGCCCGCCGCCCGGAGCGTCGTCTCCCGCGCGGCTGGCAGCGCCGACAGCATATCTGCTCCGGCGATGCCTGGCCGTTATTGACCAGCTCGTTGCCGATGCCGACCGTGTCGACGAGTGCCCCAGCCGCCGGCAGCGTCTGTGTCACGATTGTTATGACGGTGGCTGTCCTTGTTGTGGTTGCGAGCGTTGGCCTGCCTGCACCGACTGCACTAGGATATCCAGCTCCAGCTCGTCGTTCAGGCGATCAAGGTCAAAGACGCCCAGGAACAGCTTGGCACCGATCGACTGCGCCGCGCCGCGGGCATCACCAGGTTGATCTGATCACAGTCGGTCCCGGTCCCGTACAGCCTCAGCCTCAGCAACTGGTACCGGCCCTCCAGCCGCTGCAGGTCCGAGTACACCTCGGCCGCCGTCTTGCGCCCGCCGTCGGGCGTGTACGGCGAGTACGTGACGCCTGGAAGAGCTGAAAAGACGCCGCGCTCGTGGGGCTGCGGCTGGGGCTCGGCCGGCGGCGGTGGAGGAGGTGGAAAGGGGGCTTTGTTGTTTTGGTCCACGTCGTAGTCTCTGGACGAGAAAACGGGCTCTCCCGCGCCGAGATCAGACCCCGTGTCTGAGAACACGACGACCCCGTGTCTGAGAACACGACGACCCCGTGTCTGAGAACACGACGACCCCGTGTCTGAGAACACGACGGCCGGCGATTCGTCTGCGAGGGCTTCTTCTGGTGCTGGTGGTGGCGGTGGCGGCGGTGGGAGAGGCACTGCCGCGCTCAAGCTGTTGTCCTCTTCCTGACCGGTGGCCGCGGCAGGGTGCGACTTGGGCTTCTTCTTTTTCTTCTTCTTGTTCTTCTGCGGCGCGGCAGAAACAGCCGAGACGTGACTTCGGGCGTCGGCAGACGGCACGTCGTCGTAGTGATGATGGTGCATGCGTAACATGTTGCTGGTGGTGGTCTTGAATATGATGCCGTCCTGGTCCACGTGCACCACCACCTTGGGTACCGCGTCGCTTCTTCTCCAGTTGCCGTCGTCGCCAAAAGGCATGGCCACCTTGTTCTTGCAGACGTAGTTCGCCGCCGCCGTCGATATGACGGCCCGGCGGTGGTGCTGGAAGTGCAGCCCCAGATGCTGGTCAAGATGGCGCTCCCCATCTTGCTGTCCAGCGTCTGCCAGCCAGACAGCTTAGTTTCACGTCCACAACGACGAGCTGTGTAAGATGAATACGGAGAGGGGGGACTGAAACAAGAACTCACCCAGCTTAGCCTGAGCCGTCGTCGTTATCAGCAGGCCTAGGGCCAGGGCCGACGAGACCGTCTTTATCTTGGTCTATGTCCCTCTGACCATGTAAAGAGCCTGAAAGGGAGTTTCTGCGTAATGAACGGCACTAGGATAAGGCCAACCGAGAGGCTAACGTCCCAGAATGAGCGGATGACGGACAGCCAACAACCGCCTACGACTAACGAGCGGCCGTAGGTTCAAAGAGGGCGGCGATATATTAGACTCAAGAGACGCGGTGGGGATCTACATAAAAGTGTAGCCAGCAATACACCCAAGGCAGTAGTAGTAGATGGCAAACGAGGGTATTCTCTTACGTATACCAAGACTGGGTATTGTGGGGAGGTGGTTGTAGTTGCGATTCGTCTTCCTCGATCGTAAAGGAAAGAGGGAAGAGGAAAGAGGAAAGAGGAAAGAAGGGAGGTAATGAGGCCCTCCAGATGCCACTGCCACTTGGCGGGAGGGACGCAAGTCATGAATGGAACAATCCGAGACAGACTAATGAAATGCCGCGAAAGAAGCTATCCGGGACATGGTCCATCAAGTTATGGCCGTCATGACTTTTTTGATCTAGTCTGCATGTCAAAAGCCACCCAATTTCCGACTCTGTCGCGCCAGTAATGCTCTGCTTCCATTGGTGGCCCGCAAGGTGAAGGAGACCTAGCAAGAGCCAGCAATAACAACAAGAAACGGCGCTGTATCTAGTTGGCTATTGATACCGGGTCTAGAAGAGAGAGTATGGTACGAAAGTCAGCGCTCTGAAGCACAGAAAACGATATATCAGAAGCTACAATCCAATTCAACAGAACAGCGCAGACTTTTACCTTTCCGCCTGGGTCTCAGATAGCGGTAGCCTCAAGGCGGCTTGTTGCAGGTCCGCTACCGACGGCTGTTTCTTAGCCGGCGGCTCTCCTTCTTATACAGAATCTTCGTATATCGAGTGCTTGGTGTTGAGGTGGCCGGCGGCACTGGTGGTAGCCTTTCCGCTGCAGAGAGTCTCAAAGCAACGGGAACAGCACCACCAAGAGGGACCTCTGGGATGTTGATAATATCGAGCATCTGCTTTGGCATGCTTCCGAGTACTAGGCGGCGCGGGGGTGCAGCGTTCGGGGTGCGGTGCGGTTGGGACTATTCAGAATCGTCAGGTCGATGCGGCTGTCAGGCTCCATGGTGGAGGGTGGTGTTGCTGGGGTTGATGGTGTTGATGATGGGTGGTTGTTGGGCGGTATCAGGCAAGATGCCCTGCCTGCACAGGCCAGAACCAGGGTCCCGTCCCTGCCCGACGCCTCTCTTGGCAAAGGAAGTAAATAAAGCAAATAAAGGCGCTGCTGACCTGTTTGCTTTATTTCGAGGGCGCTTTGCTTTATTTACGCTTGCTTTGCTTTATTTTGTTTGCTTTATTTACGCTTTGCTTTATTGGCATCATCGCTGCTTACAACACTTCACCGCCGTAATCGCGGTGCAATAACACGCCGTCTGGCTCACCGCTCGGTATAGATTCTGACCGAGGATCAGGAAGCCCGCCTAGCCGGCTGGATTCTCGGAATGGCTTCAATTGGAAGCCCGCCGTCGTATGAGAACGGTGAGGCATCTGGCCGGGAAGGAAGAAGAGGTCGGAAAATAATGGACACAAGGCTTTACCGCCAGGAACACTCAAATTGGCACCCAGAGAGCGAAGCGTGTTGATTCCGTGAGGCTCAACGGTGCAACCCGGGAAATAATTGGGGAATGGTTCAAGCATTTCGACCTTCCTGCCGTCAGGGATATCAAGCCCGAGAAAAGGAATATAAGACGCTGATCAAGAGATGCCCGGGGCCCGTACCTGGACCTCCTTCATTGAATGCATCTCGGCTATAGGGGAGGTACTTCGGCTATGCGTCATTTAAAAGGGGAAGAAGGTTCAACAATAGTGGTCCTTTGGAGCTGAAGCTATTCAAGAAATGGAAGTTCACCGCCCAAAATAAGGGCGGGACCGACGACGAAATCGCCCTGGAATGGCTTCGCCATGTCTTCATTCCGGGTACGGCTCCGGAGGACCCTGGAGAGGCCCGCTTGCTGGTCCTTGACGGTCACCACAGTCATATAACGTTTGACTATATGTGGCTATGCTTCCTGAATAACATCTACCTTGTTTACCTGCCCTTATACGCCTCGTACGTTGTACAAGCTCTCGATTTGGGCGTCTTCTCGTCCCTGAAGCAACTCAACTGTATAGAAAGTTCCTGACTTTGACGACGGTACAGTCAGAGGCTACGCTTGTGGGCAAAAGGACGATGCTTGTGTGTTATTACAAGGCTCGGGAGATGGCTTTGAGGCAGGAAAACTGCAAGGCAGGCTGGCATGCCGCCGGGTTGTGGTCCTTGAATAAGCAGAAGGCCCTACGCAGTTCTTTGTTATTGGAAAACGTGAATCGAGTTAAGAAGGCCACAACTACCATAGCGGTCCAACTATTGGCTACTACTCTATAGCCCTCCAAAACAATAGAGGACCCGGGCACGTGGAAGACTCCCTAAAATAAGCTACCTAACAAGTCAGGAAGGGGTCGCTGAACGGTGCCTCCGGCGGCCCTCCGGGGGCGCCTGCGGCGGGCTGCTCGCTGCGCTCGGTATTCCGCGGCTTAAGGAGTCTGAGGTTATCCGATTGACCAATTCCCACCTCCCATTTTGACACGGACGTAAACTGACCAATCCCCATTCGAGAAACATTCGGCACCCTCACGGTAAAAGAGAAGAGACAGCCTCTCTACGGTGGCTCCGTTCAGCTGAATAAGGTAGCGGACCTGACGATTCAGCTAGCCAAATTCAACATGGAAAAGAAGGCTGATGGGCATAACGGGAGCTGTTCAAGAAGGTCGCAAAAGGCTTCAGCCGGATTACTTCAATACGAAGTCGCTACATTGCGGGCGTAGTTGGAGCTGCAAGGAATAAAAAGAAGAAGGAAGGCTGTTACCGCGGACCCGAATAAACGCTTTGTTGATATTACGAAGAGTAGAGATTAGGCAGGCGCAGATTGAGGCCGGGGCTACTCAGGAAGCCTGTCGACGAAATAAGGTCCTGTATTGTTTGCGAATAGCTTCATTGAACGGTGTTGACTGTCCCTGGCTTACACGGGCGAAAAAGCGCCACCGGCATGTTCCGCTGCCAGGGTGTTCCGCTTTTGGCCTGGTTGACTTGGCGCGCATTGGGCATATAGGTGGGGAAACCGCCTTCCTTTTCCAACGAAAAAAGCTACAGTGGTTCAGTCGAGCGGTCATGGCTCTGGCACCCAAAAAGTCGAAAAGCTAATTTGGTTCCAGAAACTCGGAAAATTGTACAACACCACACTCGTGTTCGAGTCCCGTCGATGGCTTGGACCGCAGTTGTAACAAAATTGCCTTCGATTATCGCACTGAAATTTAGCGTAGCGCCAGATACCCAGAGATACCCAGAGATACCCTTGAGATTTACAGTTCTTGGTTACAGTTCCTTGGAACCCCCAGTTGGGGAGAGAAAATCGACGCAAAAAAAACAAAAGTGAGTAAAGATTTCCGACCCTCGACCCGACCAACTGAGCTTTCTTTTTTTTGGGGTTTTTCCCTTCCTTGGACAACACATGCCCTGCTGATGAGAAGCGGGTATGTATACAGGAAACAAAACACTACAACCCAACGAGTTCTTCACCAAATTGAGCGTACTCTTTTGCATTAGGAAGCCCTGAGTTTTTCCCTTCCTTAGACAACACATGCCCTGCTGATGAGAAGCGGGTATACAGGAAACAAAACACTACAACCCAACGAGTTCTTCACCAAATTGAGCGTGCTCTTTTGCATTAGGAAGCCCTGAGTGCCTAACATGGGAACCCTGTCCGTTACCCCGTCAAGGCAGGGACTGAAGCATGCTGAGACAGAGTTCTTGGGCGACATGGCATCTGCCATCATAACTCAGCTGGAAATGGCCAGATGCAACGAGGGCCACGGGCGCAGCGAGAAGATGGTCAAAGGCCTATGAAGGATAGAAGGCAGGACCGACGTGGACGACTGGTGGCTCGAGCTTGGAAGCAACAAGCCACGACGAGACCATAAGCCGACTGCGAAGTTGAATTGTCAATTCTGTCGATGCGCTCAGACGTCCAAGAAAGCCCCATATCAAAAAGGCTCAAGGACATGTTTTGCCGTGCTAGCCACATGATGCAGGAATCTACCGAGGTTGATGGGGCAATCTTTCTAGATGCAAGCTTCAGTACCGTTGGTGGACTGAGCTGACAGGTGAGCCACCAAGAAATTTGGGGTTTTTGAACTAATCATCTAACTAAACCAAGGGTCTATTATATCCATATGATGCAGGAATCTATCGAGGTTGATGGGGCAATCTTTCTAGATGCAAGCTTCAGTACCGTTCGTTGGTGGACTGACCTGACAGGTGAGCCACCAAGAAATTTGGGGTTTTTGAACTAATCATCTAACTAAACCAAGGGTCTGTTGTATCCACACCATACAGGAATCTATCGAGGTTGATGGGGCAATCTTTCTAGATGCAAGCTTCAGTACCGTTCGTTGGTGGACTGACAGGTGAGCCACCAAGAAATTGAACCCAAAACTGATCATCTAACTAAACCAAGGGTCTGTTGTATCCACATCATACAGGAATCTATCGAGGTTGATGGGGCAATCTTTCTAGATGCAAGCTTCAGTACCCGAAAAAACAAGGAAAAAAGAAACACCCCCTCTCGTCGTATTTTGGTGCCGGATTGTTAGGCTCGGGCTGCCTTTCTTCTTGCCGCGGCAGCAGCTACTCCAGCTCCGGCTCATCCTCCCTCCCCTGGCGACGCCCGTCGGCCAGCTCTCTGAGCTGCTGGAGCTCGACATCGCGCTCGTCCAGCTGGTCCTGGAGCCGCGATCTGTCGGCGAGGGCATCGGCGAGGGCATCGGCCAGCCGCGCGCATAGAGCGTCGTACCGCACGGCCAGGTCCCGTCGCTCGCTCTGCGCTTGCGCCTCGTCCTGCTTGGCCCGCAACAGCTCGCCCTTGATCTCCTTGGTCATGGCCCGCTTGGTCATGTTGTTGACCTTTTCGGTCAGGTTGTTGACCTTTTTGGTCAGGGCCGCGTTATCCTTCGCCAGCTTCTTGTTGTCCGAGGCGAACTGGTCTCTGGCGCGCACCAGCTTCTCTTTCTCCGCCTTGGAAACGGCGAGCCTTCTTTCCGCCAGGCGCTGCGAGTTTCGTTGGGCCGTAGTGATGTTGGTCCTAGTCAGTGTTGCCTTCCAGGTGGCCTTGTCGTGGGCATGTTGGCGGATAGCCTTGCGTCTGCCTTCCTCGGCCTGGTATTGCTGCTCCTTGGCTTGGAGCGCTTGTTGCTCCGCCTTGCGTCTGCCTTCCTCGGCCTGGTATTGCTGCTCCTTGGCTTGGAGCGCTTGTTGCTCCGCCTTGCGTCTGCCTTCCTCGGCCTGGTATTGCTGCTCCTTGGCTTGGAGCGCTTGTTGCTCCGCCTGGTGCTTTTGCTCGGCGAGGAGCTGGTTCTCTGACCGGAGCTGCCAAATCTCTTCAATGTGTGGCATCATGGCGGCCTCGGCTTGCTGGCTCTCAGCCTGCAGGATATAGGGATGCTTTTCACCCTCGAATTGAACTTTCTGGTCCGACAGTCGACGCTCGTACTGGGCTTTCTCGGCGGCCAACTCTTGCTTGTGCTGCTCCTTTTCGTTCGTTGGTGGACTGATAGGTGAGCCACTGAGAAATTTGGGTTTTTTGAACTGATTATCTAACTAAACCAAGGGTCTATTATATCCACATTATGCAGGAATCTACCGAGGTTGATGGGGTAATCTTTCTAGATGCAAGCTTCAGTACTGTTGGTGGACTGACCTGATAGGTGAGCCACCAAGAAATTAAACCCAAAACTGATCATCTAACTAAACCAAGGGTCTGTTGTATCCAGGGAGAGGGAGGAGTGCTTGGATTTTGCGCACGAGAAAACTCTAGCCTGCATGGGGATGGAGTTCGAAATTGGCTCTACTTACCGAGGGATTTCTCCAGGCTCTTCCCTTGAGGGTTCAAGGGCTTGGATTTTGCGCAGGAGAAAACTCTAGCCTGCATGGGGATGGAGTTCGAAATTGGCTCAATTTCTCCAGGCTCTTCCCTTGAGGGTTCAGGGGCTTGGATTTTGCGCAGGAGAAAACTCTAGCCTGCATGGGGATGGAGCTTCGAAATTGGCTCAATTTCTCCAGGCTCTTCCCTTGAGGGTTCAAGGGCACATATTCAGCCCCGGCGAGCGCCACCGAGCCATGTTCAGCACGAAAGACGCCAAACTCGGGCCAGAAGACCAAGTAAAGGCCGAACACAGGGCTCCCAAGAAGCGAAAACGACATGCCAACGAGGGTTCCGGGCAAACAGAAGTAGATGCCCTTCTCACTAGGAATAGTGGGGGCAGTATTGCCTTCGTTCCTCTATGGGATTCTCCCAGGGAAACATGGTTTACTGGAAGCTCTCCCAGGGAAACATGGTTTGCCGGCTCTCCCAGGGAAACATGGTTTACCAGAAGCTCTCCCAGGGAAACATGGTTTGCCGGCTCTCCCAGGGAAACATGGTTTACCAGAAGCTCTCCCAGGGAAACATGGTTTACCAGAAGCTCTCCCAGGGAAACATGGTTTACTAGCTCTCCTAGGGAAACATGCTCTCCTAGGGAAATATGGTTTACCAGAAGCTCTCCCAGGGAAATATGGTTTACCAGAAGCTCTCCCAGGGAAACATGCTCTCCCAGGGAAATATGGTTTACCAGAAGCTCTCCCAGGGAAACATGGTTTACCAGAAGCTCTCCCAGGGAAACATGGTTTACCAGAAGCTCTCCCAGGGAAATATGGTTTACTAGCTCTCCCAGGGAAACATGGTTTACCAGCTCTCCCAGGGAAATATAGTTTACCAGAAGCTCTCCCAGGGAAGCTCTCCCAGGGAAATATGGTTTACCAGAAGCTCTCCCAGGGAAATATGGTTTACTAGCTCTCCCAGGGAAACATGGTTTACCAGCTCTCCCAGGGAAATATAGTTTACCAGAAGCTCTCCCAGGGAAGCTCTCCCAGGGAAATATGGTTTACCAGAAGCTCTCCCAGGGAAATATGGTTTACCAGCTCTCCCAGGGAAACATGGTTTACTAGAAGCTCTTCCAGGGAAATATGGTTTACCAGAAGCTCTCCCAGGGAAGCTCTCCCAGTGAAACATGGTTTACTAGCTCTCCCAGGGAAACATGGTTTACCAGCTCTCCCAGGGAAACATGGTTTACCAGAAGCTCTCCCAGGGAAACATGGTTTACCGGAAGCTCTTCTTCGAATGCTTTAGTGGGGGCAGTATTGCCTTCGTTCCTCTATGGGATTCTCCCAGGGAAATATGGTTTACCAGAAGCTCTCCCAGGGAAACATGGTTTACCGGAAGCTCTCCCAGGGAAACATGGTTTACCGGAAGCTCTTCTTCGAATGCTTTAGTGGGGGCAGTATTGCCTTCGTTCCTCTATGGGATTCTCCCAGGGAAATATGGTTTACCAGAAGCTCTCCCAGGGAAACATGGTTTACCGGAAGCTCTCCCAGGGAAATATGGTTTACCGGAAGCTCTCCCAGGGAACTCCCAGGGAAACATGGTTTACTGGAAGCTCTCCCAGGGAACTCCCAGGGAAACATGGTTTACCTTCCGGCTTTCCCAGGGAACTCCCAGGGAAACATGGTTTACCTTCCGGCTTTCCCAGGGAACTCCCAGGGAAACATGGTTTACCTTCCGGCTTTCCCAGGGAACTCCCAGGGAAACATGGTTTACCTTCCGGCTTTCCCAGGGAACTCCCAGGGAAACATGGTTTACCTTCCGGCTTTCCCTGGGAGAAAAAAGTGCGCGTGCTCACCCGCACCGAACATGTGCACTATCTCGCCGCCGGGAATAGCACCATGGCAGAAGTTGCCCGGCTAGATGTGGTGAGTGCAGATGGAGCCAAATCCGACTTTATCTCGTCCATCAGTCACGAGCTTCGTTCCCCCCTACACGGTATAGACCCACTCACTCCCGACGGCCAGGTTAAGAGGACCCCCGCCCGCTTACCAGGAGCCAACTTTTTTCTTCTTTCTTTCTACAAGATTCGTAGTGCCACGACGACCCGTTGCCTGGTCTCAAGTCTATTGCATTACCACCACCACCACCGATTGGAAGACTCGGCGGCCCAGGCTTGATTCCCGTGTCCTTTGTCGAGATCCGAGACATATCACCACCACCACCACCACCACCACCTGTTGCAAAGCCGATTGGAAGACTCGGCGGCCCAGGCTTGATTCCCGTGTCCTTTGTCGAGATCCGAGACATATCAGCACCACCACCACCTGTTGCAAAGCCGATTGGAAGACTCGGCGGCCCAGGCTTGATTCCCGTGTCCTTTGTCGAGATCCGAGACATATCAGCACCACCACCACCTGTTGCAAAGCCGATTGGAAGACTCGGCGGCCCAGGCTTGATTCCCGTGTCCTTTGTCGAGATCCGAGACATATCACCACCACCACCACTACCACTACCACCACCACCATCACCATCACCACCACCACCACCTGTTGCAAAGCCGATTGGAAGACTCGGCGGCCCAGGCTTGATTCCCGTGTCCTTTGTCGAGATCCGAGACATATCACCACCACCACCACTACCACCATCACCATCACCACCACCACCACTACCACCACTACTACCGAGAGCATGTCTTGGAGCGGTTCGCCCACGCTCAGGCCCATCGAGGTTAAGTTCGTTGGCACCAGGTCTATCGACTGGTTGCCCGTCCCCCTATCGCTGCCGGGTATTGCCGAGCTCTTGGGTGCTCCGGCTCCCGCCCTGGCTCCCGCACGAGACGTGGCATCGTTGCCCGGCATTGCCGAGCTCTTTGGTGCTTCGGCTCCCGCCCTGGCGGCACTAGATGTGCCGAACTGCCAGGCGTATCCATATGAGTCACAGTCGCAGTCGTCGTCGTCGTCGTCGTCGTCGTCGTCGTCGTCGCAACCGCCGCGCCCTCCTCCCAAGACGGAGGAGGAGCTGAAGGAGCGGTTCACAGAGTACGTCCGCGGTGAAGTTTCGGCCATCGCATGCGAGCACGCCTCGGGCAGCGATGCCCTAGTTCAGAAGGCAAATTGCGTGAAGCTAGGCTATTGCCTGCTGGCGGTGCTACACGACCCGTCTTCAAAGCTGTTTATGTTGGACTTGGCCACTATGAAGGCCAACTTAGAAGAATCCGAGTCGTCGACGGCCTTAGTAGACTACTTTGAGTGTCTATACATTCAATATACGCCCCTGATCGAGAGCCTCTTTGACGCTTGGGCGGATACGACGGCGGCGGCGGTTGCGGTTGCGGCGGCTGACGACGAGGACGAGGAGCCACCATCCAAGCGCCAGAAACTTGGTGCGCCGGCCGCCGGTCCCGGTTCCTCCAGAGACAAGGCCGCCCAGGCCACGGTGTCGTCCAAATGGTACGACGGGCGCTGCCTCCTCTCCGGCGGCGGGCCGGCCGTGGGAGCCCACATCGTGGACGTGACGGCTTCGGGCATGCACGCCCTGAACTTCTGGAACACGCTGCAGATATTCTGGCCCCTGGAGAAGATCACAGAGCTCGCCATCGGCGGCCAGGAGCTGCAAAACATCCTCCCCCTCCGCGTAGACGCGCGCGACTTCTGGGACCGACACAGGTTCGCGCTCCGCCCCATTGCGCACCCGACAGACCCCGAGCACAGCATGTACCTCCAGGTGGTGTGGCTCAACGACCTGGACAAGCGGGGCGGCCTCGCCAGAGGCGCCTGGGACCACGGCCGAAGGGGCACCATTGTGGACTTCCGGCGCAGGTCCGCCGACGACGGCACGTTCCCGAACCTGGAGCACGGCGACGTGTACCAGCTGTCCACGGCCGACCCGGACGGCCGCCCGCTGCCGCACATGCGGTTCCTGGAGATGCGCTTCGCCGTGCAGAAGCTCATGGCCGGCCCGCAGGCCGAGGGCGCGCTCGCCGTCATCTTTGGCGGCGGCGAGCCACCCGCCGAGAGCGGCCGCCCGGGCCCTGCCCTTAACCACGACGACGACGACGACGACGACTTTCTGCGCAGCGACTGGAAGGTCCTCCTCGAGGCGGCTGTCGAAGCCAAGGTCATCGACAGCGATGCGGCAGACCGCTGGGCTAGGTCGATCCGGCGCGAGGCCTACGACGGGGCTATGCGACGTGCCGAGCTGTACGTGCCCGAACAAGACTTGGCTTCGTCCGACGGCGATGATGCGGCGTCGTCCGACGGACATGATGCGCCTTCGCCCGAGGCCTATCACGGAGCCAGGCGCCGTCTCAGGATGTACGTGCCCGAAGTAGACTTGGCTTCGTCCGACGGGGAGGATGAGGATGCGGATTCCTCCGAGGGAGAGGATGCGGATGCGGCTTCGTCATCAGAGGGAGAGGCGTCATCAGAGGGAGAGGATGCGGATGCGGCCTAACCGGCCAGGCCTGGCTGTTATTAAGCTCTATTAGACAAGTCTAGAGCTCGGGGATATGCTTCTCAATGTTGTCTGTTTTCTTTTTCTAGTTCTGTTGCAATGAGAATTTGAATGCGTGTTGGCCAAGGTTTTCTCACCCGGTGGAGTTTCTGTTTCTTCAGGACACCACCGTCGATTTGTTCCAGCACGGTATTGAGCCATGTGGGAGAAGCCTTCTCGAGCTCGGGGATATGCTTCTCAATGTTGTCTGTTGTTTTCTAGTTCTAGTTCAGTTGCAATGAGAATTTGAATGCGTGTTGGCCAAGGTTTTCTCACCCGGTGGAGTTTCTGTTTCTTCAGGACACCACCATGGATTTGTTCCAGCACGGTATTGAGCCATGTGGGAGAAGCCTTCTCGATACGATGCAACATGTGCTGCATGTCAGCTTGCTCAGCGAGGACGTCGTTGATTCCGTGTTCATGGGGCATGAGGAGAGTTCTGACGAATCTCTTGGGTAATGCTCCAAAATACACGCACAGCGCATGGATCAAGGTCTCCCTCCAGGCCCTGGGAAAGACATTGAGTTAACACCATTTCCTCCCAAAGGTCTGTATCGCGAGTATACTCGGAGAATGGAGCAAGGTGGCCAACTAATCCGCCCATGCCATGGTAGATGCCGTCCTCCTCACAAACTTGCCAAAGCTTTTGTCGGGCTTCCCTCTTATCCTTGGGAGGAACCTTGGCCTCTCCACAAGGTTTGTTTCAGAAGTCCCCGGCGCCTACCAAGAAGCGAAAACTTACATGGCCTTGACTGGTTCTGCTACCAGTCAACATTCCGCCTCTCCAGCGGCATGAACATTTTCCCAACCAAACCCAGTCCGTTTCAGTGACTGACTTGCCCAAGATAGATTCTGAACGACTGGACCCCAGACAGTGCAGTGAGATGGAGGGGCGCCACATTTGAGCGGCCACGGCATCTTGTCCACACCGGGCTTTCCATAATTCTCATTCTCAAAGGGAGAGTCTACTCGGACCGTAGAAAACGACTTTTCCGACCGTAGAAAACGACTTTTCCGACCGTGAGATGGAGGGGCGCCACAAAAAAGTACATTGCAATCCCCGCCAAGCCACTAGCCCAGCCAAGCCCTAACCAAGCCCTAACCCTCCCCGCCCACCAAACTTGGCCAAATCCTTACCTGCAATTCAGGGCATCGCCAAATCCACCAAAACCTTCAACCTTCAACCACAATACCGTCAATCGAGCCACAACAACAACAAGGCGATTTTATCGCCGCGCAAGTAGGTGCGCCGCTTCATTTCCAATCTACAAGACTAACTAGCGATAGAAAATGGCTGCGCGCGAGCCCCCGAGCCAATTCGACCATCCCTTCGCCCTGAGCGACCCTGAGGAAGCCCTTCGCCCTGAGCGACCCTGAGGAAGAAGCCGAAGTTGAGGACCGCGCACCGCAACCCAACCCCCGCCGGTCCTTTGCGAGTCGATATTTCCTGCGTACAAGATAAAATCCGACCAACAGAGGCTCATTCGCGCAAGCCATACACCAAAAAGCGAGATTGCCTGTTCAAGGCCACTGCAACAGCTTTAGCCTTGAACAACAGACTATGGACCTTGCACATCAAACAAGCTGCTCACAACCTGCCCACAACCACACGGCCTTGAGAAAGAAGAAAAGGACATCTATATTCCCCGCCGGGCTTGGACCAAGGAAGAGAAGGAATGGAATTCGTGCGTGGCTAGCTACAACGACGGGCCGAGCGTCAGGAACCGCCATGTCAAGATTGATGTACGCAAAAAGTTCCCGGGCATCAATAAGGGACTTGCATTCTTCCAGATTTGCAGTCTCAACAGTACCAACAAGGTTTTCAGCTGTGCCTTCGGCCTGATCAATAACGAAGGTCAAGAGGGCTTTGTTGTTCAACGACTTAACCGTGTTGCCGCCGGCCATGAGCCTCTCGGGCCTCTTCCGGATCTTGTCGAGTACTCCCGGGCCCGCGGCGCGTCACGCGTGCAGCTACATGTTTGTACCAGAACAGAAAACAGAAAACAGAAATGGTCCCAGAATCGCGTCAAAGGTATTGTAAGATACTATACTGAGCTTGACTATCACCAACCCCCTTCCCAAACTGAAGTCAAGAGCGAGATTGGGCCGCTGCCCCTTCACAGCCGTTGCTGCCTTGGCTCTTCAGACGCCTCATCTCAGACGGCGAGGCCGTCCCTGACCAACAACATGGAGGACGAGGATTAGTGCCGGCCCTACGCTCGCCCATACGTTGTGGCCCAGTTGCACCGGGCTGCCACCAGGGAACGGAACGCTGTAGGAGACAGCTTGATGAACCCGAGGCTCTCGAGTCTGTCAACTCATATGCCTTTGTGATGGATTATCCGCACGTTAATCCGCACGTTAATCCATCACAAAGGCATATGAGTCAACGAGCTCCATCATGATGCCCGAGGTGCTCGATGGCTTCTGCAGCCATTTCAATGGGACCATGCCTTTGACTTTTGACTTTTGACTCTACATGCACGCTGCCAGCGAGGGGAGGGAAGGGAAAAACAACAGACCGAGACATTCTGATATCCTGCGTCAAGGAACAGGAACGAACTGAAGCAGGAAGTGCTCGACCTCGGGACGACCGAGATATCCTGAGCCACAGCAACTGCGATTCGGCCCCGACACAAACATACATGGCGCCATGTCGGCGAGCAGGAGGGGGAGGGTGTCGGGCAGCATGGCTGGGTTGCCGACGCTGCAGCCTTCACCCCCTGACCGCGTCACGAGAGCCCAGTAGCAAGGCAGAGCGACGCCGCTTCCATACCGAGCCAGAGTGCACTGTCGAGAGGCCAGCCTCTCGACTCGGACTCGGACTCGGACTCGGACTCGGACTGGCTCTTGCCAGACATGAATATGCGACTCGCTTGGCAGGAGTGAGCAGTCGTTGCTCCCTTTTGCAGCCTACCTACCCTCAGGCAGACCACAACCTTTTGCCCTCAGACCAGCACAAATATACCCTCCTCATATTTGACTTGTTTGAGTTATTCTCCAGCACTGAACCAGCGCACCCTCATCACCCCTAATTAGCGCCCTCACAACCATCACACACAAAATCATACACACATTCACACGCGGCCATGGACGCCGCCGTCACCCGCGCCATGCATGGAAAAGGGCCTCGTCGCCGCCGCGCCGGCCCTGACCTACTCCTGCTGCGCAGCGTGATGCGCACCGTGGACGTCGGCGCCTTCGGCAGCGAGGCCGTGTCGTGTCGTGTGGCTGTTCGTGCAGGAGGGCACGGGCAGCGTCAGCGTCAGCATCAGCACGCTGACCGTGGCCATGCCATGTGCGGCGGGCCACTTGGACGCGGTGCGGTGCGGTGCGGTGCGGTGCGCGCCATGAGCGAGCACCTGGGCGCGTACCTGCCCGAGCTCGAGCTCGAGCTCGACGACGTACGTGTTCGTGCGCCCCGCCCCTCCCCTCGCGAGTATCCCATCCTTTGGATATAACATGCACCAAGCAACACCATCTCACCACATAACACCATACAGCAACACACACACACACACACACATTAAAAAATGGACGTGACATCCTTCATGTACACGCACATCCACCCCGTACTACGGCTAAACCGCGACCTGGAGCGGTTCGGCGTGTTTGTGGCACTGACGGACGCGACCGGCCTTCGAATGATGCAGCGCCGCTACCAAGAGCAGCCAGCGGCGGAGGGCCACACACACACACACACACACATTTAAAAATGGACGTGACATCCTTCATGTACACGCACATCCACCCCGTGCTGCGGCTAAACCGCGACCTGGAGCGGTTCGGCGTGTTTGTGGCACTGACGGACGCGACCGGCCTTCGAATGATGCAGCGCCGCTACCAAGAGCAGCCAGCGGCGGAGGGCCACCAGATGGTGGTGATGCCACTGCCCGACGTCGACTTCCCGGCGCGCGTGGCGCTGTTCTACCGCAACCTGCCGACCCTGCTGGAGCCCTTGCGAGTCGTTGTCCTCCGCGCCGACGACGTGGATATCATCTTTGCCGACATCGAGGCAGCCCTATTCGCCCTGCACCGCCGCCGCGACCTGGAGCGGTTCGGCGTGTTTGTGGCACTGACGGACGCGACCGGCCTTCGAATGATGCAGCGCCGCTACCAAGAGCAGCCAGCGGCGGAGGGCCACCAGATGGTGGTGATGCCACTGCCCGACGTCGACTTCCCGGCGCGCGTGGCGCTGTTCTGCCGCAACCTGCCGACCCTGCTGGAGCCCTTGCGAGTCGTTGTCCTCCGCGCCGACGACGTGGATATCATCTTTGCCGACATCGAGGCAGCCCTATTCGCCCTGTACCGCCGCCGCCCCGTCTTCATGGTCGGCTACTGGGCCCGCCGCCGACGCCAAGGGCCAGCTCAACCTCGAGGCCGGCAACATCAGCGTCTGGGTCCCGCGGCGACACGTTTTTTCGTGCTCGATATCGACTACGCCGCGGTGCGGTGCGCGCCATGAGCGAGCACCTGGGCGCGTACCTGCCCGAGCTCGACGACGTACGTGTTCGTGCGCCCCTCCCCTCGCCCGCCGACGCCAAGGGCCAGCTCAACCTCGAGGCCGGCAACATCAGCGTCTGGGTCCCGCGGCGACACGTTTTTCGTGCTCGATATCGACTACGCCGCGCCGCGCCTGCGCGCCCGCGACATCTCAAAGGCCGTCGACGACTTCGTTATGCTATCTGCCCTGCCCAGCCCCGTCCAGGTCATCACTCCGGTCACGACATCTCAAAGGCCGTCGACGACTTCGTTATGCTATCTGCCCTGCCCAGCCCAGCCCCGTCCAGGTGATCACTCGGGTCATTGCGCGCGTCCCGAGGCGCATCGGTCCTGTCCTGTCGCTGTGGGCAGCGAGTTCACTATCCGTGCCGACGAGGTATGTTGCGTCTTTCCGTCCGCTGTTTAACTAATTAGCTGCCAGCGACTAACGCGTGTGTTGGCAATCAGGTCAGCGACGTCGGCTTCATGGACTCGTTTTGCGTCGACTCTGTCGTCGACTCTGTCGTCGACTCTGTAAGCAGCCGTCGCACTCACTACAACTATACTACCACCTTTCTCTACAACAACAGACGGAGCTGACAGCTGTGTGACTAACCGCAGAAGCCTCTCCAGCTCGACAAGGACGTGGCGACCAAGACGTTCAAGTTCCGCGCCCCGCCCCGCCCAGCGAGCGGGCGAAGAGGTAATAATCCTCTACTTTGGTCACACCATGACGACGCGGACCGTGTCGGCAAGGGTTGCCGTGAGAATTGTGTTGGGGGAGAGAGAAAGTGGAAGGGGGTCGATTGGCTGTGGTGTTCTCGGAGGTGACCGTCGCTATATATTATATGTAGCATAGCATTAATACAAAACCTTCCTCGTATTCAGCCCCACAACGCCCAGTGGCAGCTGCCCGTCTCTCTTTGAATGGGCATGTCGACAGCAGCCCCAATCTCGCCGGAATTGTGAAAGGGGATAGACTGACGCCGGGGCAAGGAGGCGAGAGTCACCACCAGCAAACCGCCCGCCTTCCGAGCGCAGCGAGCAGCCCGCCGCAGGCGCCCCCGGAGGGCCGCCGGAGGCAAAGGAGGGCAGGAGAGAAGAACAAAAAGGCTGTTTGGTGCTGTTTTCCTTCGCGTTGCCTCCGGCGGCCCTCCGGGGGCGCCTGCCGCGGGCTGCTCGCTGCGCTCGGAAGGCGGGCGGTTTGCTGGTGGGTTCCCGAGCTTTTGCTCCATAGCTGGAGAAGAATTGTTGGTGCTTTACCACGATGGTGGTGTTGATCCCGAGTCAAAGCCTCTTGGCTATTGTGTCGGGGAGAGTCAGCACATTCACGGACATGGAGAGATATCATTTTGCCTAGAACTGGCATCACATGGACAACTACTTTGCCTACTGACACTGGCCACCGCCTCCTCGATATGAGTCGGTTCCACGCGTGCATGTCCTTCGGCCCGAGGCTCTACCCGAGCCCGGCGTCTCCGTATCTTGATCCACACGGCCGACTTCCCAAGTCCCGGTGTGCGCCAGCCTTCCCCACTCGTCTCCAAGGCCACACACGGGAAGCCATTACTGATCACACACACACACGGCAGGCCACAGCTCACACCGTAGGCCATGCATGGCATATCGGCGGGCGAGACATGTGCCCTACCAGTCGAGCGGGTCTGGAGGGACAAGAGAGTCTTTCGGTAGTGTATTCTCAGGGGGGGAGGGGATAAGAAGAAAGAAAGATATACAGAAGAGGGAGAGAGATTCATACAGCCTTGGTCCGAAACCCTCCAGGCCCGGCCACGCACGCAACCCAGGAGTGCGCCGCCGGGACTTGGACGACATTGTAGACGTCAAGGGCGTGCCGTTCTCGTTCTACGCGCCGGAGCCGAGGGGCCGGGACCGGGACCTGCTGGCAGTGTCGCTGTCGCTGTCGCTGTCGCCGTCGCTGTCGCCCCCTGGACCATGGTTCCACCTGCCTGCCTGTGGGACCGACGACGTGAACGGGTCGCGGATGCGAAGAGGCGCTGTGGTGCCGCGACTACCCCCGTGGAACTCTAGACCCCTAAAGTCCACTTGTACGTGGCAAAGCTAACCTGACCATCTCTGGGGCCGTTTCTGGAGCTGGAGGTGACCAAGTTCTTTAGATACTCTACCTGGAAAGAGGGCAACTGTCGAGTACAAAGGTGCCTTCAAGCTCTCCATGACTTCAAGGGCTTCCTCCCGCTGTTGCTCCCTGGAGGCCAGCACAATGCAATGTCGTCCGTCCACGCAGAAGAAGAGCATGACCCCGTTACGGGTGAATGCACAGGGTTGGTTCATGAGGGACGGGACGGGACGGGACCCGAGTATGGCCGAGGGCTGTGAGGGCGCTTGACGGGGCCAGGGCCCTCTGCCACAGTAGTGGTCATCTCCTGAGGCCGTACAGGGCTTTGTGCCCGGGTGGCATGCGCATGTAAACCCTCCTCATCCAGGGTGGCGCGGCGCGGCGTTCACAGAGGCGTTGACGGCGTCATACTGCAACAACTCAAGGTCGAAGCGTGCAGCTGTCGCCATAATCGTGCGGAATGGTCGGCCGGCCAGTGTTGCAGCGTGATAATTGCTCTCTGTGGGGTTCGCCGGCTGTTGATCTCCCCCTGACAACAAGCCGGGCCGGGCCGGGCCTTGCATTTGACGAGCCTTCCATGTTTATCGAAACTTGTAGACGCGACTCGGTTGTCATGTTCCGAAAGCTTTGTCATGTCCCTGACGTCCCCGTCCCCCGGGTCTTCGTGGTTTGCTACCACATGCTCAGTCTCAGTCTCAGGTTCCGTTACCGTTGCCAAGAGGCTCTCGAGGTGCCTCGTCAGGGCTTCAAGGTCCATTTCCCTGACCCCTTCTTCTAGGGTTTCCAGCCTACCGTCAGATATGGTGTCCTCATCAAACATCACATCCCTTGCGACCATGACTGCATTTCTTGAACGGCACCCACACCTTGTACATGTTGTTGGCTGCATAGCCGATGAGGTAACCTATCCACGCCTTGGGCTCAGACCGCTTCAGGCGTTGCGTTTTGTTTTGCGCCCTGTCGGTCATTGCGTATGCCCTGCACCCAAAGACGCCGAGGTGGCCTGCATGCGGGAGTGTGTGAAGCCGTTGGAGAAGGAATGAAACACGTGGTAGGGCGTCTTCCAGCCATGCTGGACCTTGGGCTGCCTGTTGAGTAGAGTAGGTAAACCGCCGTCCTCGTCCTGCAGACCTCCCTCCTGCGCCGGCTGCTCGCTCTTGCTCTTGCTCCGTGACAGGCTCGGCTTGCGGCTCCCTCCCCGGCTCCCTAGGGTCTTGGTGTAGCAGTCGCCATGTTGCACACACACCAGTTGGTCCACCCGACCTCCCGTATAGCCGCCTCAGAGTCGTCATACCAGGTGACGGCATGTTGTGCCTCGGGGACCTTCCGGGCCATTGCAGCCTGCAAGGCTTCCTGCCAGTTGTCGATCCATGCCTTCTTGCCTTCCAGGACTTGGCCGGCCAGGGGCAGAGACAGACGGGCAAACTTGGAGCATCACCACTCTGTTATCGAGAGCTATCCTTGTGTGGACCTCGCCGCGTGCCACCCAGACTTTTCCGTGCTATAGCGCGTGCGTGCGTGCAGGTTGTTGTCGTTGGACCACTCTGCCACAGTGAAGAGGTCTAGCTCATTGCCCGCTATGGAGCACGTCCCGTAGATGGGAATGCCAAGAGAGAGAAAGGAGAAGTAGAGACTGGGGACGGCAAAAAGAGAAGATGCTTGACAAGAGTGGGATTCGAACCCAAGAGAGAGAAAGGAGAAGTAGAGACTGGGGACGGCAAAAAGAGAAGATGCTTGACAAGAGTGGGATTCGAACCCACGCCCTTTCAGACCACGCAGATGCCATATCGTGGATTAAGGATTGGAACTCCTTAACGTGGCGCCTTAGACCGCTCGGCCATCTTGCCTGTTGTTTGATGGAGGTCTGGTGTGGAAATGCGCGATTTGAAGGGAGACGCGGTGGAACAAGAGACGCTTTTCTCCAAGTGCAAGCGAACTCAAGTTGTGTGTGGGTAGGGCAGCGTGCTTCGAGCATCACCACTCTCTTGGAGCATCACCACTGTTGTACACATGACTCTCTTGTTCGAGCAGCGTCCCACACGGCGAGACACTTTCAGGGGCAGAGACAGACATGCAAACTTGGTCTCTCATCATAGTGTCCAAACTTGTTCTCTCATCATGTCCAAACTTGTTCTCTCATCATGTCCAAACTTGTTCTCTCATCATAGTGTCCAAACCTGTTCTCTCATCATGTCCAAACTTGTTCTCTCATCATAGTGTCCAAACTTGTTCTCTCATCATAGTGTCCAAACTTGTTCTCCTTGCACCATCATCACTTTGTGCACACCACTCTCTCACTCGAGCATCATCACTATTACCCCCCCCCCCCACTCACGGCCAGCCCTGCAAGTCACGCACCCACGCCCACCGCCCGCTGTCGTCGGCCGCCGCCCGCCCCCGACCCTGCCACTCCATCTTCCTCCACTTGGGCCCCTCGAGCTTGGCCGCCACCCACGTCCCGTGCTCGCGCCCCGCGAACACGGGCCGGTCGGGCTCGCCGCCGCCGCGCCCGCGCAGGATCAGCACCCCCGCCTCGTCCTCGGCCTCGCCGCCCGGCATGGCCCGCGCCGTGCACGGCCCGCTCAGCGGCGGCGGCCGCGGCACGTAGCACCCGCACCCGCCGCACGTCACGTAGCCCGCCCGCGCGTGCACGCGCCGGCACAGGCACACCCACACCGGCCCCATCCGCGCGGCGCCCCCCCGCCCGCGCCCCCTGTCCGCCTGCAGCTCCACCACGTCGCCCGGCCCGTAGAAGCCCGCCCGCACCCCGCACCCTATGCAGAACCGCCGCATCCCCCACGTCGCCGCCATGCGCAGAGACGTCGGCCCCCCCGCCGGCCCCCGCCGCGCCGCCGCCGCCTCCAGAGCCCCCGGCCGCTTGGACGTCGGCGGCAGCGGCGCCCCCGGGTCGGCGTGCGCCGGCCGCTCCGCCGGCGCTGCCACGCGGTGCAGCACCTGCTCAAAGTGCTGCGGGCCCTTGATGGTCCAGCAGTGGTGGCACGCAAAGTGCAGCGGCTTCTTGTCCCACCAGTACACGTCCGGGTCCCGGTCCGGGCCCGGGTCCGCGTCCGCGTCCGGGTCCGGGTCGTCCGGGTCCGGGTCCGGGTCCTTGTTTCTCCTGTCCTTCTTCTTCCGCCTCTCCCGCCACGCAGCGAGGTGCTCCTCGTGCATCGCGGGCCGGTACCGCCGGTACTGCCGCTCGGCCTGCGTGAGCCCCGCCGACCGCCACGCCGCCGGCGCCCAGAACGGGTCCACGTGCCGCTTGGTCCACCGGCTGGCCGCCGCCAGGTTGTGCAGGTCCAGGTACCCGAGGAAGAAGCCGACGCGCCGGAGTATGTCGAGCGGGAGCGCCGTGAGCGGGAAGAAGGGCGGTGGTGGTAGTGGTGGTGGTGGTAATGGTGGTGGTGGTGGTGGTGGTAATGGTAATGGTGGTGGTAATGGTGGTGGTGGTAATGGTGGTGGTGGTGGTAATGGTGGTGGTGGTGGTGGTGGTGGTGGCTGATGCTGGTAATACTCCTCAAACCCTGGCGGTAATGGTGGTGGTGGTGGTGGTCGTAATGGTGGTGGTGGTGGTGGTGGTGGCTGATGCTGGTACTCTAACCTGGCTGGTAATACTCCTCTAACCCTGGCTGGTAATACTCCTCAAGGCATGGCTGGTAGTACTCCCCGAGGCCTGGCTGGTAATACTCCTCGGGGCGTAGCCAGTCGTACTCCTCTAACCCTGGCTGGTAGTACTCCTCGGGGCGTGGCTGACAATCCTCCTCCTCCTCCTCCTCCTCCTCCTCCTCCTCCTCCTCCTCCTCAGGCCTCCAATCCCACTCCGCCCGGGGGTGCTTGCGGGGGCGGCCCCGGGGGCGTTTTGGCTTTGGCTCGCGATGCTTGCGGGGGCGGCCCCAGGGGCGTAGTCCAGGAAGTCCTGGTCCCGGTCCTGGTCCCGGTCCTGGTCCCGGTCCTGGCTGCGGTCCCGGTTCTGGCTGCGGCGCGTCCGTGGGCGGTGGCGGCGGTCGTCGTGGTGGCCGCCGATACCACTTTATTCTTCGCCTGACCGACACGCGGCCGCCGGAGCGGAGCGCCGACATGGCCGGCCACGGCGGCTCTTTGGCGTCCATGGGCCCTAGCCGGGCCGACCACAGCGCCTGCCGCGGCAAGTCCAGGTCGAGCGTCGACGTCATGGCCGACCACGGCCCCAAGTCTTGTTCGTCGACTTCCGCTTCTCCTGGTCGCCGAAGAATCCACCCCTGGGCGCGGAGGGCCGCGAGGGTGGGCGGCGTCTGCACCGTCGCATCTGTGGACACGGTGGTCCGCTGCTGCTGCTGCTGCTGCTGCTGCTGCTGCTGCTGCTGCTGCTCGGGAGACGACGTGGTGGACATGGCTGGCCATGGTTGTTGTGGCAGATCCATCGCTCCTTGATTCAGCGGCGGTTGTTCTGGCAGATCCGTCCAGGACGTGTACATGGGTGCTGGCGGTTGCTGTGGCAGATCCGTCGCTCCTTGATTCAGCGGCGGCTGTTGTGGCAGATCCATCGCTCCTTGATTCAGCGGCGGCTGTTGTGGCAGATCCATCGAGGGCGTGGACATGGCTGGCGGCTGTTCTGGCACATCTGTCCAGGACGTGTACATGGGTGCTGGCGGCTGCTGTGGCAGATCCGTCGCTCCTTGATCGGCTGGCCACGGCGCTTGTAGTTGTCCTGGCAGATGCGTCCAGGACGTGGACATGGGTGCTGGCGGTTGTTGTTGTGGCAGATCCGTCGCTCCTTGATCCAGCGGCGGTTGTTCTGGCAGATGCGTCCAGGACGTGGACATGGCTAGCGGTTGTTGTAGCAGATACAGATCCGTCCAGGACGTGGACGTGGACATGGGTGCTAGCAGTTGCTGTTGTAGCGAGTCCATCTCGAGCGTCGACATCACGGCCGGCCACGGCCCTTGTTCCAGATCCATCTCCATCCCGAGCGGCGACATCACGGCCGGCCACGGCGCTTGTTCCAGACCCACCGCCTGCGGGAAGAGGGCGACATGGCCGCCGCCAAGGGCTTGTCCCTGAGGCACAAAGGGTGACTGGAAAGCCGGGGGAAGTGTCCGAGGCACAGAGCGTGACTGGAAAGCCGGGGCAAGTGTCCGAGGCACAGAGGGTGACTGGAAAGCCGGGGCAAGTGTCCGAGGCACAGAGGGTGACGGGAAAGCCGGGGGAAGTGTCCGAGGCACAGAGGGTGACTGGAAAGCCGGGGGAAGTGTCCGAGGCACAGAGCGTGACTGGAAAGCCGGGGCAAGTGTCCGAGGCACAGAGCGTGACTGGAAAGCCGGGGCAGAGCGTGACTGGAAAGCCGGGGCAACTGTCCGAGGCACAGAAGGTGACTGGCGAGCCCGGGCAAGTCTCGGAGCCACAGAGGGTGGCTGGCGAGCCGGGGCAAGCGTGCCGGAAGACTCGTGTCGCGTTGGAAAGGCCATGTTGGAAACCGTTTCAGACAAGAGGGGGAGCAGGAGAAGGTGTTGCAGACGTCGTGTTGGAGAGCATGGAGGGCGGCGGCTTGTATACGACGGGAGCCTTGGCGACATTGCGGGGAAGGAGAAGAGCGTCCGAGACACTGTCCCGCACGTTAGCGTGTCGTTGACGCCTCCCTTGCACCACCCCCCTGCACTGTGGAGGAGCTCCCCCAAGTGCTGTGTTGCCTGGCATGGTCGCTGTGTTGCCTCCGGCGGCCCTCCGGGGGCGCCTGCGGCGGGCTGCTCGCTGCGCTCGAAAGGGCTGGCACGGCACGGCACGGCACGGCACGGCACGGCACGGCACGGCACGCGTGGCGACGAGCTGGGGCGGGCGGCACGGCACGGGTGGCGACAGGCTCGGACGGGCGGCGCTGCACGGCGGGCACGGGGGCCCGAGACGCGTCGTGGCCACGGCAGCACGGTTTCAGGGGCAGAGTGGCACAATGCAACGCAATCTATTATTAGTGGACCGCCAGTCCCAGTGCAAATCTGCTTCTTGTTCTCCTCGAGCACCGCATCTCCCAGCGTACCAGTCCAAAGCAAAAGCAAAAGCAAAAGCCCACACCACCGCCCAAAACCCACACCACCACCACCAGGGGAGCGCACCGTGTCGACTCAGGGGCTTTGTTGTTGTCCGTGTGTCGTAGTCCTTGTGTCGACGGCCGTGTCCTGGCGAGACGCAGCGCTGCGGCCCCCTTTCGAGCTTGCGAGCAGCCCGCCGCAGGCGCCCCCGGAGGGCCGCCGGAGGCAACACAGCGACCATGCCAGGCAACACAGCGACCGTGCCAGGCAGCACAGCGACCATGCCCGCAGCGACCGTGCCCAGCAGCGACCATGCCCGCAGCGGCAGTGATCGGCCCCCCCCCCGGCTCCAAAACGTGCTCGCACTGTACGCAACGCGCAAATCCGCAAATCCTCCGCACTGTCCCCGACGCACACGATCGCAAGGGCGGCCAGCACCGGCTGGCCATGGGCGCCGCCGCCCCTCACACCGACCCCTCACCAGCTGAGCCCGCGACTGTGCTGCCGTCTCCCATTGGCCCGCCGTCGCCCTCGCCCTCGCCGTCCGACTCCCCCGCCGCGGCCACGCCAATGGCTGCGTCGAAGTGGCTGCTCTCGTAGCGGGCTTCCAGCCCCTCGCCCATGGCCGCGTCCAGTTGAGCTCCCAGCCCCTCCTCGTCCATGGTGGCGTCAAAGTGCTGGCTCTCTAAGCGAGCGCCCAGTCCCTCGCCCATGGTGGCGTCAGAGTGTTTGCTCGCTGAGTGAGCGCCCAGCATGGTGGCGTCAGAGTGTTGGCTCTCCAGTTGAGCTCCCAGCCCCCCCTCTCCCATGGTGGCGTCAGAGTGTTTGCTCTCTAAGCGAGCTCCCAGCCCCTCCTCTCCCATGGCTGCGTCCAGTTGAGCTCCCAGCCCCTCCTCTCCCATGGTGGCGTCAGACTGTTTTGTACTCCAAGCGAGGTCGCAGCCCCCCTCCCATTGTCTCTACCCACACCAGCCGTGGCGGCAGCGCGTGGGACGGTGCAGGTGCAGGAGGGGGGGGGTGGCCGGTCGTGGTCGACTTGTCGTCGCCGAAAGGGGCAACCACCGCGCGGTGGGCCGCCGGACCATCGAGTCCGCGCTCGTGCTGCTGGCTGCCAGACGCTGGAAAGTGCCCTCCACTGCGCGGGGGAGCGAGCGGGCCAGAGACATGCTTTCCGCCCTCGGTTATTAGCGTAGGGGCTGGCAGCAGAGCCACTGCTGCACGCGCCGTCTCGACCGGCGCCCAGGCATAGGCCTGAGGCGGTCGTGATGGCTGCTGCTGGGGGTCGCTCTGCGAGTCGCTCCGGCCAATGTACATGAGCCCGCACCGCGGGTCCGACAGCGCTGCCACGATGGGCGCCGGCGCCGTCACGGGCAGCCCGCCGCGCATGCACTCCTGGAAGAGCCCCAGGCCGCTCAGCGGCTGCTGCTGCGTCGCGGGCCTGCGGATGAGTGCCCCCAGCGTCGCCAGGGGGTGTGGCTGCTGCGAGGGGGGATTGTGTGGCTGCTCCGAGGGGGGATTGTGTGGCTGCTCCGAGGGGGGATTGTGTGGCTGCTCCGAGGGGGGATTGTGTGGCTGCTCCGAGGGGGGATTGTGTGGCTGCTCCGAGGGGGGATGCGCCATGGTCACTCCAGAGGCATTGTGTGGCTGCTGCTGCGAGGGGGGGTGCGCCATGGTCACTCCTGAGGCATTGTGTGGCTGCTGCTGCGAGGCGGCATTGTGTGGCGGCTGCTGCGAGGGGGGGTGCGCCATGGTCACTCCGGAGGCATTGTGTGGCTGCTGCTGCGAGGGGGGGTGCCCCATGGTCACTCCAGAGGCATTGTGTGCCTGCTGCTGCGAGGGGGGGTGCCCCATGGTCACTCCAGAGGCATTGTGTGCCTGCTGCTGCGAGGGGGGGTGCCCCATGGTCACTCCAGAGGCATCGTGTGCCTGCTGCTGCGAGGGGGGGTGCCCCATGGTCACTCCAGAGGCATCGTGTGGCTGCTGCTGCGAGGGGGGATGCGCCATGGTCACTCCGGAGGCATTGTTTCTCGGCTGGCCATCTCCTGCGGGTGCCGTCACAAGTGGTGGCCCATCATCTCCTGCGGGTGCCGTCACAAGTCGTCTCTTGCGGGCGCGCTCTTCTTGCTGCTGGTCGTGCTCCTCTTGCTGCTGGTCGTGCTTCCTCTTTCCGCGCATCGCCTCTCCCCATTGCGGTGGCGCCATGTCGCGCTGCTGTTGCTGCCGATGGTGTCCCTCGATTCTTGTCGCCAGATGCGGTATCGTCGCTGTGGAGCTGTTGCCGTAGCTGAGACGCAACATAAACCGCTGCAAGGTGAGGGACAGTGCGCGTGCCCTGGCGAATGCTTTCTCGCGGTCGCGCTCCTCTTGCTCATCGGACTTCTCTTGCTCATCGGGCTCCTCTTGCTCATCGAGCCCCCTCTCGCCTTTGCTTTCCAGTGCCATTGCCGTTGCCGACTGCGCTATCGAGTCACTGTGTCTCAGCTGCTGCAAGGGATGGGCTAGTGCGGGTGCCGTGACAAATGGTTTCTCGCGGTCGGACCCCTCTTGCTGCTGATCGCCCTCTTGCTGCTCACCGCCCTCTTGCTGCTGATCGCCCTCTTGCTGCTGATCGCCCTCTTGCTGCTCACCGCCCTCTTGCTGCTGATCGCCCTCTTGCTGCTGATCGCCCTCTTGCTGCTGATCGCCGTCTTGCTGCTGATCGCCGTCTTGCTGCTGATCGTTCTCTTGCTGCCGACCGAGCCCCTCTTGCTGCTGATCGAGCCCCCTCTCGCCTTCGCTTCCCATTGCCATTGCCATTGCCATTGCCAATTGCGCTACCGAGTTATCGTGTCTCAGCTGCGGGCGTGGACGGGCGCCTGCGGGTGCCGTCACGAATGCTTTCTCGCCGTCGTACTGCTGTTGGTGCTGATCATGCCCCCTCACTCCCACTGCCAATTGCGCCACCGTCACTGTTAGCTCGTTGTTTCTCGCCAATTGCACCACCGTCGCTGTTGACTCGCTGTTTCTCGCCAATTGCGCCACCGTCGCTGTTAGCTCGTTGTTTCTCGCCAATTGCGTCACCGTCGCTGTTAGCTCGCTGTTTCTCGCCAATTGTGCCACCGTCGCTGTTGACTCGTTGTCTCTCGCCAATTGCGCCACCGTCGCTGTTGGCTCGTTGGCTCTCGCGCTATGCGTGGTCAGCTGTGATGGACGACCGCCTGCGGGTGCCGTCACGAACCTTTCGCTTCGGTCGCGCTTTCTCTGCTGCTGGTGGCTGCCTGCCTCTGCCTCTGCCATTGCGCTTGCCATTACCAATGGTGGCGTCGGCGCTATCGACTTGTTGGCTCCATCGCCGTGCAGCTCCGGCTCCAGCTGACCGCCTGCGGGCGCCGTCGCAAACAGGTTTTTTTCGCGTCGATCGCGCTCCCTCTGCTGCTGATGGCTGCCTGCCACACTGCTGGCCACACCGCTGGCCACACTGTTGGCAATTGCAATTGCAATTGCGATCGCCAACGGTGGCGTCGACGCTATCGAGTCATTGTCTCTCTCGCCGTGCAGCTCCAGCTGAGAGGGCCGAGCGTCTGCGGGTGCCGTCACAATCCTTTCGCTTCGGTCGCGCTCCCTCTGTTGCTGGTCGCTGGCCACACTGTTGGCAATTGCAATTGCAATTGCGATTGCCAACGGTGGCGTCGACGCTATCGAGTCATTGTCTCTCTCGCCGTGCAGCTCCAGCTGAGAGGGCCGAGCGTCTGCGGGTGCCGTCACAATCCTTTCGCTTCGGTCGCGCTCCCTCTGTTGCTGGTCGCTGCCCCGCACCTCTGTCGCAGTTTCCATTACCAATGGTGGCGTCGGCGCTGTCGAGCTGTTGGCTCCCTCGCTGTGCGGCTCCACCTGCCACGGCCGAGCGGCCGCCACAGACCTTTCGCTTCGGTCGCGCTCCTCCCTCTGCTGCTGATGGCTGCCTGCCGCTGCCTCTGCCATTGCGATTGCCATTGCAATTGCCAAGGGTGGCGTCGGCGCTATCGACCGTCTGTCTCGGTCGCTCAGCTGTGGTGGCCGAGCGTCTGCGGGCCCCGTCACCAGCATCCTCTGCTGCTGATGGCTGCCTGCCTCTGCCTCTGCCATTGCGATTGCCATTACCAATGGTGGCGTCGGCGCTATCGACCGTCTGTCTCGGTCGCTCAGCTGTGGTGGCCGAGCGTCTGCGGGCCCCGTCACCAGCATCCTCTGCTGCTGATGGCTGCCTGCCTCTGCCTCTGCCATTGCGATTGCCATTACCAATGGTGGCGTCGGCGCTATCGACCGTCTGTCTCGGTCGCTCAGCTGTGGTGGCCGAGCGTCTGCGGGCCCCGTCACCAGCAACCTCGCGCCGAGGTCGCGCTCCTGTCGCTGCTGGCCGTCCGCGACCCCTGCCACTGGCCGCGTCGTCGCTATTAGGTTGCCGTCTCTGTCGCATCGCTGCTGGCCCGGTCGCCATGGGTCGCATCGCTGCTGGCCCGGTCGCCATGGGTCGAATCGCTGCTGGCCCGGTCGCCATGGGTCGTATCGCTGCTGCCCCAGTCGCTGCTGCCCCCCCAGCCGCCGCGATGGGCGAGCTCCTGCGGGTGCCGGAGATCGGTCACGCTGCCGCCCCACCCACCCCTGCTGTGATTGGCCAGCGACGCCCTGCCGCTGCTGTGATTGGCCAGCGACCGCCTCGGCGTGCGGGGTCGCCCCCATCGCACCGAGATTGCTCTGGGGGGTCGCACTGCTCTGGGAGAGGAAAAGCTGCCCCGCCGCCCTCGCAACACTCTCGTCTGCGTGCGGGGTCGCCCCCATCACACCGAGATTGCTCTGGTGGGTCGCACTGCTCTGGGAGAGGAAAAGCTGCCCCGCCGCCCTCGCAACACTCTCGTCTGCGACCGTGCCCCGCGCGACTGCGTCCGTGCGTCGCACGAGCCCGTCCTCTGCGTGCAGGCCGTCGCCGAGGGTTAGGGTCTGCGCCGCCGCTGCCCGCGAGGTCGCCGCCGCCAGGTCGCCGAGGGTTAGGGTCTGCGCCGCCGCTGCTGCTGCCGCGCCCGCCAGAAAACTCTCGTCTGCGTCGTCCGTGCGTCGCACCCCCCCAACAACCCTAACCCCCCCATCCCCCCCCCCGTCGCACGCGCGGACGAGCGACCAGCCGTGGCCAGGGCCAAAACCAGAACCAGGCGGCGAGCCCGCCCGCACCAGCGACCACCCGTGGGCCGCCAGGTACTGGTCGCGCGCCGCCAGCCCCAGCGGCACCGCCGCCCACCCCAGCCACGCCTGCAGCGTCACGCCGTCGGCCGCCAGGAACCCGCGGATCGCAGAGTACACGGCGCACGCAAAGTCCCACTCGGCGTGGTGGCCGTCGGCCCGCCACAGCGCCGTCACGAACCGCGACCGCTCCTTTTGCGGCACCGCCGCGAATATCCCAGAGTAGTATGCTGCGTCGCGCGCGCGCGCGCGCCCGTCAGTCTTGTTTGCGCCCGACGCGAGAGAGAGAGACGGCCCGCACTTACCGCGGAACCCCATGAACCCGTTCACCTTCTTCTTGGCCGCCTGGCCGTGGCCGTGGCCGACCGCCCGCGCCGTGTCCGACGCCGCCGCCATGGTCGCGCCCGCACAGTGAGCCGCAACTGCTGCCGTGGTTGATCAGCGAGGAGGGAGGAGCCTTGATGGCCGACGAGGAGTGGGAAGGGCCCCTCTACATGCCCTGGTGCAGGGCACTCCATCCGAAAAAGCGTGCAATCCATTGAGACAGGTGGCCAAGCCAATAACGGGTTCCTCAACGTATCCTCTCTTCCGTAGTAGACCAAACGGGACGATGAGACCTGGCACTGAATGATTATTATATATAGACTCCCAGATGGTGAGGTTGGTGTTGGGGGTCGTGGATGGACGGGAGACGGCCGTTGGGGTTCATGGCCGTGTACTTGGGCTTTTTGACGTCGGAAAACTATTACCAGCGCATTGAAAGAAATTAATTTATGTTTGGGCAATAATTCATTTATAATTCCAATCCCTCAAATATTACCAACAAGGAAGGCAGCCCTCCTGTTAGTTGTTGGCGTGTGTGAACAGCTTCGACGGATAACTACAGGCTAAATAAGCAAGCCCAAAAAGTCTCTGAGGGTTTGGATTCGATGGAGTTTGTAGATATCTATATAGTCTCACGTTATAGGTCGCCAAATCTGACCGACGTTTAACTTATTGAAGATCCAAAATACATCAGCGGTACTAAAGTCAGTAGGTATCGATCGATTTAATTATAATAAACTTGCAGTTAACTAATATTGGTAATGTTCCATTGAATGGAAAGAAGTCAGAGCAAAAATTGAAACCACACCACAAACCACAGCGACGCTGGTAGAATGCAAATGATCGAGCCGAGTATGGTGATGGACGAGCTTGAAGACTTCAAGCAATAGAAGCCGCGAAGGATCGCACGTCATTGAACTTATTTCCAAGGGAGCCCAAACGCACTTGTTGAGAGCCTAGAGTAAATTGTTAAGACTTTACTGAACAGTTATCACGAATTTCGTCTTAGAATATATCTCGAGAGTTTTTTGCTTCATTATCTCGGGGATACGCGCTGCTGGGTGAATTAAGGATTGCGGATGACGTTTCTGGCAACTTATTCCCAATCAATCCAAATATGGTGGCTCCGGGGTGTTGGTCATGGGCCCGACGTCTTATCTGAGCCGCAACCAGTTTCCGGAAGTCGAGACATCTCTCCCAACTTAAGGTCACGACCCGCAATATTGGAGATAGGAGAATTAACTCTCTTGGATATGTGTAGTTTACGAGAAGGGATCACTCGCCTTCTACTTTCTCCGCCAACTTTCCCAAGACTTTTAAGATATAGTGGCTGCCAGAAAGAATGCCGGTTTCATTGTGCTCGAGGTCCAAAGGAATGAGAAATGTATTGGATATTCTGATGAAGTGGCGGACACGATTGCACAAATAACCTCCTTGGAGATACTACGGAAGGGAAAGTCTTTTTGTTGCGGCTTCAAGAATACCTCCGCCACGTTCGTGATCTGCTAGAAGCGACGCTCAAGCTCGTTATATTCTCCCTAATACCCGAAGAGCTGGGGGGGAAAAAAGACGCAGCACAGGTATTCACCAGTCTATGTCTCTTCAATGTTCAGAAGAGATGCTCGTCGTAGCTAGGCGATTCCTCGTTTACAATTGCTATATAGCCATAGCGGTTTGACGAGATCTTTCAGTTCCCGCCATAATTAAACGGGGGGAGCGAATGAATCCCAGACGCAAAAAGCATGCCTGGAAAATATTGGCATTATCCGCAGGGTACAGTTTAAACCCCCAGATTGGCCAGGTAAATTATTTCATCCCATGACTACTTCGTAAATTACGAAGTTTGCGTATTACACCCCGAGGGGAGGTTCTTTTGTTGTGGGTCTCAATAGGAACAAAGAATTAATTCCCCACCCCGCTTTTTACTTCCCCTTCCTTCTTCTCTCTTCTACCTTCCACCTTTCTTCTTCCACTTTTCACCGCACACACATTCCAAAATTCTCTTCACCGCACACACATTCCAAAATTCTCCTCACCTTCCTTAACCCCGTTCGCGAACGCATCCACTGCAAAAGAAATCGCGATCATCAACACTTTTGCAGCTTGGAAGTGCACCAACCGGTGTCTGCAAAAGCATTCTTCCCTCTCATCTGTTCATTTCACCCACCGTCCACCTCTTTCCACTCTGCGGAATTGAAATCTCGCGTGCACACCAATTGCGACAAAGTCACCATGGCAAGCAATTTTCCATCCGCCTCTGTGGAGATTTGGAACAAGTCGTGCGACAAGCTTGTACCAAAGAACAAGTTCAAGACTCTCTCCTTTTCCAAGGAGCAGTACAATGAAATGACCGACGAGGTCCGCGCTGGCCTGACCCACCAGATGCAGTGAGTTGAACTATCAGATCACATTCCCAAATGCTTCTGCTGACTCGTGCTAGACTTTTTTCGCATGACAAGGCAATCTGGGCTCGCGATGGCGGAAAAGCCCAAAACTGGGTCTTGGGACCCTTCAAGAAGATGGTGAACCATCTCATCGAGTACAATGGGATCACCATCTTTGACCCCTACAAACGATTCAACGTGACCACTCTCTACGACAAGATCCCACGCCCCCCTAATGCGTTCATCTTGTACCGCAAGGATCGTCACAAGGAGTTGAAGAACGCCAACCCGGCTCTCAAAAATAATGAGATCTGTGAGTACCATCTTGAGGGGGATAATTTAGACGGCCGATTTGTTAATTTTTTAATTTCTAGCTACCATTGTTGGCGCTATGTGGCGTCGTGAGACTGAGGAGATCCGCACCGAGTACTTTTTGAAGGCACAGGAATGCAAGAACCAGCTTCTGAAGTACTATCCTCAGTACAAGTACACTCCTCGCCGCTCAGCGGACATTCGTCGTCGTAGCCGAGATGGCAAGCACAAGACCCTTTACAACGGCGTCATGTGCAACACCGAGGATCTTCTCTACCTCGATATAATCGACCTCACAGTCGCCGACCCTGGCATCGGCCCCAATGATGGCCCAAGAATCGGCATTCGGAACGACATCCTGAATGGTCCCAACGTCACCTGGGCCAATGGCCGAGGCGGAGAGCCATGGGAGCTACCCGAGGAACGGTTCGAACCGCTCTTCGCTCAGCTAACCCTGCCGGACTTGACTGCTCTTGCTATGCCGCCCATTCCAACGACGGATGAGATTTCCCTGGACAACCCGCTGATCCCGTACCATGTTGACAACCCGCTGCTCCCGATGATCATGGCCGTGACCCCGGCCCCGAAGATCCTCCGGATCGATCCGAAGGATCTCCCGATTTTCTGAAAGGTACCTCCCCTCGTCTCTATCGTCTCAGGACGGCTGGCTAACCATGGTCTCCTGCAGACCGAGAGCGGCAATGAATGATCAGCGAGGTCAGTGGTGGACGGACGGTGCGACAATGTGGGGGGCTTTTGGGGCACGATTGCGTTGGGGCACGATTGCTATTGCGTTTGGGGTGGATGGTTTCTGGCATGTGGTTTTGCGGTCTGGAGTCCGGGGGGTTTCTATCAATCCTTCGGGCGGTTCCGGGCCACGACTGCGCTGGGCATAATTGGGTGTGGCTTTGGGCCACGGTTGCGCTGGGACACGATTGCGTTTGCTTCTGGGGCTCATGGTATTTTGGCGAAGGCGCGAACAGATCCGGGACATTGGGTCCCCTGCGGTGTTAGCTGTGTCTCGACATGGGAATACGCGGCGTGGGGACTGGCTTCTGGTGCTTCACAGTCTTTTGGCGGCGAAGGCGCGAACAGATCCGGGACATTGGGTCCCCTGCGGTGTTAGCTGTGTCTCGACACGGGAATACGCGGCGTGGGGACTGGCTTCTGGTGCTTCACAGTTTTTTGGCGGCGAAGGCGCGAACAGATCCGGGACATTGGGTCCCCTGCGGTGTTAGCTGTGTCTCGACACGGGAATACGCGGCGTGGGGACTGGCTTCTGGTGCTTCACAGTTTTTTGGCGGCGAAGGCGCGAACAGATCCGGGACATTGGGTCCCCTACGGTGTTAGCTGTGTCTCGACATGGGAATACGCGACGTGGGGACTGGCTTCTGGTGCTTCATAGTCTTATTGCCGTACGAAGCCAAATAATAAGATAGATTTCCCCAAGGGTACTTGTCTGCGTGGTGACTTTAGCTTGTGAGATTCTACTCCAGGCTGGGCGGCAGGCTTACTTCACGAGATGTCGGCTCGGCGATGTGAGCAGCAACGAGCGGCAGGCGTGCGTTGCTGGGAGGCCACAGCACTGATATGTGGCTCTGGGGATTCTCAGAGCGGCCTTCATGGTTTCATTCTGCAGGGAGGCCACTACACTAATATCTAGGTCTGGGGATTCTCAGAGCGGCCTTCATGGTTTCATTCTGCAGGGAGGCCACAGCACTGATATGTGGCTCTGGGGATTCTCAGAGCGGCCTTCATGGTTTCATTCTGCAGGGAGGCCACTGCACTGATATCTGGGTCTGGGGATTCTCAGAGCGGCCTTCATGGTTTCATTCTGCAGGGAGGCCACTGCACTGATATCTGGGTCTGGGGATTCTCAGAGCGGCCACTCGTGGTTTCATTCTGCAGCGGTGGGCTTTTCGGTTCTAGGAGCAGGGCTGCTTATCGGCTTTTCGGTTCTAGGAGCAGCTTCTAGGAGCAGGGCTGCTTATCACCATGACCTTATCAGCTTGATCACCACCACCTTGATCACCACCACCTTCATCACCACACCTTCATGCCCACCACCTTCATCACCACACCTTCATCACCACCACCTTCAACCACCTTCATCACCACCACCTTCACCTCTCTCGGCCTTCATTGCTGGGAGAGAACTCGAGCCACTGCACATGTGCGATAACTTCCTGCTTTCCTTCTGCCACACGGGCCTTCTCGGCTTCTAGAGAGGCCTGGCTCGCACATGTCGGCGCGCGTTGCTGCAAGGGAAGGTGGCGCCACTGCACCCACACCTGGCTCACTGCACATGTGCCGATAACCTTTCCTCGGCTACTCAAGCTTTCTTTCTGCCGCGCCGCTTCGTCACCTTCATCAGCCATTGCACTGACATCTGCCGATAACCTTTCGTCGGCTCTCTTTCTTTCTTTCTGCCGCGCCGCTTCGTCACCTTCATCAGCCATTGCACTGACATCTGCCGATAACCTTTCGCCGGCTACTCTTTCTTTTTTTCTGGCGCGCGGCGTCTTCACATTCATCAGCCACTGCACTGCATCTGCCGATACTTGCTCGGCTACTCTTTCTTTCTTGCTGGGGCGCTGCCGATAACCTTTTTGCTGGGCTGCTCGTGACCTGGGCTGGTCGTGCTTTATATCTGGGGCGGCGGCCGTCTCGGGTTCTGGCTTCTGCAGCCGTCCTTCTTCACCCTTGTTCATCCTTGTTCATCAGACCTCTGCAGCCGTCCTTGTTCATCAGACCTCTGCAGCCGTCCTTGTTCATCAGACCTCTGCAGCCGTCCTTGTTCATCAGACCTCGCCGTGCAAACCGATACGGACAAACATCGCAACCAGGCTCGCAACACGGACAAACATCGCAACCTGGCTCGCCGCTCAATTCGTCTCTCGCGCTCGCCTACTCTCTCGCTCAACGCCGACACCCGCACGCATTGTAAGCCTGGCTCGCTGCTTATCTGGCCATTCTCGGCGGCGCGCCCTCGTGCTTTCTCTCGCCGACGCTGACTCTTTGGGCTTCTAGGAGCCGCGTTCCTGTTCCTGTTCGTGTTCCTGTTCCTGTTCCTGTTCCTTGGGCACGTCTCTGCGCCGAAACCGACGCCGCCGCACATTGTAAGCCTCCTCGTTCTTGTCTGGCGATTCCCAGAGGCGCTTATCTGGCGGTTCCCTCTTCCTCAATTCCTTTCTCGCCCACTCATCCTTTCCTTCTGCAACGCTGACTCTCGGGGCTCCAGGAGCCGCGTTCCTTCTGCACATCTCGGCGCCCGTTGCTTGCGCTGCCCCGACACGGCCTCACATTGTAAGCCTGCCTCTCTGCTCGTTTGCTGCTCTTCTTGGCTCGCGCGTTCCTTGTTCACTTCTCGCCGGCACCGACACCGACACCGACACACGTCCAAAGCCTGCCTCGTCGAGCACCTGCTGACATTTCGGCCGCAGCGAGCCGACTGCTTCTTTTTTGCCTCGCTGCACCCCGCCACGACCTACCTCGCTGAGCCTCTCACGTCTCCCCGCCCCAAGCTCCGTCGACGCCCACTGCATCATGTCTGCCGTACGCATCATGGAGTGGCTCAACACCACCACCGACTTGGCCACCGTTGACTTCGACGCCTTCGGGCTCTGGACGCCGCCGCCCGACCCCGCGCCCGAGGACTCGTCGGCCACCATAAGCGAGCCCGAGGGCTCTGACGACGCCATGAGCAAGACAATGTCGCTCGCGCCCGAGGGTTCTGAAGACACCATGAGCAAGACAATGTCGCTCGCGCCCGAGGGTTCTGAAGACACCATGAGCAAGACAATGTCGCTCGCGCCCGAGGGTTCTGAGCATGTCTGGAGCGCGGCGGCCACGGCCACGATCTCGAGTGAGGCCTCGGACGCTACAATGACTTTTCCCGAATTTGACGACGAGGGCTCTGACTCTGAGATCCTTGTTATACGATTTTACATTGACTCGTCCGACGACGACATGGCGCAGTCAGACGCAACCATGGAAGCACCAGTGGGTACGGCCGCAGCCAAGCGGCCGACACTAAAGCGCAGCCGTTCAGAGGAGAGCGCAGAGTCAGCCCGGCCGCCGGTAAAGCGCTGGCGTGCAACAATAGTGCGTGACGATGACTCAGAGGCCAGTATGGCAGATTCTGAGGCAGACGGAGTCCCGGCCGAGGGCCGCAAAAAAATATCGAAAGCCGCAATGACGCAGGCCCAGAAGTCGCTGCACAAACGGCAGAAGCAGCTCCGGCGCCGACGCGCCACCATGGCGTCGCTGGTGAAAAAGCGGGTGAAGTTGGACAAGAAGTCCGCTAAACTCGACAAGGCTGTGGCGAAGATTGCCAAGAAAGCAGCGAACATGAGAAAGAAGGCAGCCAAGAAGAAGCAGGCCGAGCTTGACATGGAGCAGGCCAAGCTCAACAAGGCAGTTACCAAGATCGCGAAGAAGACGGCTAACATGGCTAAGAGAGCGGCTCAGGAGAAACAGGCCGAGCTAGAGATGCAAGAGGCCATTGAGCACTTCCAGGCCGTGCTGGACCGGGACGCGATGGAGATGGACGAGGAGCTGGCGGCCTTGTTCAACCAGATGAACATGAGTTCGTAGGCGATGCTTTGTTACCCCCCCCCCCCCCATCATCAGTTGTTCGTTGCTGAGGCGCAGACGCGCGATGATTTGTTACCCCCTAATATCACCAGTCTCCATCCATCCGTCTTTGGGCGGACAGACAGACGACTGAGGCACAGAAACGCGATGATTTATTACCCTTCCTAAACACCAGTCTCCATCCATCCGTCTTTGGGCGGACAGACAGACGACTGAGGCACAGAAACGCGATGATTTATTACCCTTCCTAAACACCAGTCTCCATCCATCCGTCTTTGGGCGGACAGACAGACGACTGAGGCGCGGAAACGCGATGATTTATTACCCTTCCTAAACACCAGTCTCCATCCGTCCGTCTTATTAGGCAGACAGACAGACGACTGAGGCACAGAAACGCGATGATTTATTACCCTTCCTAAACACCAGTCTCCATCCGTCCGTCTTATTAGGCGGGACAGACAGACGACTGAGGCACAGACTCGCCATGATTTGTTACCCCCTAATATCACCAGTCTCCATCCGTCCGTCTTATCAGGCAGACAGACAGACGACTGAGGCACAGACTCGCCATGATTTATTACCCCCTAACACCTAATATCACCAGTCTCCATCCGTCCGTCTTATTAGGCAGACAGACAGACGACTGAGGCACAGACTCGCGATGATTTATTACCCCCTAGCACCTAATATCACCAGTCTCCATCCACGTCTTTGGGCGGGTAGACGGACGGCTGAGGCACAGACACGCGATAGTTTAGTTTTCCAGATAGATAGAGGGATAGAGTCTAGACAGATTGACAATCGACTCGTTACCCCTCTCCAAGCAGGCGGAAGCCGAAGAGAAGCGCGCTGTCTGTGCGAGCGAGAGCCAGTGATGCGTGCATTCTTTTGACAGGCTGACAATTAAGTCGTGAGCAGAGCTGAAGCAGAAGCCGTGTCTGCGCGGGCGAGAGCGCCAGTGATGGGTGCATTCTTTTAACAGACAGACAATAAGTCACGAGCAGAGCTGAAGCAGAAGCACAGGAGGGCGGTGGCTGCGCGGGCGAGAGCGCCAATGATGGGTGCCTTCTTTTGACAGACAGACAATTAAGACAGACAGACAGACAATTAATTTACGCGCCTCTCCGAGCCAGCCAGCCAGCCAGCCAGCCAGCAAGCAGCCAGCCAGCCAGCAAGCAGTCCCTGATACGCCTACTACCGGGCGTCAAGTCACGCATCTGAGCAAAGGGAGCAGCCCGAGTACGACAAGGAAGTTCCAGAAGGCCGCCCGGGCCGTTGACAAGCTTCAAATGGACCTGGCTCTCAAGCAGACTCAAATTGAAGCCCTTGAGGCCAAGGGTGGGCTATGGTAGTAAATGATGCTGAGTGGCTTCGCTCCGAGTCGAATCTCTTCTCTACTCCCGACCGAGACGCTACGGCTGCACACCAGGCTCCGTCATGATGCGCTCGGCCCAAGCTCCCAACTCACCAAAGTACCGTTCGGCATCCTCACCCCGCCAGTCCCAGTCCCGCAGTGAATACCAGAGGTGTCGGGCATTCTTCCGAGCGCAGCGAGCAGCCCGCCGCTTTGTGTCTGGAGGGCCGCCGGAGGCAAAGCGAAGGAAAACAGAACCTCTCTACTCCCGACCGAGACGCTACGCCTGCACACCAGGCTCCGCCATGATGCGCTCGGCCCAAGCTCCCAACTCACCAAAGTACCGTTCGGCATCTTCACCCCGCCAGTCCCAGTTCCGCAGTGAATACCAGAGGTGTCGGGCATTCTTGCCTTCCCTGATGGCCACCTCGTAGCTCGGCGCGTGAACAAAAAGTCTATTGAAGTAGCGGGTGGTGGTGCCAGGCCGGGCATCTCCGTCGGAGATCCGGTCGACAGGCCGGGCATCTCCGTCGGAGATCAGGTCGACAGCCACAGCCATCAGGGGGTCCGAGAGGAGCGCCGGCACGACGCAGCCTGTCTCCCAGTCGCGGAGCGACGTGACGCGCGGCGTCCCGTCGGCGTCGGTGGCAATGGACATGTTGCGGATGCCAAAGTCGTCGTGATCAAGCACGAGGCGGTATAGGACGGCCTCGTCTCCGTAGGGCAGTATGTGCGGGATGAGGCGCAAAAGGCTCTGCTTGGCGGCGAGGGCAACGGGCCCGACGGTGTTGCCGTCGTCTACCCCCCCGATCGTGTCGCCGATGTTCCGGATGGTGGCCTCGATCTTGGAAGTGAACAGCGAGACGCAGAAGTCGCGGGTGGGCGCCACGGCTACGGGTAAGTAGAGCCGCTCCAGCAGCCAGGTGGAACAGAAATCGGGTGGCGGGTTGTAGTTGAAGAGGGCGGCGCGCATGCAGGCTGCCTCGATGAGGAGACAATCCTGAAGCGGGAGGGTTAGGATTGACTGGAGGCACTGGCTGTATGGACATGTTCTCGGGGGTGCGAACTTGCCTTGTGGTCCGGGCTGAGCGTTTTCCAGGCGCTGTTCTCACCCTCGGGCCTCTCAAAGACGAACAGCCGCCTGCCCAGGATATCTTCCGGAACTTGGACGCTCATAGAGGCCAACTGCACCGGCAGGCGGTAGTAGAGCAGCAGCGAAGCGACGACGTTGGGTACGAAGCGCAGAAGCTGGTACGCCTCGGCCTCGAACTTGGCTTCGGATACCTGCACACAGTCGAAATGGGGCTTATTAACGTCGCTGCGAGAAAAGCGCGCCACTAGAAGGGACCCGTCGGACAGCTTGAGATGGAAGTCCTGTTATATTTTTCATGTTCTGCGTCAGCTTTCTGAAACCGTCGCTAGGTGCCTGGTGGAGAGAGGGAGAAGCACAAAAACATAAAAGGAAAAAAAAAGGAGGAGGATTAATCTCACATAATTGTCGGACCCCTGAGAGACGAACTGCACATCCGAGATTCTCACACCGAGTTTCTCCTCCATCTCTCTGATGAGCAGCGTGACATCGAAGTACCGGGCGAAGGGACTGTGGCCGCTGGCGACGAGGGCAAGCAGGTCCCTGCCGGAAAAATCCGTGTCGTCTGGCATCTTGGGCTAGTCGTCGGCGTAGTAGTCCTCCTCGCCGTCGGCTATGCTGGAAAAAGCATACCTTAAATGTGGGCAAAAGCATACCTTAAATGTGGGCAAACAGATGGGGGGCACGCAGGAGCATCGGAGGGGGGCTGTTTTGTTGGCGAAGAAATGCAGCCAGCCAGCCAGCAAGCAGCCAGCCAGCCAGCAACCAGCCAGCCAGCCAGCAAGCAGCCGGCCAGGTTGCTTAGGTTTACGCCAAGGTTAGTGCGGTCCACGCCAGTCAGCCAGCAGCCAGCCAGGTTGCTTAGGTTTATGCCAAGGTTAGTGCGGTCCACGCCAGTCAGCCAGCAGCCAGCCAGGTTGCTTAGGTTTACGCCAAGGTTAGTGCGGTCCACGCCAGTCAGCCAGCAGCCAGCCAGGTTGCTTAGGTTTACGCCAAGGTTAGTGCGGTCCACGCCAGTCAGGCAGCAGCCAGCAGCCAGCCAGGTTGCTTAGGTTTACGCCAAGGTTAGTGCGGTCCACGCCAGTCAGGCAGCAGCCAGCAGCCAGCCAGGTTGCTTAGGTTTACGCCAAGGTTAGTGCGGTCCACGCCAGTCAGCCAGCAGCCAGCAGCCAGCCAGGTTGCTTAGGTTTACGCCAAGGTTAGTGCGGTCCACGCCAGTCAGCCAGCAGCCAGCCAGCCAGCAAGCAGCCGGCCAGGTTGGTTAGGTTTACGCCAAGGTTAGTGCGGTCCACGCCAAGGTTAGTGCGGTCCAAGCCAGCCAGCCAGCAAGCAAGCAGCCAGCCAGGTGGGGTTAGGGTTACGCCAAGGTTGGTTCGGTCGCTGGGTGAGTTTGGGGCTTTCCCCCGCCCGCCGAGTCGTGTCGTCAATCGCCGAGTCGTGTCGTCAATCGCCGAGTCGTGTCGTCAATCGCCAAGTCGTGTCGTCAATCGCCGAGTCGTGTCGTCAATCACCGAGTCGTGTCGTCAATCGCCGAGTCGTGTCGTCAATCGCCAAGTCGTGTCGTCAATCACCGAGTCGTGTCGTCAATCGCCGAGTCGTGTCGTCAATCGCCGAGTCGTGTCGTCAATCGCCGTCACCATCAAACACCAAACCTAGATTCCATCCAGCCCAGCCAAAGCCGAGCCGGAGAAGCGACAGGCGACAAGACACGCGAGCGCATTTGCGCGTGGAAGAGACGCTCGGCCGCTTGCTCTCTCGAACCACGAACACCCACAGGCAAAGACCGCTGCGGGGCAGGCAAATACCGCAGCGCAGAAACACCCCGCCTCCAGGCAAGCAAACCACCCGCACAGAACACCCCGCCACAGGCAAAGCAAATACACCCGCACAGAACACTCGGCCACTAACCAAGCAAATACACCCTCACAGAAACACTCAGCCCGCGAGCAAGCAAGCACCACGACAAGACACGCGCGCAGAAACACTCTGCAAGCGAGCAAGCAAGCACAGGCAAGCAAGCACAGGCAAGCAAATACACCCGCACAGAACACTCGGCCACTAACCAAGCAAATACACCCTCACAGAAACACTCAGCCCGCGAGCAAGCAAGCACCACGACAAGACACGCGCGCAGAAACACTCTGCAAGCGAGCAAGCAAGCACCACGACAAGACACGCGCGCAGAAACACTCTGCCAGCGAGCAAGCAAGCACACGACAAGACCCCTGCACAGAAACACGCGCCACCGAGCAAGCAAGCACACGACAAGACCCCCGGACAGAAACACCCCGCCAACGAGCAAGCAAGCACCACGACAAGACCCCCGCACAGAAACACCACGACAAGACACCCGCGCAGAGACACTCTGCCACCGAGCAAGCAAGCACACGAAAAGACACCCGCACAGAACACTCTGCCACCAAGCAAGCAAGCACACCACAAGACACCCGCACAGAACACTCTGCCACCAAGCAAGCAAGCACCACAAGACACCCGCACAGAAACACCCACCACAAGCAAGCACACAACAAGACACCCGCACAGAAACACCCACCACAAGCAAGCACACAACAAGACACCCGAAACACCCACCACAAGCCAAGACAGGAATGGATAATCGAACCAGAGACGAGCTACTGCGGAACGAGGAGAACCAGCGCGCGCGCGAGAGAAGCCAGCGCGTGCGCGAGGCCACCCTGCGCGCGCGCATGAGCCAGCGCACGCGCTTGATCCCGGACCCGGACGACGTAGAGGAGGAGCGCGAGCCCATCGTCAAACTCATCTTCATCGTCCTCATCATCGTCTTCTACTACCTGTTCCGACCGAGAAACGTCTAGACGCACCACGGAGCCAGGCAGCCAGGCGGGGCCGGGCAGGACAAGACACACCCGCACAGAACACTCTGCCACCAAGCAAGCAAGCACACCACAAGACACCCGCACAGAACACTCTGCCACCAAGCAAGCAAGCACCACAAGACACGCGCACAGAACACTCTGCCACCAAGCAAGCAAGCACCACAAGACACGCGCACAGAACACTCTGCCACCAAGCAAGCAAGCACCACAAGACACGCGCACAGAAACACCCACCACAAGCAAGCACACAACAAGACACCCGAAACACCCACCACAAGCCAGGCAGCCAGGCGGGGCCGCGCAGGACAAGACAAGAACAATACAGGACGGGAATGGGCCGCCGCCGCAGGGGCAGAGACGGCAAGACGCAGGCTGCGGCGGGCGAGCGCGAGCCCGGCCGCCAGCACCCCTTCGTCGGCATCGCCCTCCTCGTCGTCATACTCGTCATCCACTGTGTCCGGCCGCGCTCGACGGCAGACTAGCCAATTTGGAGTGCCGGTTGTCTTTCGCGTCCGCCTTGCGACTCGCAGAGCAGAGACTTTCTCCTTGTCTTTCCCGTCTCTCTTCGACTCTCGTTGTCTTTCCGTTCTCTCTTCGACTCTCGTTGTCTCTCTTCGACTCGCAGAGCAGAGACTTTCTCGTTGTCTTTCCCGTCTCTCTTCGACTCTCGTTGTCTCTCTTCGACTCGCAGAGCAGAGACTTTCTCGTTGTCTTTCCCGTCTCTCTTCGACTCTCGTTGTCTCTCTTCGACTCGCAGAAGCAGAGACTTTCTCGTCCGCCTTGCGACTCGCAGAGCAGAGACTTTCTCGTTGTCTTTCCCGTCTCTCTTCGACTCTCGTTGTCTCTCTTCGACTCGCAGAAGCAGAGACTTTCTCGTCCGCCTTTCGACTCGGCAGAAGCAGAGACTTTGTCCTTGTCTTTCCCGTCTCTCTTCGACTCGCAGAAGCAGAGACTTTGTCCTTCTCTTTCTCTTCTCGTTCTCGTTCTCCTGCTCGCCCTCCTTCCGAGCGCAGCGAGCAGCCCGCCGCTTTGTGTCTGGAGGGCCGCCGGAGGCAACGCGAAGGAAAACAGAACCAAACCGCCAGACAAGCCCTTTTTTGATCGTCTCTCCTGCCCTCCTTTGCCTCGGGCCTCCGGGGGGCTGCTCGCTGCGCTCGAGGAGCCTGGCACGGGCCACAACCAACGCGCTCATGTACCTGGAAGCCAAGAACTCGGTGCCGGACCCAACATGGTCATCCCATCATGGCCATCCCACCATCCCCCCGTGTACGACCCAGCAGGCAAGCAAGCAAGCAAACAGCCACGCAAGCAAGCAAGCAAACAGCCACGCAGGCAAGCAAGCAACCACGCAACCGCGCAACCCCGCAACCAAGCAAGCCAGCAAGCAACCTCTCGGCTCCGATTCCGATTCCGATGCTCCTTCTTATACCTCTTCCTTTCCCTGCGTCTTCGTCTTCCTCTTTTCTCAAACAGCTCGAACCACAACCCACGGCACATCGCACTTTGCAGAACGTCCCACACCACACCGCAGACGGCGGAACGGAACAGCAGACCAGCGCAGAACAGATCGCCCCGACATGGACGATCTGCCTCGCGAACACCGAATAAGTAAGTCCCAGCCCCGCCACCACCGCCACCACCACCACCCTCTTAACCATTTCCGTTGACCGCAACCAACACTAACCACGGCCCCAGGCAGGTGTCACTCCCTCTTCTTGGTCTTCTACGTCTCCTACTACGTGTTCTTCTTCGTCTACGTTGCCGTCCTCTTCCTCCTGCCCCGGCCGAACCCGTTCCTCAGCACCTACGGTGGAGCGCCACTCGACTAACCAGTTATCGCGGTCCAAGGGCTCGTCTTCTACCTTGTCTACTTTGTCTTCCTCGTCGTGCTCGACCGGTCGGACCGCATCACGACGCACATTGCAGAGCGGCAGGAGAACACGCAGGGCAGACAGCATATCAGGACAGACTGCCTCGAGATGGACAACCAGCCGGTGGACAACCAGCCCGTGGACAACCAGCCTGCCTTGGGCGGCCGCCGCGAGTTCCGCATAAGTAAGTCACAGCCGCCTCGTCGTCATGATGCGTTTCGTCGTTGGGACCGCGAACTAACTGGCTGACCACGACTCCCAGCCGTCTCTCACTTCGACTTTTACTTTTTCTTCCTTTGTTACTTTGTCTACCTCGTCCGCGAATTCCACAGCTGTAAGCACCCAGCCGTCACACCGTCACGTGACCACACCCTCCTGGTGCATTTTTTCCTTGGTTGGGACTGCGGACTGACAAGACTCCAAGGCCCCGCCCGGTTCGTCTGCCACGTGCTCTACTTCGCCTGCCTCGTCGCCTACCTCCGGTGGCAGCGCAGCATCATGTCCTTCATCGCCGGACGCGTCACCCCACGTCGCGGATACGGAGCGGAGCCGGCGGGACGGCGGGCGGACGGCGCGCCTGCAGAGGATGTCGGATGGCCCCAATACGAGAAGGATGGCCATGTTCTGCCCGCGTGGGCGGCCGTGGATGGCGATGCTACCAGTTGATAGCCATTGTTATCGTCACCAACACCAGCATTGCCTTTCCCCTTGGCCCATTGGTTCCTTTCCCCATTACCCCATTGGTTCCATGCTATTGATCACCCCATGGTGATGTCGATAAGCATCAGCGCTGCCTTTCCCCATTACCCCATTACCCCATTGGTTGCCATCACCATGGTCTATTGGTTCCATGCTATTGATCACCCCATGGTCATGTCAATAAGCATCCGCGTTGCCTTTCCCCATTACCCCATTGGTTCCATGCTATGGCCATCATGGTCAATAGCAGCATTGCCTTTACCCGCGTTATCTTCAGTTTAGTTCCATAGCTATTACCACCGCCATGGTCAATAAGCATCAGCATTGCCTTGCCATACCGTCATTGTCCTCACAAATATATATCCATTCGCCGTGAGTGAAGTAAAGTACCTTGGTTCCATGCTATTGCATCACCATTGGTTCCATGCTATTGCCATCACCCCATGGTCATGTCAATAAGCTTCAGCGTTGCCTTTACCCATTACCCCCTTTAACCCTAACCACCACCATGGTCAATAATAGCCCATTGGTTCCATGCTATTGCCATCACCCCATGGTGATGTCAATAGTAGCATCAGCATTGCCTTATTACCCCCATTACCCCTGTTGGTTCCATGCTATAACCCTCCTTTGCCTCCGGCGGCCCTCCGGGGGCGCCTGCGGCGGGCTGCTCGCTGCGCTCGGGGAGCCTGGCACGACTACCGTCATTGTCCTCACACATGTATACAAGAGTGGGTGGCATCAAAGAGGGGGTTAGCAAGCCCGGCGGGCAACAATGGGGTTCAGTTTGAGCGTTTGAGAATCATGTTTCCGTGCCTGGGGCGAGCTCTGGCGTGCCTCGGAATGCCTTGGTAGCCTCTCTTCTTCTCCACGGCATACCTGGGACTCTGGAGAAACGCGGAGACGGACCCGTTCATGGGGGTGCTCGGCGTCTTGACCCGTACCGAACCGAAACGGATACCGAACCCGGCGCGGCGCGGCGCTCCGAAAGAATCACTCACCAGCAAGGCTTCTTCGTTGGTTGTTTGTTTACGCCACGGGCAGCAAACGGATGGATTTTCCTGTCTAGTAGCGTAAGCAGTAGGTAGGTGCTGCGTAGGAACCGCGCTTCGTGACTGTTTGGGATTTATACCAAGTGCGGAATATACATGTGCACACTACTATGGAACATGCTATACTATGTAGGTTCACTGTACCTACATGTTCAAGCATGTATTCGTATTCGCATTGCCTGTGTCAGCGTCGGCCGACGCTGAATCCATTGGAAGGGTGGATTCGGTTTGAACCATGTGTTGTCAACTTTTATACCTTTCATTAGGGGACGGATCCCCCGCTGAGGACGGGAGCTGGGGGGTCTGCTAACTGAGTTTCGTACATGTCAAAGACAGAGTGGCTGAGAGTTACAGATCAAGTGTACGATTTGCTGTTCTGGCCGCCGAATTTGGCAAGGTACGGGGCCGCCATTTTCGGGTGCCTTGACAGTGCGGGGCGCTTCTTTCTCACTAGGTACCTCTCCAATTAGTTCATCTGCGGAACAAACCTTTTCGGGTGCCTTGACAGTGCGGCGCGCTTCTCACTAGGTACCTCTCCAATTAGTTCATCTGCGGAACAAACCCTTTCTTAAAAAACGAAAAGCAAAGACCAGACCGAGAACCAAGAGTAAAAGACCCACAGCGCCCTGAAGCACAGCAGACTCACAATACGTCTCGAGCCATTCACCTCTCTGTAGGAATTACCGATCAATCAGGCTCATGCGGCTGCAGGGCTGTGATTGGTCGACAGGGAAAACAAGTGGGGAACCACCATTGCGCAGGGCACATACGCCCTGCACGTGACCCCAGGCACTTGCGCACGTGATCAACCCCCACCAAATGCGCTCGCATCCTGTGATTGGTCGACAGGGAAAACAAGTGGGGAACCACCATTGCGCAGGGCACCTACGCCCTGCACGTGACCCCAAGCGAACGGGCCACGTGATCAACCCCCACCAGATGCGCCCGCATCCTGTGATTGGTCGACAGGGAAAACAAGTGGGGAGCCACCATTGCGCAGGGCACATACGCCCAGCACGTGACCCCAAGCGAACGGGCCACGTGATCAACCCCCACCAAATGCGCCCGCATCCTGTGATTGGTCGACAGGGAAAACAAGTGGGGAACCACCATTGCGCAGGGCACATACGCCCTGCACGTGACCCCAAGCGAACGGGCCACGTGATCAACCCCCACCAGATGCGCCCGCATCCTGTGATTGGTCGACAGGGAAAACAAGTGGGGAACAACCATTGCGCAGGGCACATACGCCCTGCACGTGACCCCAAGCGAACGGGCCACGTGATCAACCCCCACCAGATGCGCCCGCATCCTGTGATTGGTCGACAGGGAAAACAAGTGGGGAACCACCATTGCGCAGGGCACATACGCCCTGCACGTGACCCCAAGCGAACGGGCCACGTGATCAACCCCCACCAAATGCGCCCGCATCCTGTCCCCGTAATTCGTGATCCTTTTAGATAGAACAGAGCAGAACACAACCACATCATTACCCCTACCTTAGGCTACTCTCTATATTTTCTCGAGATGGCCGCAAACGACGCCGGTGCCCAACCGGATTTCAATATCATTACGACGTCTCTAAACACGGCCGCCGCGCAGCTGGGACATTGCGCAAACTTGCTCGCCAACGCTGGAACCCAAGAGATCCTACAAGGGCTCGGGCGTATTGAGACCAAGATGGCCGGTATTGAAGCACGCATAGTGGCCAGGTAAGCGCGCTGATTCTCCCGGTTTTCAGGTGCCCAAGAATTTGCAGCTGATTAATCTCTCGCGACAGCGATCGAAACGGCGTTGCCCGGCTCCAAAACAGCTTCCTCATCGCTACCGGCGACGCCCGACTCGAGGCGCTGTGCTCCGTCCTGACGGGCAACCCGATCCCAAACTTCCCCGCCCGGGTGGCTGACATCGAATATATGTCAGGTAGGTGTCTAGGGAGCGGTGTCCGATTTGGCATGTGGAGGCAGGCATACTAAAACGTGGAACACAGCTACGCGGGCGGGTATCATCCTGCGTGAGATAGGCGCTCCGACGCATGGCGGCATTCACGCGAAACGGGCGCGCATCAGGGCCTTCTGTGGCCTGAGACCCGCCTTCTGACGTGTTTGCTACGGGTGGTGCGGCTGGCAACCTGACAGACGAAACGTACATGGCAGGAAAGGGGGTGTTGGCATGTACAGTCGATGCAATTGGTAAAGTTCACGTGGTTTGTCTTCAACGACTGGAACAGCCAAGAGGGGGGGGGGTGTCCTCAGTTTAGTTGCATAGCTATTACCATGGCCATGGTCAATAAGCATCAGCATTGCCTTTACCCGCAGTGTCCTCAGTTTAGCTGCACAGCCGTGATATTACCATGGCCCCGTGGGATGTCAATAAGCATCACATCAGCATTGCCTTGCCATTACCCTCATTGTCCTCACAAATATATATCCATTTCGCCGTGAGTGAAGTAAAGTAAAGTACCTTGGTTCCATGCTATTGATACTTGGCTTTGATTGCATTGGGATTTTGGACAGGCCCGACACAGGCTTCGTATCGGCGGAACAATGCAGTTGTACATGGATCAACCACATAGATATATAACAATAACGCTCCCCGCCGCCTCGGCTCTGGACTTGGCTTTGATTGCATTAGGATTTTGGACAGGCCCGACACAGGCTTCGTATCGGCGGAACAATGCAGTTGTACATGGATCAACCACATAGATATATAAAAATAACGCTCCCCGCCGCCTCGGCTCTGGACCTCGTCTCCCGACCTTTGCCATTCTCTTCTTTCGCTCGCCTCCCACATCTCTTCTTTCGCTCGTCTCCCGCAAGCAAGCTTTTACCTTTGCCATTCTCTTCTTTCGCTCGCCTCCCACATCTCTTCTTTCGGTCGTCTCCCGCAAGCAAGCTTTTACCTTTGCCATTCTCTTCTTTCGCTCGTCTCCCACATCTCTTCTTTCGGTCGTCTCCCGCAAGCAAGCTTTTACCTTTGCCATTCTCTTCTTTCGCTCGCCTCCCACATCTCTTCTTTCGGTCGTCTCCCGCAAGCAAGCTTTTACCTTTGCCATTCTCTTCTTTCGCTCGTCTCCCACATCTCTTCTTTCGGTCGTCTCCCGCAAGCAAGCTTTTACCTTCGCGATTCTCTTCTTTCGCTCGTCTCCTCTCCCGCAAGCTTTACCTTCGCCATTCCATTCTCGCGTTGCTATTTCGCACGCTCAGAATAGGCGCCTTCCCCGAGCCCAATATTATCGCCGACGCACTCAATACGCCGTGCATTCAATCTCAGGGCATTACCAACGTTGGCGCTCTTCACAGCCAGCAGAACATCCCCCTCCGCTATTCTCTTCTTTCGCTCGTCTCCTCTCCCGCAAGCTTTACCTTCGCTATTCTGTCCTCGCGTTGCTATTTCGCACCCTCAGAATAGGCGCCTTCCCCGAGCCTAACATTATCGCCGACGCACTCAATACGCCGTGCATTCAATCTCAGGGCATTACCAACGTTGGCGCTCTTCACAACCAGCAGAACATCCCCGCTACCATCGAGGCTCCGGGACAGAAAATGAACCAGCAGAACACTTTCGCTGCCCTCCAGACCAAGCAGCGTCAGCAAATGAGCCACTATTGGGCGTCAAGGAACCAGGAATTCAACTATGAACAGAAGCAACGGAACCAGGCACACGACGAGGAATGGGAGCAAAGGAACCTGGAACGGGAGCCATGGAACCAGAAATGGGACCAGTATCGGCAGCGTAGAGAGAAATTGATGCAGAAATGGGAGAAACTGAAGGAGGAACAGAACCAGTACCTGAGCTTGGAGCAACGCAACGAGCGATGGGAGCAATTGACGCGTGGACAGCAATGGGTCCAGAAATGGAACCTGGGCTACACGCAATGGCAGGAGAAATGGACCCAGCGCGACAAGGAATGGAACCAAGCATGGGACCAGCGTAACCAGGAATTGAGACAGAAATGGGACCATCGCTTGCGTGCTCTCAATAGCCGCCAAAACCAGGAACGGAACCGGCTCCGCGGTAATTAGCTATGCCGTCAGGCTCCCTGGCGCTGGTCCTCGGGCTCGCATTCGGACTCAGATTTGGCGTCATGACGGGGCGTCCCGTTATCATGGCCGCGTTCAGGGCAGGGGCTTTAGGGGGATCAAGAGGGGCGGACGGGCGGGCGGGCACGTACACCCCCCCGCTGAAGGGGTGGGTAGCATATCAACATCACCTGGAAGGGCCGACCCAACAACGAAATCGCAGGGGCTTTGGGGGGATCAAGAGGGGCGGGCGGGCGGGCGGGCACGTACACCCCCCCGCTGAAGGGGTGGGTAGCATATCAACATCACATCACCTGGAAGGGCCGACCCAACAACGAAACGAAATCGCCCATCAACGAAATTGACCCACACCATGCCCTCACCCACACCCACACCCACCCCAGGCCTCGATCTCGATCTCGATCTCGATCTCGGCCTCTTGGGTCGTATCATCACATCACCATTGCCTTTACCCGCAGTGTCCCCTCAGTTTAGTTGCACAGCCGAAATATTACCATGGCCCCGTGGTGATGTCAATAAGCATCACATCAGCATTGCCTTGCCATTACCCTCATTGTCCTCATAAATATATGTCCATGTCGCCGTGAGTGAAGTAAAGTAAAGTACCTTGGTTCCATGCTATTGATCACCATTGCCTTTACCCGCAGTGTCCTCAGTTTAGTTGCATGCTATTGCCATCACCCCATGGTGATGTCAATAGTAGCAACAGCATTGCCTTATTACCCCCATTGCCCCCGTTGGTTCCATGCCATAACCCTCCTTTGCCTCCGGCGGCCCTCCAGACACAAAGCCGCGGGCTGCTCGCTGCGCTCGAGGAGCCTGGCACGACTGCCGTCATTGTCCTCACACATGTATATGACTATGACCCTTCGGCCGTGAGCCAAGTAAAGTAAAGTAAAGTACCTCGCTTCCATGCTATTTATTTTATTGCCATCACCCCATGGTCATGTCAATAAGCATCAGCGTTGCCTTTACCCCATTACCCCCTTTAACCCTAACCACCACCATGGTCAATAACAGCCCATTGGTTCCATGCTATTGCCATCACCCCGTGGTGATGTCAATATTGCCCCCGTTGGTTCCATGCTATAACCGTCCTTTGCCTCCGGCGGCCCTCCGGGGGCGCCTGCGGCGGGCTGCTCGCTGCGCTCGGGGAGCCTGGCACGACTGCCGTCATTGTCCTCACACATGTATATGACTATGACCCTTCGGCCGTGAGCCAAGTGAAGTAAAGTAAAGTACCTCGCTTCCATGCTATTTATTGCCATCACCCCATGGTCATGTCGATAATAGCCCCATTGCCTTTACCCGCAGTGTCCTCCGTTTAGTTACACAGCCGTAATATTACCATGGCCCCGTGGTCATGTCAATACGCATCAGCATTGCCTTTACCCGCAGTGTAGTGTCCTCAGTTTAGTTGCACAGCCGTAATATTACCATGGCCCCGTGGTGATGTCAATAAGCATCACATCAGCATTGCCTTGCCATTACCCTCATTGTCCTCACAAATATATCCATTTCGCCGTCAAGTAAAAATAGCCCACTGGTTCCATGCTATGACCATCACCCTGTGGTGATGTCAATAATAGCCCCATTGGTTCCACGCTATTACCATCACCCCATGGTGATGTCAATAAGCATCAGCATTGCCTTGCCATTACCCTCATTGTCCCCACAAATATATCCATTTCGCCGTGAAGTAAAGTAAAGTAAAGTACCTCGGTTCCATGCTATTGCATCACCCTATGGTGATGCCAATAATAGCCCCATTGGTTCCACGCTATTACCATCACCATGGTTAACAAGCATCAGCATTGCCTTGCCATTACCCTCATTGTCCCCACAAATATATCCATTTCGCCGTCAGTAAAGTAAAGTAAACCCACCATGGTCTAAGGCATCAGCATTGCCTCGCCATTACCCTCATCGTCCCCACAAATATATCCATTTCGCCGTGAAGTAAAGTAAAGTAAAGTAAACCCCCAGGCACCACCATGGTCTAAAGTATCAGCATTGCCTCGCCATTACCCTCATCGTCCCCACAAATATATCCATTTCGCCGTGAAGTAAAGTAAAGTAAAGTACCCCCCCCCCAGGCACCACCATGGTCTAAAGTATCAGCATTGCCTTTACCCGCAGTGTCCTCAGTTTAGTTCCACAGCCGTAAAATATATCCATTTCGCCGCGAGTAAAGTAAAGTAAAGTACCCCCCCCAGGCACCACCATGGTCTAAAGTATCAGCATTGCCTCGCCATTACTCTCATTGTCCCCACAAATATATCCATTTCGCCGTCAGTAGAGTAAAGTAAAGTAAACCCCCAGGCACCACCATGGTCTAAAGCATCAGCATTGCCTTTACCCGCAGTGTCCTCAGTTTAGTTCCACAGCCGTAAAATATATCCATTTCGCCGTGAGTAAAGTAAAGTAAAGTACCCCCCCCAGGCACCACCATGGTCTAAAGTATCAGCATTGCCTTTACCCGCAGTGTCCTTAGTTTAGTTCGCCGTCAGTAAAGTAAAGTAAAGTACCCCCCCAGGCACCACCATGGTCAATAAGCATCAGCATTGCCTTTACCCGCAGTATCCTTAGTTTAGTTCGCCGTCAGTAAAGTAAAGTAAAGTACCCCCCAGGCACCACCATGGTCTAAAGTATTAGCATTGCCTTTACCCGCAGTGTCCTCAGTTTAGTTCGCCGTGAGTAAAGTAAAGTAAAGTACCCCCCCAGGCACCACCATGGTCAATAAGCATCAGCATTGCCTTTACCCGCAGTATCCTCAGTTTAGTTCGCCGTGAGTAAAGTAAAGTAAAGTACCCCCCCAGGCACCACCATGGTCAATAAGCATCAGCATTGCCTTTACCCGCAGTATCCTCAGTTTAGTTCGCCGTGAGTAAAGTAAAGTAAAGTACCCCTCCCAGGCACCACCATGGTCTAAAGTATTAGCATTGCCTTTACCCGCAGTGTCCTCAGTTTAGTTCGCCGTCAGGAAAGTAAAGTAAAGTACCCCCCCAGGCACCACCATGGTCAATAAGTATTAGCATTGCCTTTACCCGCAGTGTCCTTAGTTTAGTTCGCCGTCAGTAAAGTAAAGTAAAGTATCCCCCCCCAGGCACCACCATGGTCTAAAGTATCAGCATTGCCTTTACCCGCAGTGTCCTCAGTTTAGTTCGCCGTCAGTAAAGTAAAGTAAAGTATCCCCCCCAGGCACCACCATGGTCCAAAGTATCAGCATTGCCTTTACCCGCAGTGTCCTCAGTTTAGTTCGCCGTCAGTAAAGTAAAGTAAAGTATCCCCCCCAGGCACCACCATGGTCCAAAGTATCAGCATTGCCTTTACCCGCAGTGTCCTCAGTTTAGTTCGCCGTCAGTAAAGTAAAGTAAAGTACCCCCCAGGCACCACCATGGTCCAAAGTATCAGCATTGCCTTTACCCGCAGTGTCCTCAGTTTAGTTCCACAGCTGTAAAGTTACCATGACCCAACGGTAGCCTCGCCGTTGCCCTCATGGTCCCCACAAATAGATAACCCTTCGGCCGTGAGTGGAGTAAAGTAAAAGCAAAGCAACTACCACCTTGCTCAGGCGCTACTCAGGCACTGCTCTTCCTATGATCAGGAAATGATCAGGAAATGATCAGGGAGATGGCCAAACATGGTTTGGACTGGCGGCTGTCGGGCTGGCGGGTGTTGGCTTGGCCGGGTGACGTCAGACTGCAATGCGAGAGCTAACTATAAAGGCCGGAGGAAGGTTTGACGCTCGGTACAAGGAGTCAGACTGCAATGCGAGAGCCAACTCTGAAGGCCGAAAGGTTTGACGCTCGGTATAAGGAGTCGCAATGCGAGAGCCAACTATAAAGGCCCGAAGGTTTGACGCTCGGTATATGGAGTCGCAATGCGAGAGCCAACTATGAAGGCCCGAAGGTTTGACGCTCGAGTCAGACTGCAATGCGAGAGCCAACTATAAAGGCCCGAAGGTTTGACGCTCGGTATATGGAGTCAGACTGCAATGCGAGAGCCAACTATGAAGGCCGGAAGATCTGACGCTCGGTATAAGAAGTCCTCGAGCGCTTTCCCACCACAGTTCTTTTCTTTTCCTTTCCCTTCACCTTTTCAAGCAACTGCAACTGCTCCCTTCGTCCTGTCAACACGCAGCAATCCTCAATAACTCTCCAGACACTTTTGCAAAAAGTCGACATCCCTAGCCCTACCCCAATTCAACTCTACCACAGCACCGCCTATAAAGCGAGAATGGACAACCAGTGGCTCAAGCTCGCTGTCTACCACGGCCCAGTATATCAAGCGAAAACGGGCACACACACCACACACACACATATACCGCACACCCCACACACACCACATACACATACCATCTCAGCCTGGACAGCCCCAGCCAAGGACGACAAGCTGGCGATAACAACACTGTCCCACGGCGTTGAGACGCACCCGGCCGCCGCCAGGTTCGACCAAGGAAAAGCTGCCCACGCCGACATGAACGAATCGGCTCGGTGGCTCAAGCTCGCTTGAGCCTTTCGGCGTCACCCCCGGCGCGCAACGAGGTGCAGATTCTCAAGCTAGCCGCGACGTACCTGAGCTTGACGCACGGCGCGGCGCGGGCAAGCGGCTGACGGGGATCGTGTTCGTGCAGCCGGCCGGGGAGCTGGCGAGAAAGTTGAAGGTACCCTGGAGGCGGCCAACGCACACACAACAAAACATTCTCAGTTTCCACGATGCACATTCGGCGCGGTTGACAGGCAGCGAGCTGCTGCACGGCGCGGCGCGGCGCGGGCAAGCGGCTGACGGGGATCGTGTTCGTGCAGCAGCCCGTGGAGGCGGCGCGGTTGACAGGCAGCGGCTGACGGGGATCGTGTTCGTGCAGCAGCCCGTGGAGGCGGCGCGGTTGACAGGCAGCGACGAGCTGCTGCGCAAGGGTTATCTGCCATTCTCCATCCTCGCTAGATTCTCCATCCCATAGGCGCGTTTCCTTTTTCCTAAAAGAACAGAACAATGGAGTGGAATTTACAATAGCACGCGTTCCTGCCTTGCCTTGCCGACAATGTCTCCTCAGACAATGTCTCCTCAGACAATGTCTCCTCCGACAATGTCTCCTCCGACAATGTCTCCTCAGACAATGTCTCCTCAGACAAACTGATGTCAAGGTCTGGATGAGAAGACGCCTTGATGCTTGGGTTGTGTTGTGGAAAAGACGTCCGTTGGTGCGAGATTGCGAGACGTGGTGAGCAAAGAGAGGAGCTCGAGAAGGTGGGTTTTTTTGACGAATTTCACCTTCACCATGACCAGGACGACGGGAGGATGCCTCCCGTCGACCTGCCCGCCTCCTCCCAGCCCCAACCCTAAACATGACCAGCGTGCAAAAGACGCTATGCGACCATATTCTATACGCATTCATTGTGGGAGGCGAATGGAACTCCAAAAAAAGGGAACCGAAGCGGACCAAGAGGAGAAGCGCAAGAACGCGATACCAGTCACCCAACTGGACGGCCAGTATAAGCACGGGCCCCGCTTCCTCCCGGGGGCATTTGCGCAGACCGCATGCCAAGGAAGCTACGATCACGTTGCCGGCCAAAGTTAAGACCCACCCGTAGGGCTATAGAAGGGGCGGTGAGCGCCAGGGCGACAGGAAACCAGTACAGCCTTCTGCACAATCTCTTTCATCCTTAAATCCCCAAGGCCACCGTTGCGTGATCCGGGCACCCCCACTCTCAGCACGAGCGCTCGAGGAACTGAACTAGGTCGACCCCTGCGCTTGGGACCCATTGTTGTCCTGGCCGCCGGAGGGCATCTGTTGATGATTGTTCCCGGACTGGCCTGATTCGATGGTGGCATCACAGATGGAGAGCAAGCTTTCGCAGAGAGCAAAAACGAGAATGATGGAAATGTGAGAGCTTTGTGAGCAGGGACGGCTGTGAACATGCGTCAACAGTCTGCCTCTGAGCGATCCAACACAATACCCGGACACTCGGGCGACGAGCTCAGAGCTGCCCAGCCACCAGTTCAGAGCTGTCCAGCGACGAGTTCAGTCCTGTGCAGTTCCGCCCGGCATTCCAGATTCGAAACGAGGATAACCGATTCGGCAAACACATGCCCGAGATCAAACCGGCGTTGCGCGGCCCGGAAAACCCATCTTGCGCGGGGATCCGAGAGAGCCCCTCGCGGAGCCGGACCCGGGATCCTCGCACTCTCTCCCTCCCTCTCACACCAAATTTTCACATTTGTATCCAGCGCTCTGACGGGGTCGGAAAGAACGCAAACCCAATCATCATACCCGCCGGGCGCACAAACCGGCGCTTTCTCCGGTGGAACAGCCACCCAGAAGGACGCCGAAATTTTGAAGAACGCAAACCCAATCATCATACCCGCCGGGCGCACAAACCGGCGTTTTCTCCGGTGGAACACCCATCCAGAAGGACGCCGATTTCGAAGAACAAAGAGACGCACCCCACGGAGGCCAGCACCCTCACGATAATAGCTTACGCGAGAGGGTACCCAGCCTGCGCTGGAGCGCGAGTACTGGGCCACGCAGCGGCGGTTCGGGGCCCTGCTGGGCCGGCCAGGCACCAGCCGCACGGGAAGCGAGGCGGGTGCGACGGCATCACCAGCACTGTCGCAGGCGGCAAGGGCGACGACGACGACCAGCAGCGGAGGCAGTAAGATATCGGCGGGCCATAATTCCAGCACAGCACGGACGGGGAGTCGGCTGCGAGGGCTAACAGCGACGCGACACAACTCTAGGCACCGACAGCAAACATGGCGACGGCACCAGCGACAGCGGCGGCCATGAACAGAGCTGCCCATACCTCCTGGTGGGCCGAGACGGAGAAGATGCCACTGGCGCTGCGAGAGCTGTGGCGTGAGCGACTCCAAGCTTCCGAGGAGGGCAACAGCGCAACCGCCCGAGATGACTCGGCCGACAAGGAGACGGCACTTGACACCGACGACAAGGAGACAAGCGCCGAGGCTGGCGACGAGGAGACGGATGTGGAGGCCGCCGACGACAAGCTTTGAATACTCGATCGACTACCTTCGGCATGGCACCTCCCAGCTGGTACCACATTCCGCAGGAAGTGTCGCGGCCGGAAATTTTGTTGCGTTGCGTTGTGGGATATCGATTACTCTGCTTTATCAGAGCGATGACGGAATCACTACTGCCGGAAACCTATGGACGCCGCCGCTCTCTGCACGAAGAGAGATATGGTAGGATCCATGCTTTTCCATATCAGAGTTCGTCACGGAATTATTTGCTTCTCGTCGGTTTGGAAGGGCCATACTGGACACGTCTCGTCGGGATACAGACCTAAGGGTTAGGAATAGCGACTAGTCGGGTTGGACTTGCGTTGAGCTGCTTGCGTTGAGCTGGGACAGAGTTTGGTAGTAGGGAGTAGTTGGGACTTGGAGGGCTGCCAGGAGAAGACGGATGGCACCACAAGAGGCTCCGGCAGAGAAAGGCCAAGCATCAGCCCCCAGTTCACAAACAGCATATACGAGTGACCACAATGAATTTGTCAGATTTCGCCCATCAGAGTATATGACCAAGCAACCGCTCGTGCGAAAATGGTCGAGTACAGGGGTTCCTACGTAGAATAGGGGGTAATGAGAACTCCCTCGCCAGAATGGTTTGCTAGGATTGGGAATGGAGGTGAGGTCGTCAGCGATAAAACTGGTGGCTGGAGGTGTGGCGACCCGGGGGAGTAACCCAGCGGCAGCTCCCATGCCATTTCGAGAATGCCATTGCCTTCTGATGGGATTCCCAGTCATATTCACGTTGGCAAGCACCGTTTGCGTATTCAGGCCGGGGAGGATCGCCTGGTCAAGCATTGGGGCAATACCCCTAGGTATTGCTTTGGTCCTCGAGATTTTAGACAGCCCGGCTTCAAACCACAAGGTACTATCCTCCACACAGGCTGCATCTGACAGGGCTACCATCGATAGCATCTTTACCACCCACCTGGAGGCGCCCTTGACCTGGTCGACTACATTCGCTCATCCTTTAATCGACGGCAACCTCCTCTCTAAGACCGCGGTGCCTCTCATTCATCCCCCCCCCCCCCCCCACCCCTGGAATCGTCTACTCTTCAAAAGGCTTGCTCAATCTTTCGACTATGTTCTCCGAGGCCCGGTTTGTCATCTACTAGGGGCTCAATCGCTGCTTTTTTTCCGGTATATAATTACATCTCCAAGGTTCCTCGACTATGGTAGCCCCTTAAGGAAGGGATACCCTTTGCCCCTAATTACGACGTCCTTCTTACTCGAGTCGACTCGCACATTAAGAGCGCACCTTCATTTGGCCTTCCTTACCGTCGCTACTAGACATGTTATTACTTGCAGTAGCAGACCACACTTCATCCCTTCTGTAAGAGAGGGCAGGCACGCCTGATCAAGGTGGTCATGATGTAGGCAAGAAGAAGGGCGAGCAATGAGCGGTATTGGTGGGAGACTTCAACCTGGCCCTCGCAAAGGAAGGTGGTCCAAGTTCCACATGGTGCTCGACTGCGCGGGCCCAGCCGACAACATACTCCAGGCGGCGTGGACCGTGGTGTGGTGCAGCCGTACGGCAAGATGATCAGCGTGGTGGCGCACCACGGGCCCGAGCACGGCGTCGAGCCCGGCGCGGCCACGGGTTACTCGCCGGTCGGCCCGGCGCCCGACGAGCTCGAGCTCTTCAGCTCGCCGTTGAAATGAAAGACGTGACGTGCCGTCGAGCAACGGCAGCATCCCTCTGTACAGCCCGCCCGCAGCAACAAGTGCCAGCCATCAACATGATTCCGCCACCGCCGCGCCAGATGGCGACGCCGCTGCTAAGCCCCACGCCCGCCTCAGTCAGCGCTGCCGCCAGAAACGGCAGCAACACCAATAACAACAATACCGACAGCAATGATAATAATAATAATAATAGCAACGCGATGGATTATGCGCCGACAAACGACACCGCGGCGGCCAGCTGAGCCCCGCAGGCAGTTCTCGCGGCGACGTGTCCAAGGTCTACTAGCAGCCGCGGACGACGGGCATCAGCTGCGCGATATCGCTCTGGCCGACTCAAGTGAGTCTCACAGCGAGCAAGGAGGGGAGGGAGAATAAAGGTGCAAAAAGAAGAAGAAAAGGAAGCGGAAGAGGAAGAAGAAGAAGAAGAAGAAGACATGAAAGATTAAAAAGAATTACAAAAAAAAAGAACACAAGCAAGGACAGAGACAAAAGACAGTACGCTATAGTATTCCGCCACCAACCAAACCTCGCCCAAGGCTATCATTATGATATATATTAGACTGAGACTAAGACTAGGATCAAGGCTAAGACCAAGAACTAGGAAAAAGAAGGATAAACTGGCTGGCTGGCTAGGTAGCTACTGGAGCTAGAGAGAGATGGGGTGCTGGAGAGGACTTTGGGCTCTGGTATTAGACAGACAGGACTTGTGTACATAGCTACCTTGCCTTAAATACCGGAAGGGCTGGGCGGTGGGCGGTGGGCGGTGGGCACGGGGGTGGTGGGTAGGTATTCTTGTTTACACAGTTGCAATTCCATCTTTCGTTTGCCTTGTCAGTTCAACTAATGAATGGGGTGGAAGGCCAGCAACCAACCGCGGGACTAGTGGATTGAACCCCCTTCTTTGGTCTGCGGTTCAATCTGGGGTTTCTCTTTCTGGTCCGGTCTGGTCTGGCCTGTCAATAACAGACATGATAATAAGCGTCTTTGATGCGAACGAGGTTCCCTGAAAAAATGAGAATTCGAATAGGTAATTATAAATAATTGATCGACGAGCAGGTAGGTGCTCTTACTCCAAATGTGCTTGCTCTTGAACTCCTTCAAGTCCCAACAGAGATCATGCATGATTGTCGCACGACGACGGAAAACACGTTCCCCATATATCAGATGGCGGCCGAAAATATCGGGGTATATAAGTAGACAACATTCGACCTGGGCCCTTCTGGCATTCCTCGCGAGGGCCACTACTTGTATACATGCTCAGGGGCTCTGTTCTTTGTGACAGTAGTGATTGTGCCAACTGGCAGTGGTCAGGCCAGTTGGTGACAGGTGGTAGGCGCACATAAAGGTGTGCGCATGTGCTTGGGGTGCTCTTTCCTTACACCTTCATACCCCTTTTTAATCGCCTTTTACCCTCTTCTTCCTCGCCGTCGCTACTAGACATCTTATCACTCGCAGTAGTAGACCACACTTCACCCTTTCATACCCTCTTCAATCCCCCTTTACCCCCTTCTTAGCATCCGGTGTAGGTAGGCGCTCACCGCTTCTTATCCCCTTTCGAATCTCTCCTAGACACCCCACCATCTATCTCCCTCATCATCACCTATACTATTCGTTCTAGGAGTTTACCACGGAAATTAAGCAAAAAGGATAAAAACCTGCATTACAGCCACTATTAGTACGGCCACCTGCGAGACTACTTCACAAATTACATCCCCTCTCTAGCCTCATCCAAATCTATTCCTACAGAAACCCACTACCATAATCTATACCCATAACTTGCCAATTGGGTGCCAATTGGGTCTACTACCTACCTATTTTGCTTTCAAAGGGCCAATTAACCCTGCATTTCGCCTTGGAGCCAATTGCTCCTACAAACCATCTAATAATAGCTACTTTATCGCCCCTACAAAAACTTTCACCTAGTACCACCTACCGGCCGACGAAAGTTTTCTACCCACAAACTCGAGGCATTTCGCCCGTTTATAGGCAGACATACCATATAATACGCAGTACGACGAGCACGGTAGGTAAGTGTAGCGCTCCTATTATCCCCCCGGACATTTCTATTCCCTACTTATACAATCTCTATAGTATGAAAACGGTTCGGATAGGTATAAACCCTTCCCCAGACCGCGAATTTCCTATTCGGGATTTAAAGAATAATAGGAACCGCTACGATTGGGTACTTCGATTTTGCTCGATCGTGTGAATAACCAATGAGATTTAGTAGTCGGCTCCACCTTTACTTCGATTCAGGAGCGTGAATGCCTTCACTTATACCCTTTCGGATTAAAAAAAAAAGGGCTTTCAATAATAGAACAATAGCACAGAGTTCGAGCACTATAGACGACCTGACTCCCTTCTAGCTCCCCCTTCCCTGGACCCCTCGGCCCTCCTCTTCCTCTCCTTTCCTTTCCTTTTCCTTACCTAGTCGAGAATTTTCGAGCCGAGTATAAGATTTCGTTTCTTATCTACGGAAATTCCTGCCTTCAAGATCTTTTTCGATCCTCTCAGTACTCACACCAAATCAACCCCCCCAACGCCTTCATTCTCTGATTCGACACCTTCATTGAAACCAACAAACCACAATACAACGTGACACGATTACGCCAAAATGGTCGGGCTAAACCAGGCCCAGCTGTCACTGTCGCCAAGCCTACCACCAAGAGCTTGGCCAATCCTGTCACCAAGCCTACCACCAGGAGCTTTGCTGACCCTGTCACCAAGCCAAGCACCCAGCTGAGCGACGCTTCATCCTCTGAGTCGGGGGGCATCTTTTGGTCTGACCCTCGGTCGAATGAGAATCCGCCTTCCGCTCAGTCCATGTTCGCCCAAACGTAGGGCGAGGGTTAGTTTCCAGTCGTCTGGCAGCTGAACTGACGGCCGTGGCCGCATATTATCCAGCCAGCCCGAGTAAGTACTCGACTTTGCCCATCATGCCGGTGTCACGCCCGAGCGAGCGAGCGAGCGGACAGCATATGGTCCAATTGGGACGGGGGCCCGGGACCGGGACCGCAAAACGAAGTGATTCGTTGTTTTGTTTTGCAGCTTCAATCGCCTTTCTAGCTGTGTATTGTATTGTATTGGGCCCGCCGCCGCCGCCGCCGCCTGCTTCGTCACGCACGTTTATGCGGCAGTTCCGTTCCCCGTTCCCCGTTCCCCGTTCCCTTCCCGCATCTTTTGCCAAAGAGGGAGGAGGGCTTTTAACCCGAAACGAAACGACACGACACGACACGACACGACACGACACGACACGACACGGCCGAACGACCAGTCTTGGATGAATCAGTGAGTGCTCAAGGAGGAAGAGGAAAATTCAGGCGAGCTCGTGAAGTTGAGAGAACATGCAAGGCCATGATGTGGGGGGGGGGGAGTGTCAGATGGCGCGCGCGGCTGGTATCGCAAGGAAATTTGGTCATTTAGGCTGGTACACTGCTGCAGCTATCATGTTCATGTTCATCTTCGCATTGTTTGTTGACGGGGAATCTAGTGCCAACATTACACAGGCAGACGATTGCCCCTAATCTTCTGCAAGCTTTTTGCGTTTCCTTTGACAATGAAGCCCCTCGGGAAACGGAAGAAGCCTAAACGCTGAGGGATTCGGGTTTTAAACTTGCTTTGTTTGCGACTGACTGCCTATTCCGTTTACTGATCTGCTATTTTGTTTACTGATCTGCCTATTCCGTTTACTGATCTGCTATTTCGTTACTGATCTGCTATTTCGTTTACTGATCTGCTATTTCGTTTACTGATCTGCCTATTTCGTGGACCTGTTAGCCTCGTACATTACATTCTCAACTCTCCTTCTCATATCTCAATTTTCCTACTCACATCTCACATCTCGCACCTCGCCGCTTCACCCGATCACCAACCCCCAAATACTTCACTCGCTAGGTCGAGTACTAACAAGCACCGCATCAGATCCACACGTACCCCTCAACTCACAAAAAGGTCCCAGCAACCCCCAAGAGCAAGAAATTCGGCAGTACCAAACAGAAGGCCTAGCCAACATGACGAGCAAGGCGATGAGAGCCGCCGCCACGGCCGCCGCAGCAGACGACAGCATGGGCGACGGCGACAGTTCACGCCCCCCCATGCCCAACCAGGCCGAGAGCTACCTGTTCTACACCATGCACCTCGCCATGAAGAGCAAGCCAGATTTTGACTGGAATGCCGTCGCCGACATGAACGGCTTCAAAAACGCCGAGACGGCTTACCTTGGACTCTCCAAACCGTGCAACACGGCAATTCCATCCGTGCCAGCCCGCTAACCGGCATGTGATTTCCTCGCCGTCCCGTCTAGGTTCGCCACGGCCAGATCAAGCGTAAGCTCAAGATGGAGAGCTGGACTACATCTGCGAAGGGAAATACCCGGCGGTGATTCAGTGGCAATGCAAATAATAGTAACGGGGGAGTTTGCTCCCAGGGGCAGATCAGTAAACGAGATGGGCAGATCAGTAGCTGGTGCTCGCCGCTGCCTGCCGCCGAAGTGTCGTATACGTACGGCGGCGCCGTCAAGGTGTTGGCGGATCCGGGTCCCAGAGCAGTGGCGCCGTATGCCTGATTAGCCGCGACCTTATCCGCCGACATCATGTCCTTGAATGCTGCTGCGCCGGGGGTCTTGGATGGTGCCGCCGTCTTGGTGCGCGAGGCGGCTGGCTTGTGTTGTGGGCCTGAAACGCCGCGGCCGCCGCCGCCGCCGCCGCCGGGAACCCGCGACCGGGCAGCGAGATTGCCGGAGGCGTGGCTTTGGTTGCCCTCGCCGAAGATGCTGCTGCCGCCGCCAGCCGCCAAGCCGAAGATCCGGACAGCAAGCTCGCGGCTTGGGCTGACAATGACAACAAGCGGCTCGGCGCGGACTGGAGTAGGCGATAAGGCACTGGGTTAGGGCGAGGCGCCGCTGCAAGCTTCGAGTAGGCGATAAGGCACTGGGTTAGGGCGAGGCGCCGCCGCAAGCTTCTTGGCCTCGCCCATGAGCTTGTTCAAAATCGGAACCAAATAGGCAGCCGTCTTCCCGGATCCTGCATGTTTGTCGGTTAGTCCTGTGTGCCAAAGTATTGAATCCCCAAGTTTCAGCTCCAAGACATAAAAATAATACCATTCGACTCGTGAGCGTCTCAGCATCTTCAGACATGTATTTTTGTATTAATGCGATGTGTTGATGTTGTGTAGTTGAAGCTTCAGACATGTATTTTTGTATTAATCCGATGTGTGGTGATGATGTTGTGCAGTTGAAGGAAAACAAATCACCATTTTTTTGGATTTGTATGGCAGTTGTATCCCTCCATCCGACCACCTTCCGCAACATTTTACTCTCGGACCTCTTTTTCAGGCCTTCTGAGCAATGTGGGTCCAAATGGGTCTTCTATCTGAGTCACAGGATACGAATGCGGGCTAGAGCGCCATTTTTTGTTGGGGGGGTGCCGCAGGCACCTTCCTTCAATTCTACCAGTCGCAATGCTGGTCCACGAAAAAGGCCTGGTGAGGCTGCCGTCTGGGTGCTCGATGGGGGGGTGCCGCAGGCACCTTCCTTCAATTCTACCAGTCACAATGCTGGTCCACGAAAAAGGCCTGGTGAGGCTGCCGTCTGGGTGCTCGATGATGTTATCGGGCCCCAGGGCCTTGTCCTTGACGTATTTGAGCAGCTTGTACTTCTCTTCGTACAGCTTGAGGGCACGGCGGGCTTGCCGGTTGCGGCAGTCGACTGAGCCAAAGGTGGCCGGCATGGTGCTTCCATCGGTTCTCCCAGGTGACATCCAAGCAGTTGAGGGCCTCCACAACTGCCTTACCAAGGGGCGTGGTATCTCCGACCAAGGTCACCCATTTGATATGTGCCAGCTGGTTTGCCATCCTGATTCTTCTTGTGTGATCGTGAGGTCAGGCTGTATGTATCGGTCAACTCTGCCCGGTTCCCGCGCACGCGCAAGCAAGGAAGAGGGTCTAAGTGCCTTTATGAACTCTCAAATCATCGGAGTCATGGACTCGGTTTTTGAGACAATCTAGTCCGTGAGAATTGGAGAAGACCGCGGCCATGGCACCAACGGCGTTATCTCCTGCCCGACTGGAGAAGTCTTTGTTTTTGATCTGCCCCCCTTCCGACATGGTCTGAAAACCTTTTTCATATTTTTCTCGGCGTACCTACAGCTCGGGCGACTTCAACAATTTTTTACCCGCTGGAAGCACGCCATGAAGCATCTCTGCGTCTTTTGGCACTCTGACGGGTGCGAAAGGTTCAACAGGGACTACGTTCCGCTGTTTCTCGAGGGAGGGATGGCCATGCCCAGGCCAGACACAGCCAGGCAGCTGATGCAATGGGAATCGACCGGTCCACAATCGTGAGCCTTGAGCTACTGTGTAATGGTCGTGGACCGAGGACCAAGCCCTCCACCTTGTTTGGGGTGTTAAATTACACCCGCACACCTCAAGGCCGGCAGCGGCATGTTGCAGCTATTCCTTAATTCTTGCATGTATTATTACAGAGCATCATTAATCAGCATCAATAATCGGAATACGTACATCTATCCTTTAGATTATGTATCGGATAGTCATTAGCTAGAAAATCTAGACATTTTCTATCATCTTCGCCTTCGATTAGCATATGCGGTTCGTTGCCAATATTTGAGCACGACTTACATTTGCTCCCATGTCAAAATATCGTTAGGTGAAACTTGTAGGTCGTGATATTTTTGTCCCATAAGTTTGAAGTTTAGAAGGTACAGCTCGGGGTTTTATAGTATTACTCTCTGGCTACGGGACTCTACAATTTTGAAGAAGCGTTCGGGACAATAGGAACGTTGCACATTGACTTTTTCTATAGACGCCTCCTCCAATGACCTGGAGAATAATTTGCTATTGTACTCAAGTCATGCTGTGGCCGTCACTCGCCTGAAAAAGAGGTCTGGACTGTGGGAAAACTGCTGACCGCTTTTGGCATGTGCATGTGCATGTGCATGTGCATTCGAGAGTGTGGGCTTGGGCTTGGGCTTGGGCTTCGGTGGCTGGGTGGCTGAAAGCTCTGTACTGGTTCTGCGAACCCCACCCCGCAACCCTCAGCCCAGTTTATCCGCCCCAGATTGGCAGATTCTTCGCAATTCTGCCTAAAAAAGGTTAGGGCCGTACCGTACGTAACTCGTCCGTCAGGGCTCGCTCGCGGGCCAAGTAACCGGGCAAGCCGAAAACGACGAACCTTCTCTCCTTCTCCCGACATCACTGACGAACGGGCACTCTGTAGCGGGGACTAGCCCTGGCTTAGCTGAGCAGTGCATGGGCCAGTTGCCCGCACTAGGGTTTTCGCCCACACATTTGGTAGGGAGCTTTGGTCTTAGCTAGCCAATGCACCTTTTCTACACATTGTCTACCCAACACACTCCCTGACCATTGCGACACGCCACGATACGGCACGGGACTAAGCGCCCATCTAGGCCAATGGCCTGTCATCATCTGCGATGAAGGCTGCCCTTCTCCCTCCTCAAGTCTCGACCAGTCACCGCCAAACGCCCCGACGGTACCTACCGCGAGGATGTTGTCATCATCTGCGATGAAGGCTGCCCTTCTGCCTCCTCAAGTCTCGACCAGTCACCGCCAAACGCCCCGACGGCACCTACCGCGAGGATGTTGTCATCATCTGCGATGAAGGCTGCCCTTCTCCCTCCTCAAGTCTCGACCAGTCACCGCCAAACGCCCCGACGGCACCTACCGCGAGGATGTTGCCGACGGTGGCAAAAAGGCCGCCGACCGCACATTCCCGGTCATGTATCTCCACACACACACCCTCGACACCGATAATCCTCTACTGGCCCAGCCCAGGCTGAGCGAGAGCCCCGGTGCGTGCCGTGGGCACTTTTGCACCCGTTTGGCCAGCAGCTTGATCGATCGTGGCGCGCTGCCCTCGGTCCGCAAATCCCTCGACAACTTCTCTTCTCCCGACACTGTACCCGACAATCCGCTCCCTAAGCTTCCTGTACCCTGGCCGCATCCCCCCCCCGGCGTATTGCCTTTGCGCACCCACCCACATAAGACGTCCCACACTCTCCAAGAACTTGTGTGGTGGACCCGGTTCTCGTCACTCTGGCCGAAGCCAAGGTTTGGTCCGATGATGGGCTGGCTGGCTCCAAGAGTCGCGGCCCCCTTTCGAGCGAAGCGAGCAGCCCGCCGCAGGCGCCCCCGGAGGGCCGCCGGAGGCAACACAGCGACCATGCCAGGCACCACAGCGACCATGCCAGCAGCGACCATGCCCAGCAGCGGCCATGCCCGCAGCGGCAGTGATGGTCCCCAGTGCCTCGGGCGGCGACATGTCGGCTCGGATCTTGCCACCCTCCCGACCATCACGGCTGCAACCATTGGGAGAACGGGGTACCCGTCCGTATCCTCCTTGAGCAGTAGTAGTGACGATGAGGATGATGGCGACCGTCGTCGAACACAGTGGATCCGTCGAGTCGCGGCATGCCGGGATGGGATGGCGGGTCGGTACAAGGCTGAATCATGCATGGTGCGCCAAGTCCTTCGAAGACGGCTCGGGTGATGGTCCACCGCTGCCGCCAACACGGTGTTGCTAGGACGACGGTGCTCGCCAGGGCCGGCTTCCACGTCCTCTTGGTCCGCGCCGCCACGCCTTCCATGTCTGTCTTCATGCGCTCCGACACCCGCGTGCCCCGTCAGCATGGCCGTCTCGACGAGGACTCGGCCGCACAAGCGCTGCTAGCTAGCTATCCACCTTTTCACTTCTACTGCAAGGCCTGCTTCTACGCGCAACTCCTGACCCCCGGTGAAGGGGCTGGAGGCAGAGAGCCCGTGGGCAGGAAACATTCTCAGGACCAGCCCCGACGGCGAATCGCCAATCTCGTTTCCCGACAAGACCCCATCCGCACCAAGTGTGGAAGAAGACGTGGAAGGGCTTGGAGCATCGGCATCGTGGTCTCCAACCCGACGCACGCACGATATATCTGAGTGCCAACACGGAGCAAATTTTCACGATAGCTAGCCAGGCCAGCCTTCGTGTCATCCGCCAGCCTTCGTGTCATCCGCCAGCCTTCGTGTCATCCGCCAGCCTGACAGTGTCAATCGCCCTCCACCCTCTGCATCATGTTTGCGCAAACGATGCCTTCCGCACCGCCCTTCCATCCACTGTTGCACTGAACCCCCAGATCCCAAGATGTTGTGCCGTGCCCGCGCAAAAAACCCCCTTGCGCCCAACCCGCAACATTTTTTTTTCTACACCGGACAACATGGCTCAGATGGTCCATACCTGCTGCGCCATGGGCCGCCTCCACGACTCGGCGATACGCCCCTGGCTCTTTGTGCACAGTTATGGGTGTCGTATTGGAAGAAGGATCACACAGGCAACCATGCTCATCGAGGACACGCCCACCTTTCCCGGCCTTGCCCTGCCAAGGGTAGACGTCTCGCCGTCCGCTGCCAAAGACGAGGGCGATGCTCGAGATTGTCATGGCCCGGCGCGAGTGTTTGTTCCTCATGGCCCGGCCCGCGACGGGTCATGCCGGCACGCTACGTCACACCGCTGCAGCGCGGAGCTAGAGGAATCGACGGACGCAGACACCCTCTCAGACTATTGCGTGGCACGATGGCCAACCCGACACTTGGTGCGAAACTTGTCGTGTCAGAAAGACGTACCTAAATCGGGTATGGTGCAGGGCCTGCACAGGCCACTGTAATTAAACACCTTTCCTCGGGGTCAACACAGGTCCCCGACCTGCCTGCGGCAGGCCTTTTCTCCTTCCTACACGATCAATCAATATAACACGGTTGAATGCCCTCACTTTGGCCGCATTTTGGCTGCATTCTGGAATACGTTGTTTCTGAGAGTTATGAGCCCGGCAGCAACATCTTCCGATATAATAAACATCATTGAAGCACGTATTCTACGGCATTCCACACGGACCACCCTAGCAAAGGGAAGCATTACGCAACAACATCGCGATGTCAACACGCGACGCAACGCGCCGTACGCGGCCGCAGTCACCACGGAGCCGGCATACGGCAGGCCCGCACGAGGGCCCGCATCAAGGGCACAGGCCGCTCGAAGGCACCGAACGCGTATGCCGATCGAAGGCAGCGCGGGCATCGAGCCGACCTAGGCAGGCGGCTCGGCACAAGAGAGTGAATGGTGCTTACAACGCGCCCACAACGCGCCCACACGGCTAGCCCGCACCAAACGCGCCCGGCCTACATCGAAGGCATCACGGGCAGTACTAGACTTGCAAAAATCGAGTCCGGTCTTCAGAGGCTGCGATACATCGGCCCACTCCCACTCCTCAGGCACTTCTCCATGTGACGTTGTCTGGCGAACAATGGCCACGAAATTGACGACCATGGTAAGGGCCGTCGCCGCAAAGCTGCCGCGGCAGACGCTTCCGGTGAAAGCCCCATGTTGCCGCTGTTGATTGCTGCTGTTGCTGGTAACCCTAATGCTGCAGTAAGGTCCATCACTCCGGCATGCTATTGATGTTGGTGCTAACAACAACGCAGACCAATGACAGGGGAACACCGAGGCCTGAGCATAAGCGGAAACATCCTGATAGCTACGACGACCGTAACTCGAAACACCGGCGACTGGATGACCAGCGTCGCGGCATTGACAGCAAGCGCGACAAGAAGACTCGGAAGGAAAAGGAGAAGCCGAAAATATCGCCCTAGGCAGGCGGCACGGCATAACAACAGAGACGTCATGGCGCAGCGGAAACGCATCGGGCCCGCACCACGCGTATGCCGCATCGAAGGCGCACCGGCCCCGGAAGGCATCAAAGGCATCATGCCGCCACGGCGAAGGCCGCAGACAGGAAGCGACACACATGTCACAGCCGGCAGTGACGGCAGGGCATGCTGCCCTCGGCACACCAAAGGCGTTCACAGCTCCCGGTTCGCTTTCGTTCCCCGGCGCAGCGGGGGCGCTCACACCTCCATCAACAGCGCAAAGCGCAAATGGATCGGTCCACGGTGGACAGCTGGGCAACCAAGGCATGAAGGCGAATGGGGCGACTCCCGCTACGCCAGCTGCCACCCCGGCTGCAGCCCCTGGTCCCAGTGGGCTTACTCCCACGCTCCAGTAGGACATGACCTCTTTCCTGTAATTTCCATTTGAAAGAGGCGGTGGGCTGACTCAAATCAGGAATATCGTTGCCGCGGTGTTGCCCTCGGCATTCACCTCGGCAGTCATACGGCAGGCAGGGCACACCAACGACCCAATGGTTGCGACGAATGAGCATTGGCAGTAATACTCGGTGGTTAAGGAAGTCAGGTCTCGCAGGCTCGCCGGGGAAGCGTGCTTCCCCCGCAGATGACGACGACGACGGCGGTGAGAGGAGTGCCCAAAGGAACTGGGTCCCTCGTAGGGAGCCTGGGCCTGGGCCTGCCGTTTGGATTGGTGTGATAATGAATCGACGACCTGCACCTTGTCGTTGCTTACTTCCTTGATGAGATGAAGAGCACCGTTGATAATCTCGTCCGTTAACCATTTACCAGGCTGTAGTATTATGAGTGATTGCCTCGTAATATGGAAGTTTAACTCATAGAGACGCAAGACCGACGTTGTCTCATCCGAGGAGTCTGTGTCGTGTACTTTGTCGGGGTTGGTTAGATCTATAGTGCCACTAGTAGGGGCAGGTTTTGGAGTCTTGATTGGATTTGAGACGGATCCATTTTGCTACAGATAATTATAAGAGAGATTAGATGATTTTTGTGTATTTGCAGGGACATACTAGTATAGTCTTCGCCATTGCCAAGTCTAGGGGCTGAAGCCGGTCCATTTTATTGACCCCGCGCCTGGGGTTAGATTGTCGATGCTCTCGGGCTTTGTTCAAGGCCTGCTTAGCTTCCTCCCATGGATAGGAAGTCAGTAGGTGTAGATTCTTCCGAAACTTTTCTGACGTATTTTGGAAGAACTCTTCCAAAACTAGCTCCTGAACTCCCCAACTGAACGCCGCTTTCTCCATCTCGGAGACGATTTAACGTAGTGGAAAAAAGGTCATGTATGAAAGGTTAGCCGAGAATGGAGGCAAGGTGGGGTGGGAAGGCAGGCATGCTACTTAAGGCAAGCAAGGTGGGAAGTTAGGCAAAGGTAGGCAGACATACAAGGCGGGCAGATAAGGTGGGTAGAAAAGGTGGGTAGATAAGGTGGGCAGATAAGGTAGGCAGAGAAGGTGGGCAGATAAGGTGGGTAGACAAGGTGGGCAGATAAGGTTGGTAGACAAGGCGGGCAGACAGCGGCAAACAAGGTGGGCAGATAAGGCCGGCAGACATTGGGGATATTGCGGCGTGGAACAGCCCCAAAACATAGCTATCTTGTCCCACCTTAATTGCCAACGTCTTGTCTATAAACAAGTTGTTTGCCCACATTAACTACCTCCCCATTTCCTCTACCATTTGGGCGTAATTTAGTTTTATAGAGACCGTAGTCTACTAACGGGCTATAGAAGGCCCTTAGCCAATAATTAATAGTCGAGGAATAAATATACCCTAAGCAATAATGGAAAAATATATGGACATCACTAAAAGCCACGAGCATAATATATATTGCGCCATTATTCTTGACGCCCCTAAGAGGGCTGATTATCTAAGGTCCCTCAACCTTTTCTCAGTCCAGGCTACCAAATCACCAAAATAGTCCTCGACGGCAGGGCGAAGCATATCATGCTCAGGCAAATCGGAGGGCATACAGCCCTATATCATCACAATATACGACGATTCAGTCATAGCGAAGAAGAACTCTGACCTGGTGATGCCGGACTCGCAACGGCGAGAGGGGGTGGTAGCTGTGGAAAACCTCGGACAGGGACAATAACGCTCGCCTTTTCGGACCTCACACACGGGAAGCGGGCATGCAGGAGCCCCGGGAAGCGGGCATACAGGTGCCTTCTCGGCACACGCACATGACCACCTTCAAATGCCCAGGGCATGTGGCATGAAGCTGACCCGTTGGCACTGCCAACCGACCCCCAAACAGGCACCCTGATAGGCACTCTGACAGCCTCCTTGACAGGCGAGTGCACCTGGCACCAACCACCCGGCTCGAGGTGACAAGATTGTCCCCGGCAGCCGGCACAAACCACCGAGCCACGCCGCAGACAAAATCCGACCCCCCAAACATGGGAACGTGCTAGTTGAGCTTCCAGATGCCCCTTCCCAAATCCTGACGGCCCAATGCCATATATCAACAGGACTATGGCTTGGCGCTTTGCGCTTGACACTTTGCGCGTGACCATTGCTTGGCGTCATTTGGCTCCTCCCTCACCTCTTGGGCATGTTCTTTCTTCGTAGTTTAAACAGTTGCCACCACTCCCCCACAGTTAAATTCAGCGACAGACAGTGTGTTCCGCGGCCGAGATAATTAGTTGGCCCACGGGCATCCGCTACTCCTAAACTGGCACACGATAGCGGTCGCGGCGGCGAAAACATTCAGGCAGAAGGGGCAGCGGGCAACCTGGGCGCGGTGCGTTACGAAATCAGGAGGTCAGGAGGCCAGGAGGTCAGGTAATCTACTTTATTCTCTAATTAGCAAGTGCGGGCACTTCTCTATAGTTGGAATATGGGGGATTGTTTCCTACTATCTGATACCTTCGGCTTGTGGAAATCGTAATCGTATTCGCGGTAGTGAAGGTTCTCGTGGGTACAAAGTAAACCAAGGTCAAGCAGGTGACTTACTAATATAGAGGAAGGCTAATGGCAACGCCTGGAGACTTGCTTGCTTGGTAGCGGTGGTGCTTGTGAGAGTCAGCAAAAGTTAGGCACCAGCGTAGATGGAAGGTTGTTGGTTAAGGTTAGAGATTATATGGAGAAATTGCGGCTCATGATTCTTATCTCTGGCTGGGAAAGAACCAACTTGAACGGAGATGGCCGGGCTAGTACGGGAGTGCCGAGTAGAAGGTTTAGCAGGCGGTTTAACGGCGGTTTAATAGCTCGAGCTCGAACCTTAATACGCGGCAATCCCCACTCTTGCCCCAAGCTCCTGAGCGCATTCGCCGCAAGGAATTTCCCGATGGTTTCAACTCCCGTCCCAAGTTTTTATAAACATCATCGCGCAAAATCACGGTTTCGATCAAACGCTTATGCTAACAGACGAAGTCTAACAAAATTTTCGGCCAAGTTCCCCTTTCATACTTTTAGTGGGAAGCATTCTACCCGGTACGGATTGGTGTTTCGCCCAAAAGATGCAGCTCCCCATATGCTTCCAAGTTCGCCGAGATTTCCCGGCGGGAACTTGTTTTGATGGTCGATGTTGTGCCGGGCACAACTGACTGGAAGGGCGCCATTCCAGCCGCCCTGGCTTGCCGATCGCTTTTACCCAATCGGCCACAGGCACAAGGAGACAGAAGAAGTCGGGCGCTGGACTCGGCGGATAGCTTCGGGGAATTATTCCTTTGTTGAGACGGCTCCCTCTGTGCAGTCGCACATTAGTTCTACTTTGAAGTGTGTAAAATTAAATGAGGGCGTGAACTCTCTTCACGCGCATGCCTTGAGCCATCTGAAGTAGAAGACGCGCCTTTTCGTCGGCAGAAAGACGACACCTTCCCTACCCCCTTCGGTCACGACGGCCGCCCTTCCAGCAGGCAGTCACAAGTCTTATTGCGCTTAGCAAGCTAATCACAATCTCTTTGGCAGAACCAGAACCAGAGCCCCGCCGATCGATCGGTTAGGGCTACGAAAGGCCAGCACAAAGCACTGGAGCAGCTCGACCAGGCCGTCGACACCCCGAAGCGGCGCGGAAAGAAGGGCAAGAAGGCGGCGCCGGAGCCCGAGGAGCCCGAAGAAGAAGTCATCCCATGTGTCTGCGGGGCGACAGAGCAAGATGAAGACTCGGGCGAGCCCTGGATCGCGTGCGACCAGTGCGGCGCATGGCAGCACAACATCTGTATGGAGAGGCCCTGGGAAGCCAGGCGCAGGGCGTATGAGGAGGAGAAGACAGAGAAGAAAAAAAGAGGCCCCAAGAAAGGTGCCAACAAGAAGAGGACCAGCGAATCCAAAGAGGAGTCTACTCCCGCCCCCCAGAAGTTAAAGGAGAACAAGAGCACCGCGGGCCAAAAGCGGAAAACTTTGCATGGGTCACAAGACAAGGAGGCTAAGGTGACTCCGTCCTCACCTCAGTCTCAGAAAGAGTCTTTTACTGATATGGCATGTTCACAGAAAATGCGAAAAATCTCCGAAACCCAAGCACTACCCGTCCAGTCATACACAGCGCCTGATGACATGCCTGCCAAGATTACAGAGCTGCCAGAGGCCCGCGAGGGTTCTGCCGTCGCCTTGTCGAAGGCGCTTAACCACGCTCTTGAGGACGAAATGAAGGGATTCAAGATATTGAAGTTGAGATGAGAGAGATGCACCGCGAGCCTTTTGGTGGCAATCTACTTGACTTCGAGAATGCAATTGAAAGCAAATTCTGGGAGAACCAGGCTCCCTCGCCCCAATATGGCGTCATCAATAAGGACCTCATACCCATTCTGCCACTTCTCGGCCACACGATACAGGCCTCGCATGCAACGTCGGCCGGTACGATGGGTCTTTACGTCAAACTCGACGGCCGCCCATCCGAAGTCTTTGGACTTAGCTGCCGCCATGTTGTGGTACCATGCAACAATGCTTGGCTCAGCGATCAAGACTCGTATAATGGGGACTTGGATAAGCAGCAGCGTTTGGTAAATGGCGGATGCAGGGGACAGTTCAGGGACATACAAGACTCTTGATCCCTTCCTGGAAGTTGTCGAACGGAGGAAGATGAAACACGATATGGACCCAGCCAGTCACCCTTGGACGTCTGCGGACCAAGGAAGGTTAGAATCTCTCCAGATGAGGCAGGCAGGCTACTGGCATGCAGAGCATACGCAGCGGGTGCGCAGCGGGTGCGCAGCGGGTGCGCAGCGGGTGCGCAGAGCTGAATGCCGCACTTTGGCTAAGCTTCAGGGCTGCATGCCGACCCGGGAATGGTGCCCGGCGGTGAGCCTCTTGGAGAGCTATATACCGTACGCGGTCAGCCTCGCATGCCTCACGGCGCACAAGCAGGAAGACTCGCATTCTGAGCCCTGCATGCCTATGCCTCACAGGCGCACAAGCAGAAAGCTTCGCAGGCGCATACGCAGTCGGCACGCAGCCGGCACGCATTCGGCACGCAGTTGACCTGCATCCAGCCCTTCTCCATCTCTGACGCGGTTAATATGCTGCGCATGTCGGAGAAGTCGGTAGCGATCATCTGTACGACATTTCATGACATCATCAAGACTCACGATGCTGGCTGGCTGGACAAGTACCGCAGGGCGCGAATGGCTGTTAGCCATTTCATCTACATTGCCGAGAGTGGTGAAGTCAAAGTCCACGACTACGAACGTCTCACGGGGGACAACCACGAGTATCTTGGCCTTCAGCTTCCCTCAGAGCTTTTCCACTACCTCAACACAGGTCTCATTGGGCCGCGTATTTTGAGCTGGATTACTCATGGGCAGTTGCAAGTGCTGCCGACTGTGGACGGATACGCTTCGGACGAGTACAAAAAGCTTGTGTCGACGCAGCTGGTACCAATTAAGGAAGCAGCACTGGGCCTTCTTATTCCACGACTTCACCGCGGCATCGGCCACAAGGACATCACCATGAGAGTCTGGTATGACCGAAACTTCACCTACACTGCATGGAACAATCACGACCAGGCCAACTTCGGAGGTCAGGTAGCCACCTGGAGCGTGGACGAGTCTACGATCAAGGCGCTCTACCCTGGCTTTGTGCACGGCTCGGTCGGATCAGAGGTCCTCTCCCTGAAGAAGCCGGAATTCGTAGCGCAGACATTCCTGGGTCCGAAGGAGAAGTTGAAGGGGCTCCAGTCGGCAGAGATGATAAAGTCACTCTGCCTCTGGAGATTCCTTCATGTTCGCGGCTATGTGAATGACCGACACGAGCTCACACCTCAGGGGGTGGGCGACTTGCCTGTTTGGCAGTGCCCAGGCATATCAGAGTCTTGAACGGCCCGGCGCACCAGCTGGAAGCCCTTATGGCCAGCTGCAGCGCTCACGAATCGAGCCAAAAGACGAAGACAGGCTCAAACGCATTTTCTCGGCGGTCAAGAACCAACTTACCGAGGCATGCTGCCCTGCAGGGCCCTCGGAGAACTGAACCACCTGTGCGGCGTGTCGAACAAGAAGCCGGCGATGAGGCTATTGCACTGGGCCATGAGAAAGCGACACAGCTCGTACAGCCACAAGGTCTTGTCGATGCCAGGCGGCGGCGTAGCCAGCGTCTTGGCCGTCTCGCGCGTTATGGCGCACGTGTTGCCGGCCGTGTGGTGGTAGTGGAGGGCAGCCAGGTGTTCTTGCAGCTGGAAGGCCGAGTCGAGCTGTCGAGGGGGGGCAGAGGGGCGATGGCTTTATGTATTCTCCTTTTTTCTTACCAGCATCCTTGGAGATGACTTCGAATACCAAGGAGAGGTCGTTCTTGTTGCCTCACAAGCTCACATCATGCTGCTGCTCTTGGCCTCGCGCAGGTTGCTGGCCACCTCGAAGACTTCGGGCAGCAGGAATAGCAGCGTCGTCGTCTGTAGGGGGTAGAGCAGAGTGCCCCTCCGCCCATTGTCGACGACCGTCTGCGTCATGTCGAACAGTACGTGCCCGTCCCCGGCGCCGCCCTGGCCAACGCCACTGCCGCTGACGAGGAGAGGAGCGCACTCATCGTCCTGCGCCTCGTCTCGTCCTTTTGGGTCGACAGCCAGAAGCTCTCCCAGGTTATCCAGGAGTTCAGCTCCAGCTTCCTCCACTTCCGCAAGTCCTTCCAGAACACGGTCGCCCTTGTCACCCCGCTGCTCATCACGCGCTGGTTCGACCGGTACCCCGGCGAGTTTGTGCAGCTCAGCACACGATGCAGAAGCGCCGTGACAACGGGGCCCCCCCAAGTGTCTATCGTCACTGAGCGGCAGCAAACGCCCACCGGGGCCGCAACAACATTACCGGCGTCGTCCCCGGTCCGCACCCGGCCGGTCATCGTCTACCGAGTCGTATTTTTGGCTTGATCATACGATAGATCAGACCCGGGAACAGCCCAGGCTCATAAGAGAGCTAAAGTTGTAATGCTTGGACGCCAATCCCTCAAGACGAATAGGGAACTTGATATCGTAAGATACAACTATATTCTGGATCTTGAAATCGGTAAAAACTTGGCGTTAAAACTAAGCTTTTAGATAATACGCGTATATTTCCGCGACGTAAGCTTCGAGTCGTCCTCCGACTTCGCGCCTGTGATAACCATCTTTCCACTTGCGAAGATGAGAGCAGTCCATGATCACAGCCGCGAAACGCTACGCTTTGGGTTGTACTATTTCAACCGTCAGAACCAAGCTTGCAGGAGACGCCCAGCAGCGGCTATAGTTCCAACGCTAGGGACTCAGCTCGGCATTTCTCGCATGCAGTGCAATTGTCTTCAAGTCCAAGGCAGTTCTGACAGTGGTTGGCAGTCCTGTCGGACCGACGGGAATCATGGCTAGCATATGCATTGGCCCACATACAGGCATGAAGACGCGGGTCGACGACGCTGTTGTTTACTACCTTCAGGACATGATACTGGCATCCCCTTGAACTCGGGGGGTGGAAGCCCGGCTTGTGGGCGTAGCGGTCATCCATTTGAGGCCCTGAGCACAGGAAGACTGATGGCATGAGCCACTCAGGGCCCGGCATTTGCATGTTGTTTACTTCAGTAGGCCCTGAGCAGGGGGACCGACGGCATGAGCCACTCAGGGCCCTGCATCTGCATATTTACATGATGGACTTCATCATCCGGCCCTGAGCAGACAGACTGACGGCATGAGCCACTCAGGGCCCGGCCAGAGAAGGGCACTTGCACTACAGAAGCCCGATGATTTGAGAAAGGAAGCCCCTGAGCCGGAAAGACCGAAGGCATGAGCCACTCAGGGAGCTACAGAGCCACAGAATGGCCAGACCATGAAGGTCTACATCAACAAGACAGAGGAAGTCATCACCAACACAAAGGAAGTCATCACCAACACGCACAGGGCGTTGGAAGCATGCCGCATTGGAGCATGCCGCATTGGAGCATGCCGCATTGGAGCATGCCGCATTGGAGCATGCCGCATTGGAGCATGCCGCATTAGAAGCATAGCGCATTGGAAGCACACCGCATTGACTCACGGCATATACTACGTAGGTCAGGAAACCAGGCATTGGAAAGGATGGAAGAATGCAGGCGCAGAAAAGGGACCTCAGTTGACTACAGGGCTTACCGGCGGCTTGGAATACCCGCATTTTGGGTCTTTGTTTACTTTGGCAGTCGAATCCGGGAATGGCTTCAACTGAGGGCGTGTGTCAGAAAGACGTACCCAAATCGGGTATGGTGCAGGGTCCCGTCAGGGCCTGCACAGGCCACTGTAATTAAACACGTTTTCCTCGGGGTCAACACAGGTGCCCGACCTGCCTGCGGCAGGCCTTTTCTCCTTCCTACACGATCAATCAATATAACACGGTTGAATGGCCGCATTCTGGCTGCATTCTGGAATACCTTGTTTCTGACATGTCGCTATAAGCCCCAAATCTCGAATGCGACCAGGCGGGCGCGTCCGTCGACCAGCCTTGGACATGCCTCGCGATCCGATATACCTTTATAAGGCCTCCCTCGGCGGCTGCCGTCATAGGTACCATCCCCCCCCCCTTACCCGATCACCCCACCTTACCCGATCACTATTTACACCAAAACACTACATCTTCCAACAACAACTACGCGTTCAATTTTGAAGCTATTCACAAGTAGACAATTGAACTAGTTATATAATTACATGTAGAACAAAGTTTGAGCAGATTTGTTAGCCCACATACAGTAGTCTTTTCGCTGCATCGATACAAGTCAAGCTCAATTTTAACCTCATCAACTTCTTACCTTCTACCTTTAACTACGTATATTGTCCTATATTATCATCATGGCCTCATATACTAAAGATAATATAGTTAATGCTTATCTTGACGTCACTGACAATGGTATTTCCATTCGAAAATCTGCCCAGAAGCATAGTATTCCATACACAACGTTACACGATAGACTCAAGGGAGTCCCTACAAAGAGCGAAGTCTACCACCCCTCCCGGCGGCTCACAGACGCTGGAGAAAAGCGTGTTGTTACTTGGATCATACGCCAAGAGAGCTTCGGCTATGCCCCGACCTATTCACAAGTCTGCAGCATTGTTAAAGAGCTGCTCAAAAAGAAGGGGGATAATGAGCCCCTAGGAAAACACTGGATTGAGGCCTTCAAAGCCCGGAACCCCGAGATAAAAGCAAAAGTGGGTAAAAGAATGGAAGCAGCCCGATTCAACGGCTTCACTCCCAAAGCCGTAAACTGGTATTTCGACATCAGGGAGAAAGAATACGACTGGATCAGGCCTGGGCTCACTTTCAATATCGATAAGGCTAGTATTATGGCGGGCTTTGGTAAGTAAACAATACTCATTATACTCTACTATACTGATTGTATATAGGCCTTGACTCTTTAGTCCTGGGGAGCTCAGAGACTCGGAAAACCTACCTCAAAAGTGACCAGGGCCGTAGTTGGTCCACCATGATCGAATGTATTAGTACCGACGGCAAAGTCCTTGATCCAGGTATTATTTTTAAAGGAAAAGATCTTCAGACGTAGTGGTTTGAAGACGAGATGAACAAAATAGCTGAATGGAGCTTCGTTACTAGTGAAAAGGGCTGGACTAATAACAAACTAGCTATTAGTTAGCTCGAGGATATTTTTATTCCACAGACTGATCCATGGCTTTAGTACGATAGCGAAGCCCAGCTTATTATTCTTGATGGCCACGGCAGCCACATAACGGTAAGTTATGAAGTCTATGCCCTCTTTTACCTATATATCTTATATTATTACCCTAGGATGACTTCATGACCTATTGCTTCTTCCATAATATATATCTTTGCTTCCTACCGGCCCATACCTCTCACGGCTTACAGCCACTTAACAACGGAGTATTCAATACAGTCAAAGCCTACTACAGGCGCGAACTGGCCAAATTGGCTAGTCTAATCGACTCAGCACCAGTCGATAAGATCAACTTTATACGATGTTATAAAGTAGCTCGGGAGCTAGGATTCACGGAAAGGAACATCAAATCAGGGTTCCGAACGACTGGGAATTGGCCAATTAGTAGGCAAAAGGCCCTGAGCCACCCAGAGATTCAACAAGACAGGAAAAAGACCCCTGAGCCCGTTGTACCCCCTAGAGTCCCGGAGACCCCGTCTACTAGTCGCCAGGTCATGGATCTGGGCATAGGAACTAGTCCCTCGACAAGGATGAAGTTCAAGAAGGCTGCCCGGGCAGTTGAGAAGCTTCAGACCGAAGTCATCTTCCAGAAACACCAGATTGAAGCCCTCGAGGCTGAATTGGAGCGACTGAAGCCCAAAAAACGTCGAAAAATCCCGAACCCGAATAAGCGGTTCATGACTTTGGCCACCATACTACTAGGTGGTGAGGTTCCCGAAGAGCCTCAAGTTGAGGCTCAAGAAGAGCCTCAAGTTGATGAGACTGAAGATGAAGTTGAGGAAGATTCTGACGAAAATGACGATGTTATGCCTGCAAGGCAAACCCGATCTGGCCGTGCAATCCGTGCGCCGGCACGATATATGGACTAAGCTGCTTTTTATCTACATTTTGCTATATTTGCCATGTAAATAGCTTCACAAATGACTATACAATCGTTGCTCAAATATATAGTGTTTTGGTGTAAATGGTGATCGGGTAAGGTGGGGTGATCGGGTAAGGGGGGGGGGGATGGTATACCTTTATAAGGCCTCCCCCCGCGGCTGCCGTCACAGGTAGTTGTCGTTGTTAGCAGGCGGCTCGGCTATCTGGTGGGGGTTCCTCGCGCATCCAACACACGCTGATTCCATTTACTGCCAATTCTTAGTTAGTCGGGCGATTGAACTCGGCGTCTCAGTCGTGACGACAAGTCGTTCTCTCTTGGACTCGCAGAAGCAGAGACTTTGTCCTTCTCTTTCTCTTCTCGTTCTCGTTCTCGTTCTCCTGCTCGGCCTCCTTCGGAGCGCAGCGAGCAGCCCGCCGCTCTGTGTCTGGAGGGCCGCCGGAGGCAACGCAAGCCAAGAATGAAATGGTAACCTCGGCCGCAGAACATGGGGTTAGAGTTAGGGTTACTAGCATGAATGACCCGTGCCGACGGCGTCGCCCTCAAGCTTGCCGGTTACTTGTTGAGGAGAGGATTTGGTAGACGGAGGGCAGCACAGCACGGGGCAAGGCTGCCCTCCAGAGTTCCATGTGACGCCGACGACTCTTCAGACCACGCTGTCGTCAAACACAATGATGGGTGGTTCGTCGAGGTGGTATAGCATGCCAAGATAACGATAACCCGTTGCCCTCTTATCCCTTGAGATGGATGCTTATGCAGTGCGCGATACCTTCACGAACCTATTAGAGGTGGGGTAGAGCTTTGGCCTCTTCACATTCCTGCGCGGGGTACGCCACTGGGATAGCGACAATGACCATGATGCCGGCTGACGTCGCGGGAGGAGGGCGACCGGCGGACTTGGTACATGGTCGACCTCAGGGAGAAGCTTGCTGCCTCTGCACACCGACACTCTGCTCCGAAGAACTCAGCTGGTAGTCGTGTCACTTCCTAGTGACACTCGGCAGTCGGGGCGGACGCTTCCTGTGCGAGTGCGACTGCGACCCTGTGGCCGAATTCTCGTCGGTCTGGGCAGGCAGCCAAGTTTGGTCCAAGAGCATGTCTTCTTATCTCAGTAAACTCAGACGTCTTTTTCCAGGCAGGGAGAGGGTAGGGGGGGGGGGGTGTCTTCGCCACCATTCCGGGCAGGTGTGAATTGAATGGCCCACTTCGTGGGCCGGATGGGCGGCTGGACAAAATCCCGCCCATTTTATATGTAAATTTGTCCCGCTAGCCCATTTGAGTATTTATCATCCCAGGACCCACATTTTTGCCCAGAACGCCTGGAAAAGACGTCTGAGAGCTAAATTGGGTAGATCCAATATGAAGGTACGCGCCCCCATACAAATCGGGATTTTCCAGAAAATTGAACTGCGAATAGCCTCAACACCACAACAGTTGACATGAAACCAAAATATGTCTGAGGATGCTAGAGACCAGGAGAATTCTTTGCCGTTGTTTTGAATGTATTTGCAGTTGAAATGCGGATTTTGGTACGACTAGACCTTCAAAATTTATGAAGTTACGCTTTTCATCCGACTCGATAACCCCCATCCAAAAGAACAGCCAAAATAGTTATTGCAGTAAAAATTTAATGCCGAGGACCTTCTTCTTCCTGACAACCTCCGTGTGTAATTTTCAATCCTTCAATCAATCTGTTGCTCGTATGCCAGCCTCGAACGCCTCAAAATGGCCTCTCCTAGCGATATAGAGCACATCAAAGCGACGATTTGCACCATTACCGGCCACCAAAATACGCGCGCAGGTCAGATCAGGGCGGTCGCTCGATTAGTCTTCGAAAATGCAGACACGGTGCTCGTCGCGGCGACGGGGTACGGCAAAAGCGCTGTTTTGTACGCCTGCTCGGCGCTGATACATAAGATCACGGTACAAATCGTACCGTTGACGAAGCTGGGCGAGAACCAGTGTGAAGCTATCGCGAAAGACGTCGCGGGCGCAAGGCCTGTTTGGATCGATGCAGACACGCATCTCAAGGCGAGTGCTGAATGCCCTGTCGCTCTGCTCGTTACCCCTGACCCCTGAAATTGATCGGCAACTGACTTCCTTCGGTAATAATATAGAATCGAGCGATATGGAGCGAAGTACGCGAAGGAAAATACACGCACGTACTCTTGAGCCCAGAGCAGGCCGTCAGCGCCAAGTTTAAGGCTGTTTTAAGGGACCCGGGCTTCCATACACGAGTCGGTCTTTTCGCAATCGACGAGCTACACATTGTCGGCGAATGGAGAGAATTCCGGGAGGAATCCACATACCTATACTCTCTGAGAGCCCTGCTTCCTCGCGCCATTCCTTGGTTCGGTTGTACTGCAACGCTCGATGGGGACAATCAGGAATTTATCCTCAAGCACGCCGGCTTCGATCGACAACGCCTCGAAATTATCAGGACCTCTATTGACAGGCCTGAAATATCGATCGTTGTACAGCCTCTCGTGAGAGGGTATATCAATGACTTCCGTCGACTCAATTTCCTTCTGGAGGGAGCAACTACCGCCACAGTCCGGGAGATTCCAAAGACCATTGTTTATATTGATAGTAAGCCGAGGCTTTCGGAAGCTCGGTATTCGTTATGCCGGTATGCACAGGAAGTCTATGGCTTTTCCAAGGAGTTCTCTCGAAAGGTTATCCAGCGTTATGACGCCGATGTTCGCGATGCCGATCAAAACCTCATTCGCGATGGACCGGCATTTCTGCGCCACGGCGGCGCAACCGGAGGAAGCTGCGGGACTTCGTCGCCGTCAGAGTCTGACATTTTCTATCGATGAGATTAGTAGCAATCGAGAGCGCGCTTTCTAGCGATCAAAGTGGTGCATACGACGTATTTTTGCGCCCTGATTTGGTGGTGTAAGTGGCATGCGCGCAATTGACTGATTTGGCCCGTAACTGCAAGAGGGAAAGATGCAGAATTGCTCTCAGACGTGTGTAGGCCCTGATCCCGGTGCGCGAATATAAAAGATCTAATTGGTTGGAATTTATTTAAAAAGCGGGTCCATTGATCTATTCCTAATTGGTATGCCACCCCCCCCCCTCCTTCCTTGCCTACACACGTCTGAGTTTACTGAGATAAATGTCTTCGCTATATCCCTCTCGGCTCGGCAGCTTTTACTCGACAATGCGAGGGAACTATGCTATTAATAGGCTTGCGGTGGTGGCAGAGGCAGTCGACTCCCCAGCTCCCCGCGCGCGCGCGCGCAATAAACTACAAGTTTCCTCCTCGTATCGTCACCACCAAAGATGGAAGCAGGGGGCGCCGGAAGCCGGGAGTGGTGGCGTCAGCTGAAGAGCTTGTGTGAGCTGCAAATGCACGGTAATGATGGGCAGCTACCGCAACGTTCATTAGTCGAAGAATTATTCCGATAATTCTGCGACTTTATTATAGGCAAGGCAACGGGTAGCGCATCTTGTCATGTTTATTTTTTAAATGGCCACACTCCTTCCACTCATCCTCTTTCGCCTCCTACCCGCCTTCGTCATTCCATTCCATTCCTTCGGGGAGAGAGAACAGGAGCACGGCCCTGGTACGTCTCTGCCCCGCTACCTACGACCATGCCGCTGCAGTGCATCGTGAGACAATGCTGATATCTTTGTCAGGTGGCGGTGATATCTTTGTCAGGTGACGGCCACCACCGAAGCGCTAGACCAAACCTTCAGCAGCCGGGGTCTCCAGATACCTAGCGCCGGCCGTGCTGGCTCTATGCATGATGGTCGTGTGTTTTTTTGTCTTTTTTCTGCACGCATGCTCCGGAGTCTCTGGAGGAGGAGGCAGCTGTGAGTCCTTCCACCCCTTTCAGTCCGGGTGGACCACTAACAACCGTTAGCCCTTCAAAGGGCCCGAGGATGAGAGGTAGAAACCTCGCGTGCGTTTGACGTCTGCAATCTGCCTCGAGCAATGAGGACCATGTGTCGGCACGCTTTGTTGGGGGGACGCTTCCCGGCGCTGCCGAAGACGACGCCAGTCACAAAAGTTCTGGAGGCAATCGAGGGGCTGTTGGCTTCACGCAAGAGCCCCAAATAACCAACTCAACTTCAGTGCCGTACACGCCCTACGTTACAACTACCGTGGTTAATTTGGAGAGCTTTGATGTACGCACCCACCATTTTTTTCCTCGCACCTACCCGGATTTACACGCAAATTAACCAAATGCTATGGCAGGTGCCCAATTACTTGAACGATCTGTTAAATCCTGACATGCTGACATGGTGGATTTGTTGACATGGCGATGTAGTTCCTTGGTGTTGAGTCTATCAATCTAGCAACCTAGTAAACAAAGTCGGGGTCATCGTCGTAGTCCCCCTCTCCCTCGCCACTTTCCTTGCGAGGAAAAGGGTCTTCTTCATCCTGTGCATCCTGTTCATCCTGTTCATCCTGTTCATCTCGCTCTTCTAGGCTCGGCCCGGCCACTTCGAACTGTGAATAGTAACGCCGCGCTTCCCGGCGAATCGTGCCGCCCCGGGGTGTTGTCTTCGTCTCCGGCGCCGGCGGCTCAGGTGGGATGGCTTCATTTCCGAAAGGACCCTGATTGACAGGGCGACCTTTCGGGGATCGCTTTGTCGGGCTTTTCGATGCGTAGATGGTTGTTTTCCGCATCCTAGAAGCAAATTAGCTAGGAAAAACAAGGCAACAAGATTCCTGACAACCTACTCGATGCTTCTTGAGATGCCAGGTGCGGTCGCAGTCAAGTAGGTCAACCAAAACACCGTCTTCGTGATCGTCATTGTATCTTTCGAGCATCACATGCGCGCAGGGCATGCCGCACTGGCTACTGAATCGTTCAGTGCAGGGAGGAAGAGGCCACGTCCAGATCCCCGCGACGGAAAACCCCCTGATGGACACAATCGACAGCTGATCTATTCCGACTTTGCTCTGGATGGTGTTGCTGTCCCAAACCTTCTTGTAGACGGAAAACCCCCTGATGGACACAATCGACGCCGGTTGGGAGACCTATCTCGACCTCTCCTCGAACTCATCGCCAAAGACGGTTCACTGTGTTCCACGTCCAGATCCCGCACGCTGTCACAGCTGATCTATTCCGACTTTGCTCTGGATGGTGTTGCTGTCCCAAACCTTCTTGTAGACGATGCGAGCCAGAGGCCATGGACACAATCGACGGAAACCCCCAGAGGAGCTACCCCCCAACGAGCCCAATCGACCCGGCCATCCCCAGAGGAGCTACCCCCCAACGCGACGCCACGCCCGACTCGCGCCGTACGTTGGAGAGCTTGTTGGATGGAAACCAGACGGGACAGCCGTGAAAACCTTTCTCTGAGGGCCGTGAAGGGAGTGTCGTGTTCCAAGTTCTTGCCAAAGTGCGCCGAACAGAGCGCTCGCTCGCACAAATGCTTGATAAATAATATGCATCACGATGATTGCGGTGTTGAGAAAGGTAGGTGTTGGTCGCGTTGAGCAGCCTCGCCGTCAACATGAGGTAGGGATTCTGCAGGAACGTCTTGCCCGGGTCCTTTCGAGGGCTGGGGGGTAGCTCCTCTGGGGATGGCCCGGTCGATTGGGCTCGCCGTCAACATGAGGTAGGGATTCTGCAGGAACGTCTTGCCCGGTTCCTTTCGAGGGCTGGGGGGTAGCTCCTCTGGGGATGGCCCGGTCGATTGGGCTCGCACAAATGCTTGCTCAATAATAGGCATCAAAAAGACTGCGGTGTTGAGAAAGGTAGGTTGACAGCTTGATGATGTGCTCTTCAAGGGTTATATGGCCGAGGAAAGGCATGCAAAGGCCTGCAAAGGCCACCTGGCCATTGAAGAACTTAAACACCAAGTACACGCAAAAATGCCCGCATATGGAAGCGTAAATAGTGGCATTTTGACTTTACCGGGCTTCCTTAGTGCCCGGTATGCTTCCTTGGTGCCGGCTAGGTTTTACCGTACAAAAAGCGGTCCCTGCGACGAAAAGTTAAGTGGGTGCGTGCCGGTATGCTTCCTTGGTGCCGGCTAGGTTTTACCGCGGTCCCTGCGACGAAAAATTAAGTGGGTGCGTGCATCAAAGCTCAATTTGAATACGCGAAGTGCTCCTGCCTAATGTTCTATTTAGTCAGCTCGTGGTAGCTACGATACAGAGGGCTGACTAGGAGCCATCTGCAGTGAGGAAACTCTGAGTTCGGGAAAGAATGGAATAGCTGATATCCGTCCGTGATAGCAGCTTCCTGTTAGCCTGGAATGGAAGATTACCCAAATTCGGAAAGCGCAACTCGAAGTCGGGAAAGAGCAAACCCCCGCGGCCAGAACCCAACCTCTTTTCCCACCCTTCCATCTTGGGCAGCAGCAGAAACAACAGAACCAGAACCAGAACCACCAACAGCAGCAATCAACAGCGGCAACATGGGGCTTTCACCGGAAGCGTCTGCCGCGGCAGCTTTGCGGCGACGGCCCTCACCATGGTCGTCAATTTCGTGGCCATTGTTCGCCAGACAACGTCACATGGAGAAGTGCCTGAGGAGTGGGAGTGGGCCGATGTATCGCAGCCTCTGGAGACCGGACTCGAGTCACTCCCGGACGATTCAGCGGGCGGTGTGCTCTGGGTTCGGGCCCGCTACACCAATCCCTCCGCCATCACCTCCGTCGCCGACGCCGCAGACGCCTCCGACACCACTGCCGCTGCCGCCGCCACCACCGCCAACACGGCCATCAATACCGCCGCAGCCGCTACTAAAGCCGCCGACGCCGCAGACGCCTCCGACACCACTGCCGCCGAGGCCGCAGACGCCTCCGACACCACTGCCGCCGAGGCCGCAGACGCCTCCGACACCACTGCCGCTGACGCCGCCACCGCTGCCGCCGACACCACCGCCCACCCGGAGGCACAGGAGCCGGCTTCGGGACCCGGCCATCCCCAGAGGAGCTACCCCCCAAGGCGTGGGAGGAATGCGAGTTTACCCATGTGCATCTCAAGACCATCCACCACCAACGCGACGCCACGCCCGACTCGCACAACCACACGACCGACCACCAAGGCTCGCCACCCCCAGAGGAGCTACCCCCCAACGACCCCAATCGACCCGGCCATCCCCAGAGGAGCTACCCCCCAACCAGCCTAATCGACCCGGCCATCCCCAGAGGAGCTACCCCCCAACCAGCCTAATCGACCCGGCCATCCCCAGAGGAGCTACCCCCCAACGACCCCAATCGACCGGCCATCCCCAGAGGAGCTACCCCCCAACGCGTGGGAGGAGCTACCCCCCAACGACCCATCGACCCGGCCATCCCCAGAGGAGCTACCCCCCAACGCGACGCCACGCCCGACTCGCACAACCACACGACCGACCACCAAGGCTCGCCACCCCCACCACCACCCCGCCCCGGGTTTATCTCGATGCTACAGAAATGCCGCCTCGGTATTCCTTTTACCCCTGACGAGGTCGACCTCCTGATGAACCACCACTCCATCACTACCAACGCCATGAAACTCTTCTCCACGCGTGAGGAGGTGCACGTCGCAGTCTCTCCCCTACCAGTGTTTTGACGTTTTCGAGTGGAGGCGCGAGGACCACAAGTAATCATGTCCGTCTCCCTTGCTTTTCCCTTTTTCTTCCTTTTTTGACAGTATCCCTCTCACGGTTATCGCCTTTATAAACATGATGTCAGTGCATGGACGGTCTGTTTCTGTTTCCTGGTCTTGCATGGTCCTATTATTTTCTCTTCTTTTCTCTCCTTGCATTCCGCTTACTGATCCTGCATAGAAACTCGGTGACCATCTCAACCACGGGTCAAGTAAGATTCGGGACTTGAACCCTCTGGGTGACACAACGCATGACGAAGAAAGGAGCGAAGATCGGGATTTTGCGACAACACTGGTATCGGGATTTTGCGACAACACTGGTGTCGGGATTTTGCGACAACACTGGTATCGGGATTTTGCGACAACACTGGTATCGGGATTTTGCGACAACACTGGTACAGGGCGCGATGAAGAGCGACGATGGCGCCAAAGTGTCGGGAATGGTGGGCTGTGAAATATCCAGAGCACAAGACATCATCGCTCCCGATGCACTGGTGCACCTTTGCGGCGATTGAGACACAACGGAGGTCCTTACACAACCACGGGCCGGAATCGACCTTCATACGACTTTCCCCCTAGCACCTCTCCTCGAACTCATCACCACCTCTCCTCGAACTCATCAGCACCTCTCCTCGAACTCATCAGCACCTCTCCTCGACCTCATCAGCACCTCTCCTCGACCTCATCAGCACCTCTCCTCGACCTCATCGCCGGACTGGTTCACTGTGTTCCACGTCCAGATCCCCGCGACGGAAAACCCCCTGATGGAAACAATCGACCCAGTTGGGAGACCTATCTCGACCATCTGAGAGCTCAGGTCCAGGCCATAGACGGAAAACCCCCTGATGGACACAATCGACCCAGTTGGGAGACCTATCTCGACCATCTGAGAGCTCAGGTCCAGGCCATAGACGGAAAACCCCCTGATGGACACAATCTGTTGGGTAGACAATGTGTAGAAAAGGTGCATCTACCAAATATGTGGGCGAAAACCCTAGTGCGGGCAACTGGCCCATGCCAGTGATCTTTCCAGCCAGCTCAGGCTGAATAGCCTGGATCTTGGGGAAGAGGTTCTCGCCGGGAATCTGCTTTTGTTGCTGCATGCTGGTGGTAGAAGCAATGCACTGCTCAGCTAAGCCAGGGCTACACCCAATGTGAGGCTATTCCCAGAAAGTAAACAAACCAGGCGCCAAGTGTGGTCAAAAGTGTGTAATCTATCTAGTATACAAATATCCTCCGTTCAGTCAGTCCTTATACCAGGGGACCTTCATGGACTACATTCCCAGCATTTTGACGAATTTAACATGTAAATCCAGTACCAATGGCTTGGTGAGTCCGTCCGCCGGCATCTCCTTTCCCGATACGTGAATGAGGGTGATTTCCTTCTTGTTGACTACTTCGTCAATGATCCATTTGTACCGAATGTCTATGCATCTCGTGCGTGCCTTGTTCATAGGGTTGAGGACCGTTGCGAGGGCATTCTCGCTATCAGTAAACAACACCAGTGGCGTGCCCTGCTTGACTCGGTATTCGTTACAAAGGTTGTTGATCCATATAGCCGAGCGACCTGCAGGCGTAAGGTTCGTGAATTCCGCCTCTGTGGTGCTCAATGCAACATAGGTCTGCTTCTTTGACTTCCAGTATATAGGGCCACCTGCGAGAAAGACCACATGTGCGCCTGTTGAATACCGGGTATGCAGGTCATCTGCGAGTGAAGCATCTGCATACGTGAGTAAGCCTAGGTCCTGAATAGTTGCATCTCTTCCGCCGAAGACTAAGCCCAAAGACTTGGTGCCCTTGAGGTAGTGAAAAAGGTGCTGCAAAAGCTCAAGATGCTTCTACGTAGGCCCTCCATTAGCTTCACAAAGTCGTGAGACGGTATATATAATGTCAGGCCGTATTCCGGTTGAGAGGTAATTCAGGGCGCCCGTCTTCTTCATATAGCTCTTTTATTCATCCTGAATAACTAGCTAGTCTGACGATTCCTTCTTTAGTAGCTCAAACCTCGAGGGCCACGGCGTTTTGGCGGGGTTGACGTTCTCGTAGTCATACTTGTTCAGTATCGACTTGGTATATGCTTCCTGAGTAAGAAAGACGGTCCTATTTTCCCTATCCCTAACGACATCACAGCCGAGGAACCTCTTCACGTCGCCGAGCTCCTTCATTTTGTAGTGCTTCTGAAGCTCCTTGGCGACGTTATTGATGATTTCAAGAGTAGGTGCCGAGATGAGGAGGTCATGTACATGTAGTAGAATCATCGACGCGTTGGATTCATGCCTAAAGAGGCATGTATCGGCATCAAAAGGAATAAAGCCTAAAGACTTCATGATTGGTACGATGGTCAAATACCAGTAGAGAGGGCTTCTTGGTAGGCCGTAGAGAGCTTTCTTCAAGAGCCAGCATTTGCCTTTTCCTCTCTCTAGGCCAGATGGTTATTACACATGGTATAGGTGCCCGGGAGGCACGAGGGCATTCAGGAATGCTATGTCGAAGTCGTACTACCTGCATTCAGAGTTCCGGCCTACTGTGATGGTCATGAAGGTTTTGACAGAGAAGCGCTTTCTTCTTGCCTTTCTAGTAGTCTGGAGCAGTCTCGGGATTACAGGTCCAGCAACCATTTGACTTGGCGCCGTGATGACCGCAGGGCTTATGCACAAACCAAGCGGGAATAGTCTCACCACAGCCTGCCTTCTCGTAGGTCTTCTTCTTATGCTTATTGAACTTGTTGTTACTATTGTCCCCTTTGCTATTGGACTTCTTTCTAGCTAGAGGGAGCGGGAGCGGAGCTTGGCGAACCTAGTCGTCGTGGTTTCTTCGCTTATAGCGATTTCTTCTAGTTCGGCATTCAGCTTCTACTAGGTCAAGGTATTCTCCTTCAAGCCGTTGAGCCAAAAGAGGTGGCGTTCAGGGTAGGACTTCTTGAGGCTTGCAATAACTTGACTAGATTGAGGTGAAAGAAGTCTCCGACTTGTGCCTTCAGGTCATTGACCTTGCAAGGTATAAAGGAAACGAAGTCTAGTCAGGAATACGGCCATTGTAGTAAAAGACTATCGATCCAGGCCGACGTATTCCACGATGAAATCCATCACGGCTTCCTGCGTAATGCATGCGAGGAATAACTTCCTTAATTAGATTATACGTATACGAGTCCGTCCTCAAGGTCGTACATGTTCAGGAGCGCCCACAGGGCTCCGTCCCACTGCACTATTATAGATTCTTCTCGCCTTCCAAGACGATCAGGTCCGAGCGGAGAATCGAGCGATTCTCCATTGTTAAGTTGGTCATGTCTTCTTTCTCTGGGTTGGTTACGCAGTGAAGTGAACGAAGACTTGGTTTGGTGGGGCTAACAGTCGGTTCTGGAAAAAGAAACCGAAAGAGAGGTGGCCAAATGACTATCAAGGACTCGCTCGGGAGCCGGGAATGCCCTCAAATGACAAGGCGAAAGTGTTAGCTTACAAAGCTTTTGCAGGGCAGCGAGAGCAGTAGGCCAAAGCAGACTACTGCTGTTGTGCGGGTTGCAGTACGTACCTGGGCACCGCAAGGTGCATTGGCTAGCTAAGACAAGGAGGGGCAAAGCTCCCTACCAAATGTGTGGGCGAAAACCCTAGTGCGGGCAACTGGCCCATGCACTGCTCAGCTAAGCCAGGGCTAGTCCCCGCTACAAAACCCCCTGATGGACACAATCGACGCAAAACCCCCTGATGGACACAATCGACGGAAAACCCCCTGATGGACGCAATCGACGGAAAACCCCCTGATGGACGCAATCGACGGAAAACCCCCTGATGGACACAATCGACGCCAGTTGGGAGACCTATCTCGACCTCTCCTCGACCTCATCGCCAGACTGGTTCACTGTGTTCCACGTCCAGATCCCCGCGACGGAAAACCCCCTGATGGACACAATCGACGCCAGTTGGGAGACCTATCTCGACCTCTCCTCGAACTCATCGCCAAAGATGGTTCACTGTGTTCCACGTCCCGATCCCCGCGACGGAAAACCCCCTGATGGACACAATCGACGCCGGTTGGGAGACCTATCTCGACCTCTCCTCGACCTCATCGCCGGACTGGTTCACTGTGTTCCACGTCCAGATCCCCGCGACGGAAAAACCCCTGATGGACACAATCGACCTCTCCTCCAACTCATCGCCAAAGACGGTTCACTGTGTTCCACGTCCAGATCCCGCACGCTGTCACAACACTCACCTCAGTACCGCTTCTAAACCGACATTTGGGACTTTGTTCATCGTTCACCTACGTGTCCGATTCTACGACCAAAAACCTCGCCTGCATTTACGGACTTTTGGCCGCCTGTTTTTTTTACAAGGCGCGCAGTGCACCCTCAATTGGAGGCCAGCATGCCCGCCATCCGAGCAGTCAAGAACGAGATCCTAACCCAAAATCCACAAGGCTCTCCAAGACGTCTCGAAATCGTCCTCCAAAATGCACCCCCAATTCATCTTACACTCTCCCGCACAAACTTCAAGTCTCGTCCCGAATCTCACACTGACGTCCTTGTGTCTCCCCGCAATCTTCAGCCGTCGGCTTTCGCCAAACCCAATACCTTGGGTGCTGCTGATCTGCTTCCAACCTCTAGGCCAACCTCTAGGCCTTGATTATCTCGCCGTTAACCCTGAATACTCGGCTTTGGACTAATACAGAACTCTCGAGAGGGAGAGATGGACTGGGTCGGAGAAGGGTCCGAGGACCAGGAGATGGCCTCGCTTTTGGAGGAAGAGGACGTCCATATGGAGGACGTCATAGGGTTACCCGTTTCGATCCTTCTTTGGCTTGCCCGTCGAGGGCCAAGACCACGCCGCCACCGCCCAGCCTGCCGCCGCCTCTCACGCTGCCGCCGTTGGTGGTCAGCTCCCCCTGTTCGGTACGGACGACTTCGTCAGTCGGGCCGAAGTGCTCGACCAGGCTGCCCGAGCGAGGGTTTTATCGAGCTGCTAGACCTCACCACGAGGCTGGGGTCGTCATCTTCGACCCGGACGACTTCGTCAGTCGGGCTAACCCTATGGCTGCCCGAGCGAGGGTTTTTATCGAGCTGCTAGACCTCACCACGAGGCTGGGGTCGTCATCTTCGACCCGGACGACTTCGTCAGTCGGGCTAACCCTATGGCTGCCCGAGCGAGGGTTTTTATCGAGCTGCTAGACCTCACCACGAGGCTGGGCTCGTCATCTTCGACCCGGACACGGGCCGCTACGACTTGGCCCAGCCCCTGGCCTTTTTTAACAACGAGCATCTCCCCCTCGTTGGCGGCGCTCCGGTTGACGCTGCGGCGTACCATCTTCCTGCCCCCGAGCCATATTTCCTTCCCGCACCCGTGGCGCTTCCTCCAAACCCACAGCTATCCCAATCCCAGAGACACCTGAACAAACACATCTAGAATCTACGACCACTTGCACCCGCTCTCACCTGGAAAGCACGACAAGCGCGTCCTTCACCCTAATGGCCGTTTTGGTGTCTGCTCTCGCAACATGCCCACACCAGCCCTCCACGTTACGGACATGGGGTTAAGTCGGCCATAATGAGCATAAACACGAATACCCCATGTTTAAGCCAGAAAAGATGCACCGCGTCGTTGCGGTGCTGGGTCGTTACCTCGCTGTCGTCGGGCAGCTGTATCCATGCCACCTTTGTTATCGTCCGTGACCCGTCGCACCGCAATAAAGCGGTGCGAACGACTGGATCCGGGCTTGTCAAATCATCAAAAGGCCAAATTTGACAAACTCGCCCGTTCACGCCCGAGGGCCGGAAAAAGGAGACGCTTGCTTCTAACCGCCCGCCCGGCTGGTACATGGACTAATGCATTATCATCATACACACGGCAGTCCCAAAGTATCTCGTCGGACGGCCTCATCAGCGACGCGCAGGGTCGGATCGGATACATGGCGAGCAACTACCAGTTCCAGTTCGACGGCCCCCCACAAGCGGGCGCCATCTACACGGCCGGCTTCTCCAAGTGCGGTGCGGCAACGGCACGCTGGCCCTCGGCGGCTCGACCGTCTTCTACCAGTGCGCCTCGGGCAACTTCTACAACCTGTACGACGGCTACTGGGCCGCCCAGTGCTCGCCCGTCGAGATGCTGGTCATGCCTTGCGGAGGCGAGGACTCGGCCGCGGGTAATGCCGGCGTCGGCCTTATTTCCCCCCCTCCCCACCACGACATTTACTCCATTGAGGACTTGAAGCAGCTCATACTATAGCCTTCCCAGTCCTCTCGACTCTCCGGCCAGCAGTTGGAGCGCCGGCTTTCCCCCATGCTTTCCAGGCCCGCAATAGAAACCCTTCTCTCCCCCCTATACAACTCAGCATACGATATTTACGACAAATGCGACTGTCTGCGTTGGCGTATGTCGTATGTTGTTATGGTCTTGCGGAGAGGTGGTTGCTAAGTTGTTGGGAGCGGCCGCTGATGCCATGATGCAGGCTGCTGGCCTGTGCAACAAAGGTAGCAAGGGCGCAAGGGAGAAGGTGAGTTGAGATGCGCATTTATGCAGTTGCAAGCTCGTTGCTAACTCGATGCAGGCTCACACCGAGTTCGCGTCTGCCTGCCAAAACTAGAAGGATTTGGCGGCTAATGATGGTCGCCCAACCGTCCAAGGTCGCGTCGCTCAGCTCGAGCTCCTCACCAGTCAAAAAATGGTGCTTCCAGTGCAAGAGCGTCCAACAGGCTGACTGCATCATGAAGGAGTATATAAATGGTCTACAATCTCTCTTTGTAATGACTTTCATACGGAATTCCGTTGGTAGACGTGCGGCCTTTCAATGTTATGTAGAATATTGATGACGAATAATATGCCATGAATATAGCCGAGGCTTGGCGTAGTAGTTGGCTACCTTGGTGGGGTGCAGAGGCCCAAGCCAGGCGTAGTCGCGTTTCCTGCCGCGCCGCGCCGCGACTTCAAAGAAACGACCACGGGGCTTTTTTCGCTTACGACCTTCACCCTTCCTTCCTTTAGACGCTCGTTTTCTTGATTACGACAACGACTGCGATGCGATACCTCAACCTTGGCCGACTATAGGCCGCGACGCGACGCGCTTTTTTTGTTCCTATTATTCTGTGCGCCTATTGTCTTGCGCCGGGGCGAATTCATAATGGCCGACTATAATAGCATGAAGGTGCCGGAGCTTAAGAAGCTATTGAACGAGCGCGGCCTCACCTCATACAAGCTGGCAATAAAGCCGACCTTATTGTTCGCCTCCAGGACAATGATGAGGAGCAATCCAAATCTGAGGAAGCTCCCGCCGGTTAGTTTCTCCTATATATGAGGACTCTTCTTTCTGGATGCGCTTCACATACTCGGAATCCTCGTACTTGGTATCTCTTCTGTGTTTTGAAGAAGCTATCGATCTCGAATCATTCTCTCTTCGAAACCCATATCAAAACATGACTTCCACATGACTATAGCTTCCTCTTTCGAAACCCATATCAAAACATGTCCCTAGTAACGACTATGGCTCTCGCTAATACTATACTGATTTTGTTATCCATGTCCACCTAGACAAGAAGGATGTTGCCGCTGAAGATGAGATGGACTATGACGACCATGACTATCCCAGCTTCAGCAAGGACAAGAAAGATAATGTATTCAGATTACCAAGAAGGCCGACGATGCGCCCGCTGTGGCTGCCCCTGCCGCTTCCCCGACCGCTGCTCGCACCTCTACCTCGCCAGTGATTGCCAAGAGCACCGCACCCCTGCGACGTCAACATCAACCTCTGCGACCAAGACCACGGCCAAAGCTGTGGACTCAGTCGTCAATGCCCCTGCCCCTGCCCCAGAGTCGAAGAAGACAGCTGAGGCTGCCACTGCTGCCCCTGTCACTGCAGCTTCCGAAGCCGCCGCGCCGCCGAGAAAGACGAAGCCGCGAAACAAAGCGAGGCACCATTTTCACAGCACAGCACCTGCCGCCCACCAATGCCAAGACCGAGGCAGAGAAGCACGCTTCGGCATTACCACGGATGCGGAAGCGGAAACGGAAACCGACGAGGCCAAAAAGGCAGCACGAGCACGGGCCAATCTGTGCAAATTGCACTACGAGAATCCTTGGATGAGGCAAAGGAAGGAAAAGCGAAGGCGAGAGGAGACGTCCATCTAATATACATGACTGTGGTGCTGAAGAAGGTTCTGTAACTGAAGCATGGTGCGTGCGTTGGCCTTGACAATCTGGGAATAGCTTCAGCTTCAGGGGTCAACTAGTACATAATGCATGTCTTGGAATATACCAGTACATGCCACGCCACGCCACGCCACGCCACGCCAAACGTAGCCCCACTTCTTCTTTCCGTTTACCAACATGTCGTGTCGTTTGGCAGACTCTGATGCTGCATGTCGGATTACAGCACACGTAATAGAAACGTGACCTTCATTGCCATGTCCATGTCCGATTTCCGACCAACCCTAATCGCTTCATGGCCGTACAATCATGCACCAAACTAGTGCCGACCTAGGCTCTTGAACATGGCCAGAAAGCGCAGGTTTTTAAAAGAGATTCACGTCACGGCCGATTGCAACCGAAACCTCAAACTCGCTCTTAATTCCATCAGAACATTACACTACACCAAGGATCATAAAAGAGTTTGCATCATGGTTATCGCCAAGGCTAATAACGTAAAGTGAGAACAATCACGACCAAAAGGCTCGGCTCGGCTCGCCTCTCCAGCGCAACCAATTGGATAATGCTCCCATTTCTAGGCCTTTACCTGCGGTAGGTACAGTGGGGCTGCAAAAGTTCCGAGTCCGGGCCACTTTGCGCGAAAACGCGTCAAAGTTCCACAAGGTATCCTTCAACTTCAACCATCAATTGCACGCACACGCAATTTCTATAGGAACTAAATAAAATCAGATGCAAAATACTCGCTAGAAGCCAGACTTCATTTTGATGCCTATCATGGCCCCCTAGTACTAGTACTTCGTATACCACCCATCCGCAGCGATAACGACAACTGCAGCCAACCTGCGTCGCATGCTCTCAGCTACCTCTTGCCACAGCTCATCTGGAAAATCGTTCCACACTTGCACCGCTGCTGCTTCTCGTAACTGTGCTAAGCTTTTCTCGTTTTGTGGCATGTCTGAAAGCTCCGGATATCTTTTGCAGATTTCTTCTTTGACAAGTTTAGTTTCCAGAGATTTTCGACAGGATTCAGATCAGGCGAATATGGCGGCCAATCCATCAACTCAACGCCCTCCTCTTCAGCCCAAGGGATTAACCAATCTTGGGCGAGAATCGCTACATGCGTACGAGCGTTATCTTGCATGAATATTGATCCAGCATGGCAAATATTAGGCAATTCGGCCTGAAGGGTTTCGAGTATTCGTTGTGCGTCAACTCCACCACGGGGGGGAATCAGGATGCCCACCATATAAAGGAACCAGTGAGGATTTTCTGAAAAAGGAAAAGGCCCCCCCAAAACATGTGGCTATATCTCGTTGGTTTGGATTTAGCCTTGTTTTCCTTCGCGTTGCCTCCGGCGGCCCTCCGGGGGCGCCTGCGGCGGGCTGCTCGCTGCGCTCGAAAGGCTGGCGCGGGTGCGGGTGCGGGCGCTGGCAACGGCGTGGGCAGGCGGCGGGCACTCGTGCGACACACACCGGCGGCTGGCTTTCTTTCTTGCAGCCGTCGCACACGCCCCTCCCTCCTGCGCCAGAGAACCGACACAACACGCTGCCCTCCTGCGCCAGAGAAACAACACAGCACGCTGCCCTGCCCTGCCCTGCTGCACCAACGAACGAGCGCCCCCCCCTGCGCCAGACCCGAGCCACGACGCCGCAGACCCTCGACAGAATAGCCACAGACCTCGACAGAATAGCCAGACCCTCGACAGAATAGCCAGACCCTATATCTTCTCCGTCACCAGACCCCCGAGCCACGCACGATGCCGCAGCCCCTCGACAGAATAGCCACAGCCTGCTCCCCCCCCCGCCCCCGCCGCCGCCGCCGCCGCGACAGGCTTCCCCCCGTCGTCCGTCCGTCCAGGCCACAGCTGCGTCTGCGTCTGCGTCTCCTTCTCCCTCGCCCGCCGGTATGCCCCCTATATCTTCTCCAGCCCCTATATATATCTTCTCCGTCGCCAGGCCCTGCCCTGCCCAGCCCAGCCCAGCGCGTGCAGCCTGCCGCGCCACGGCCCGGCCCGGCCGACACGTTCCCGCTGCGCGCACACCGTGGCGCCACTGCGTTGCACGGCACGGGAGGCGAGGCAGGCGAGGCGAGGCGAGGTGCGCACGGGCTAGCCAGCCAGCCAGCCGCCGTGCCGTGCCGTGGCCAGGCTGTATGACAGAGAGAGGGACACACAGAGAGAGGGAGAAGGAAAGAGAGAGAGAGAGAGAGAGAGAGAGAGAGAGAGAGAGAGAGAGAGAGAGAGAGAGAGAGAGAGAGAGAGAGAGAGAGAGAGAGAGAGAGAGAGAGAGAGACAGAGAGAGAGAGAGAGAGAGAGAGAGAGAGAGAGACAGAGACAGAGAGAGAGAGACAGAGACAGAGAGAGAGAGAGAGAGAGAGAGAGAGACAGAGAGAGAGAGAGAGAGAGAGACAGAGACAGAGACAGAGACCAGAGTAGAGTACAGTAGACTGCAGCGTAGAGTATAGTGGACTACAGCGTACAGTGGACTGCAGCGTAGACAGCCCAGCGCAGATCCCCCAGTGGCCAGCCAGCGTGCCGTGGCCAGGCTGACAACAGGGAGAGGGAGACAGAGACAGAGACAGAGACCAGAGTAGAGTGCAGCAGGCTGCAGCGTAGACCAGCCCAGCGCAGATGCCGTAGTGGCCAGCCAGCCAGCCAGCCAGCCAGCCAGCACGGCTCGACGATGCACATACACGGCGGCGAAAGGGGCAGCATCCACGCCACGCCACGCCACGCCACGCCACGCCACGGGGCGAAGGCTGGTGGCCCGGCAACACGCTACGCTACGGTGCCTGGGCCACGCGGGCAGTCTCAGGGGCAGAATATGCAAGCTGCCGTCTCGAGCAGCGGCGAGCCAGTTTCAGGGGCAGAGACGGACGGGCAAACTTGGAGCATCACCACTCTGTTATCGAGCATCACCACTCTCTTGGAGCATCATCACTGTTGTACACATGACTCTCTTATTCGAGCATCATCACTCTCTAATTCGAGCATCATCACTATTGTACTGCCGGCTTTCTGCATACGAGACGTGTGCCGGCCAAGACCATCTTGTTGGCTCCCTTCACGCTGTCTGCCTTGGCGTCACGAACCCTGTCGGCCTGTTGGCCGGCCTCGGTCAGAGACGAGTCAAGCGTCCCAGGAAGAAGTCGTGACGCAACCCCTTGTCAGTGAACTGGAACAAGTTCACAAAGGCCAGTCGTCCCGTGCTATTCTCGTCCCCGCCCGGGCAGCCCTCTCGGCCTTGTTCGAGCTGGCGTGGGAGCTCTCAGCCGCGTCTGAGCCTTCGCAATCGCATCATCGGACCTTGACCTTCCTCGTCGTCGTCGTCGTCGTCGTCGGGCAATTCGGAGACGCAGCAGCCGCGATATTGGCTTTCCCCTGGACTGGACTGCAGTCCCTAGTTCCAACTGCGTGCGTGCGCCCTTGTCCTGAATCCATGCATTTCCTCGGACCAACAGCCCCGGTCGTGGCGTCGGACGGGAGGAGGCAGCCGAGTTGGACGAGGGGGGTCGGACGAGAGGAGGCAGCCGAGTTGGACGAGGGGGGTCGGACGAGAGGAGGCAGCCCAGTCGGGCAAGTGAAGTCGACGCAGCCATGGCGAACACGAACACGCAGCTCCTTTCTGGGGACAGAAATGGAATCTATGGCCGTCTTGCCGTGTCTGGAAAGTGAGGGAGGGGCGCCTGATGGTCTCTCCTCCCATACCTTCTCAAGTAGGACGCACTCTCGAGCGGTGCTCCGCCATCACAAACATGCATCTTTTCCGTCATGCCGTGCGTGTCTGGAAAGTGTGCTGCTGTCCGCGTTCCCGTTCCCGTTCCCGTTCCCGTTCCCGTTCCCATAGCTTCCCAGACAGACATTCTCGGGCGACGCTCCGCCGTCGCGAAGAAAAGTACAATCCCTCCCTCAGCATATCGACGCCGACAGCTCTGCCTGCAGTCTGCTCGCGCATCACGCTCATGTTCCGCTCCCGGCCCGGCCCTGCTTCATAGTCGGCCAAGGAAGGGGTGGGCGCTCGGCTCGGCTTCGTCGGCTCGCTTCCATTCGCATTGCGAGCGAGCCAAGAAGCCATTTCTGGCAATTGTCGGGCGGGCAAAAGAAGACGGTAGAATTGAAAGGAATCTCGGGTGCAAGGCATGTAGTCAGTCGGATTGAGGGCATTCCTACCTACCTACACTACCTTCCCCAGCCGCCACCGACTTGCACGCATCAAGATTGCGCCGACGGACCTTGCTATCCCCAGCAAAACTATTCGTTTTCGTTCGCGTCATCCGACACCGACACCGCATGTCCCTTATCTCGCATATCTTCTGCTCTTGCCACATCTGCCACCCACTCGCACTCGCACCTGCCGCACCTGCCACACCGCACCTGCCGCACCTGCCACACCGCTTTCCAGTCACACCGCCCTCCTTCAACATTACCCTCCTTTCGCATTTCACCCCCGTCACCTCGCTCTCCCTTACACATCACTTCTTCATCCAAGCACCTCAATCCTGCATCGCCTCGCCAGAGCTAATCGCACCACCATCACAGAGCAGCACACGGACGAGCAAGATCATCCAAGCACCTCAATCCTGCATCGCCTCGCCAGAGTTAATCGCACCACCATCACAGAGCAGCACACGGACGAGCAAGATCATCCAAGCACCTCAATCCTGCATCGCCTCGCCAGAGTTAATCGCACCACCATCACAGAGCAGCACACGGACGAGCAAAATCATCCAAGCACCTCAATCCTGCATCGCCTCGCCAGAGTTAATCGCACCACCATCACAGAGCAGCACACGGACGAGCAAAATCATCCAAGCACCTCAATCCTGCATCGCCTCGCCAGAGTTAATCGCACCACCATCACAGAGCAGCACACGGACGAGCAAAATCATCCAAGCACCTCAATCCTGCATCGCCTCGCCAGAGTTAATCGCACCACCATCACAGAGCAGCACACGGACGAGCAAAATCATCCAACATGTCGAGCACCACAAAAGATATCTTCACCCATCGCGAGCAGGAGCTGCTTGCAAATGTCATGCTCTGCATCAAGCCATTCCCAACGGTAAGCATGCATTCCTCATTCTCTCCCGCACAAGTCGTCGTCAACGAGCTGTCGCACTGACCGGCCAATCTCCAGGTCGACTACACCAAGCTGGCCGCCCTCCAGGGAATGACCAACGTGCGCTCGGCGAGCAACGCCTGGGCGGCGTTGAAGAAGAAGATTGAGGACTACCAGCGGCGTCGGGAGGACGCCGACGAGCTGTTCGACAGTCCCCCCAAGATCAAGACGGCCCCGCGCAGACGCCCTGATAAGGGCAGCGCCAAACACACCAAGAAGACAGTCTTCGAACCCATGGCCTTGTCGTCCGACTCGGACGAGAAGTCCGTGGCGTCGTCGTCCGACGAGGACAAGAAGTCCGTGATCAAGACGGCCCCGCGCAGACGCCCTGATAAGGGCAGCGCCAAACACACCAAGAAGACAGTCTTCGAACCCATGGCCTTGTCGTCCGACTCGGACGAGAAGTCCGTGGCGTCGTCGTCCGACGAGGACAAGAAGTCCGTGGCGTTGTCGTCCGACGAGGACAAGAAGTCCGTGGCGTTGTCGTCCGACGAGGACAAGAAGTCCGTGGCGTTGTCGTCCGACGAGGACAAGAAGTCCGTGGCGTTGTCGTCCGACGAGGACATGGAGTCCGTGGCGTCGTCGTCCGAGGAGGACAACAAGTCCGTCGTCTAGGTAGACGAGTGACATTGGGAGAAACTTGGAGGTACATCTAATCTGGCGCGGGGTGGTGGCAGGACGCAAAGCGGCGAGAGGTGTCCAAAATGGCAGGTGTGCGCCGCACCTTCTAGAGGCGGGTTACTTTTAAACGTCTAAAATTCGCCCAATAGTATATTACGAAGCCTGACAACTTCTGGAAGACATGGATTTTTAGCCATGAGGTGACTATGGCGCGTGGTGATGGTGAAAAATAGAAGTGGGTTTTTTTGTCGACGCCCATGTTTAACTCCCCTATTTTATGTCGTAATAATTAATAACGTTCAGGGCGAAAGACTACTTCCAAAAAATATCTAGACTTCTCCTTGTCTTGCTCGTCCTCGTTGTCTTTCTCAACCGCCTTTTGACTCGGCAGAAGCAGAGACTTTCTCCTTCTCCTTCTCTTCTCCTTCTCGTCTCCTGCTCGCCCGCCTTCCGAGCGCAGCGAGCAGCCCGCCGCTTTGTGTCTGGAGGGCCGCCGGAGGCAAAACAAAGAACGACTTGCCCCTTTGTGTCTGGACGAGGCAAAACAAAGAACGGCGTGCCCCTTTGTGTCTGGAGGGCCGCCGGAAAGAGAAGCAAGAATGTTGCCCCTCTGTCTCGTCCTGTTTGCCGCCGGAAAGAGAAGACCAAGAATGGCTTGCCTCTGTACTCGTTCTTTTTGCCACCACCAGACGCAAGAGAAGAACAAAGAATGGCTTGCCGCTCTGTGTCTGGAGGGCCGCCGGAAAGAGAAGCAAGAATGTTGGCCCCTTTGTCTGGTGGTGTACTCCTTCTTTGTGCCGCCAGACGCACGCAGAGAGAAGAACAAAGAATGGCTTGCCCCTCTGTGTCTGGTGGTTTGCTCCTTTCTTTGCGCCGCCAGGGGCAACGCAGGGCAAAGAGACAAGCAAGAACGGCTTGCCCCTTGGCATGTCCTTGTGTGTCTGGTGCTTCTCCTTCTTTGTGCCGCCAGAGCAGAGCAGGGCGGGCAAAGAAGCAGGAATGGGCTGTCTGTGTCTGGTGCTTCTCCTTCTTTGTGCCGCCAGAGCAGAGCAGAGCAGAGCAGAGCAGAGCAGGGCAAAGAGAGAAGCAGGAATGGGCTGGCTGTGTCTGGTGGTTTACTCGTTGCCGCCAGAGCAGAGCAAGGCAAAGAGCACAACCAAGAATGGCTTGCCCGCTGCTGGCCTGTCCTGTCTGTGTGTTCTGGTGGTTTAGGCAAGGCAAAGCAAAGCAAAGAGCAGAACCAAAGAATGGCTTGCCCGCTGTGTGTCTAGTGGTTTAGGCAAAGCAAAGCACAGAGCAGAGCAGAGCAGAACCAAGAATGGCTTTGCCCGCTGGCCTGTCTGAGTCTGGTGGTGGTTTACTCGTTGCCGCCAGAGCAGAGCAAGGCAAAGAGAGTAGCAGGAATGGGCTGCCTGTGTCTGGTGCTTCTCCTTTTTGCCGCCAGAGCAAAGCAAAGCAAAGAGCACAACCAAGAATGGCTTGCCCGTTGGCCTGAGTCTGGTGGTTTACTCGTTGCCGCCAGAGCAGAGCAGGGCAAAGAGCAGAACCAACAGCCTGCCAGCCAGCCAGCCTGTCTGTCTGTGTGTCTAGCAGTTTAGGCACAGCAAGGCAAAGAGAAGAGCGGGACAGGGCTTGCCCGTGTATCTGGTAGTCTACTCCTTCTCTCTGCCACTAGAGCCAAAGCACGGCAAGAGAGGAGAAGCAGGAATGGCTTGCCCGTTAGCCTGGCTGTGTGTTTAGGCAAAGCAAGAGAGAAGAGCGGAACAGGGCTTGCCCGTTGTCTGGTGGTCTACTCCTTCTTTCTGCCACTAGAGCCAAAGCACGGCAAGAGAGGAGAAGCAGGAATAGCTTGCCCCTTTGTGGCTACTCCTTTTTGCCGCCGCCAGGCCAAGCTTGGCAAAGCAAAGCAGAGAGAAGAACCAACATGTCCTGCCCGTTGGCCTGGCTGTATGTCTAGGCAAAGCAAAAGAGAAGAGCGGAACATGGCTTGCCCGTTGGCCTGTCTATGTCTGGTAGTTTACTCCTTACCGCCAGGGCAAAGCAAAGCAGAGAGAAGAACCAACATGTCCTGCCCGTTAGCCTGGCTGTGTGTTTAGGCAAGGCAAAGCAACAGAGAAGAGCGGAGCATGGCTTGCCGTTGGCCTGTCTGAGTCTGGTGCTTCTCCTTCTTTGTGCCGCCAGAGACAAAGCAGGGCTGCGAGAAATGGGCTGCCTGTGTCTGGTGCTTCTCCTTCGTTGTGCCGCCAGAGCAGAGCAAGGCAAAGAGCAGGCCTGTCTGTGTGTCTGGCAGTTTAGGCACAGCAAGGCAAAGAAAGGCTTGCCCGTTCGTTGCCTGGTGGTTTACTCCTTCTTTTTGCCACTAGAGCCAAAGCAAGGCAAGGCAAAGCAGAGAGAAGAAGCAGGAATGGCGTGCCCGTTAGCCTGGCTGCGTTACTGCGTTACTGCGTGTCTAGGCAAAGCAAGAGAGAAGAGCGAAACATGGCTTGCCCGTTGGGCCAACGGGCAAGCCGAGTCTGTGGTTTACTCGTTGCCGCCAGAGCAGAGAGAACCAGGAATGGCTTGCCCGTTGGCCCAACGGGCAAGCCGTGTGTCTAGCAGCAAGGCAAAGAGAAGAACGAAACATGGCCTGCCCGTTGTCTTAACCCTTTCTCCTTTTGCCGCCAGAGGCAGAGCAGAGCAAAGCAAAGAGAAGAACCAAGAATGTCTTGCCTAACGAGCCTGTCTGTGTGTCTGGTGGTTTAGGCAAAGCAGAGCAAATTACTCCTTTTGCCGCCAGAGGCAGGGCAAGGCAACAACATGGCTTGCCCGTTGGCCTGTCTGTGTCTGGTGGTTTACTCGTTGCCGCCAGAGGCAAAGCCACCAGACACAAAGAGAAGAAGCAGGAATGGCTTGCCCCTTTGTGTCTACTCCTTTTTGCCGCCAGGGCAGAGCAAAGCAACAGAGACCCGTCAGCCTGTCTGTGCCTGGTGGTTTACTCCTTTTGCCGCCCGAGGCTTTTGCCGCCCGAGGCAGAGAGAACCAGGAATGGCTTGCCCGTTGGCCTGGCGAGGTGTCTAGTAGTTTAGGCAAAGCAACACCAACAAGTCCTGCCCGTTAGCCTGTCTGTGTCTAGTAGTTTAGGCAAACATGGCTTGCCCCTTGGCCTGTCTTTGTGCCTGGCGGTTTACTCCTTTTGCCGCCCGAGGCAAAGCACGGCAACAGATAAGAACCAACATGTCCTGCCCGTTAGCCAGCCTGTGTCTACTGTGTGTGTCTAGTAGTTTAGGCAAAGCAACAGAGAAGAACGAAACCGTCTTGCCCCTTGGCCTGTCTTTGTCTAGTAGTTTAGGCTAGGCAAGGCAACTTCTCTGCTCACATGTCCGGCCCGTTAGCCAGCCTGTGTCTAGTAGTTTAGCTAAAGCAACTTCTCTGCTCACATGTCTTGCCCGCTAGCCTGTCTGTGTGTCTAGGCTAGCCTGTCTGTGTGTCTAGGCAAAGCAAAAGAGAAGAACCAACATGGCTTGCCCGTTGGCCTGTCTTTCCTTCGTTTTTTGCCGCCAGGGCAAAGCAAGGCAACTTCTCTACTCACATGTCCTGCCCGTTAGCCAGCCTGTGTCTAGTAGTTTAGGCAGAGCAAAAGAGATTCCGTTCTTCTTGCCCGTTGGCCTGTCTTTCCTTCGTTTTGCCTCCGGCGGCCCTCCAGACACCGAAGCGGCGGGCTGCTCGCAAGCTCCAAAGGCTGGCATGGCAACGCAACGGCGGACGGATTAGCACACGTTTGGAGCGCAGCAAGCACGGTTCGGGGTTACGTCTTCACGGCTAGTCTAGATACAGAAGCGGGATACTCAACAGACACACTGGCTGGCACACACACAACACCACTCGCTTCCTCGGCGTCACAGCTCCTGGGCCACGTCCCCCGACCGGCCGCTTTGTGCTGCGCGCTGGGCCGCCGCCTGGCCTCGGGGCGCCGTCCTGCTGCGCTGCTGGGCGACGTGGAGGCTGGGCTCGGCGTCGCCGTGCGCGGTTCGAGCATGTCGTGTCCGACGAGCACGCGGCCGAGAGGTACGACGAGGACGAGAGCAGCCTGGCTGGGGCGGTCCGGCCCACGGCGGCGAGGAAATGGCGCAGACGTCGCCGTGCCCGGTCCGAGAATGTCATGCCGACGAGCACGCGGCTGGCATGTACGGCGAGAACGACGAGAGCCGTCTGGCTGGGGCGTGCCCGGCCGTGGCGGCGAGGAAATGGCGCAGGTCGTATCTTGGTCCACGCCAGCGCAAACCCAGGCCAAGAGCAAGGTACGGCGACTGGTATGGCTGCCATCTCCCGCTCAGGGAAGTTCTCGATATACAATATCAGATTCGGGTCAGGGGCAGGAGCAGGGGCAGGAGCAGGGCAGGGGGCTGTTTCTGGGAGATGCGGTACGGCACGGAGCCGCACGGGCTGATGGGGCAGGAGGAGCACAGGGGCTTCCCTGGGAGATGCGGTACGGCACGGAGCCGCACGAGCTGATGGCGCAGGAGGAGCACAGGGGCTGCTTCTGGGAGATGCGGTACGGCACGGAGCCGGAGGGCTGACGGGGCAGGGGTTTGTCCCCAGTCCCAGTCGTTTCGAGCGAAGCGAGCAGCCCGCCGCAGGCGCCCCCGGAGGGCCGCCGGAGGCAAACGGGGTGCATGTTGCTGTTCTCTCTCACACACGCATTTTTTGTTCTTCTTTTCTAGGGGCAGGAGCTGGCCTCGGAAGATATATGACCGTGGCTGTGGCTGTGGTTCTGGCTATGGCTATGGCTATGGCTATGGCTGGGAGCAGGGGCAGGGGCAGGGCAGGGGCAGGAGCACGGGGGCTTCCCTGGGAGATGCGGTACGGCACGGAGCCGGAGGGCTGGTGGGGCAGGAGGAGCACAGGGGCTTCCCTGGGAGATGCGGTACGGCACGGAGCCGGAGGGCTGACGGAGCGGCGAGGGCGAGGGGGTGGACTACCGAGTGTCGTCGGGCGTGGGAGGCTGCTGCTGGCAGTTCACGGCCCGCGCTGACGCCTCGGTGGGAACTGAGGCGGTGCGTGATTCTGGTGGAGGCGTTGCTTGCGTGGTTGCGGCGTACGTGATTCTAGCCAAGGCGTTGCCTGTGGAAGGCCGAGGCGTTGCGGTCCTGGCAGGTCGTGCTGGTTCTGGTGAGGACGGGCGGATTAGCACGGGTTTGGAGCGTCCTACCCCTATATCATCACGGCAGTCTAGATACAGAGCGGGATACTTGACACGAGCGGAAGCGGCGTGCGTGATTCTAGTCGAGGCCTTGTGCAAGACAGAGGCCTTCTCGATCCCGACCGGGGCGTTGCTTGTGCGAGGCCGAGGCGTTGCGTGGTTCTGGTCGAGGACGGGCGGATTAGCACGGGTTTGGAGCGGGATACTCAACACGAGCGGAAGCGTACGTGATTCTAGTCAAGGCCTTGCTTGTGTGAGACAGAGGCTTCTCGATTCTAACCAAGGCGTTGCTTGTGGGAGGCCGAGGCGTTGCGTGGTTCTGGTCGAGGACGGACGGATTAGCACGGGTTTGGAGCGTCCTACCCCCATATCATCACGGCAGTCTAGATACAGAGCGGGATGCTTGACACGAGCGAAGCGGCGTACGTGATTCTGGTCAAGGCGATGTGCAAGACAGGCCTTCTCGATCCTGACCGGGGCGTTGCGTGGTCCTGGCAGGTCGTGCTGGTTCTGGTGAGGACGGCGGATTAGCACGGGTTTGGAGCGTCCTACCCTATATCATCACGGCAGTCTAGATACAGAGCGGGATACTCAACACGAGCGGAATACTCAACACGAGCGGAATACTCAACACGAGCGCAAGCGGCGTCAAGGCCTTGTGCAAGACAGAGCCTTCTCGATCCTGACCGGGCGTTGCTTGTGCGAGGCCGAGGCGTTGCGTGGCCCTGGCAGGTCTGCTGGTTCTGGTCGAGGGCGGACGGATTAGCACGGGTTTGGAGCTAGTAAGCACAGTTCCGACGTCTTGTCTTGGAGGCTAGTCTAGATACAGAGCGAGATACTCAACACGCGGAAGCGGCACGCTGGCTGGCACGCCACCAAGAAACAACAACACCACTCACGTCCGCCTCCCGGCCGTCTCCTCCGCGCTGGGCCGTCCCCTGGCCTGGCTTCCGGGCCCGTCCGAGCCCTGTCCCGTCCTGGTGCGTCGCTTTGTTCTTCAAAATCTCGGCGTCCTTCTGGATGGGTGTTCCACCGGAGAAAAGCCCCTTGGCGCCCTCGAGAGCCTTGAGAAGCTTCTCGGCGAATCTGTAGCCGGCATAGGCCGTCGAGAGAGTAGCAGAAAATCTCGGCGTCCTTCTGGATGGGTGTTCCACCGGAGAAAAGCCCTGAGAAGCTTCTCGGCGAATCTGTAGCCGGCATAGGCCGCCGAGAGGGTAGCAGAAAATCTCGGCGTCCTTCTGGATGGGTGTTCCACCGCAGAAGACGTCCTTCTGGATGGGTGTTCCACCGGAGAAAACGCCGGTTTTGTGCGCCCGGCCATCGAGAGGGTAGCAGATCCGGACCGTCCTTGGCTCAGTACAGAGAGCCGGCTAGCTACGTGCCGCAGTTGCCTTACGGCTCAGCCTAAAAGTAGATTTACCAACAAAATGCTAGTAAAAGGACTTCCCGACTCACAGGACGCACCAGCCGCCCTTGCAGGCCCGCGCCTACCGGAAACGCAACAATTCCACAATTGCAGAAAGGGTAAAGGCTTTGACCCTACATGCAGATGGCGTCAAGCTTCCTCAAATTGAAGCCATCCATTGAGAGCGTAACCCTCGGCTGAATGAGGCCTGGAATTGCTTGCGAAGCTCTTTGGTAATGTCTCACGGTCGACCAGAGCATCGTACTTGTCCCTCATGAAATCGTCCCCGAGGACAACGTTTGGACAGTCAGCTCCCGAGGAGTGGGCTTGCCAGCCATCTCGGCCACAAAGGTCTCGGCGCGGACAATGTCGAGGGTAGTAACACCGAAGGGCGCTAGGCGTTGAAGACGCCCTCAGCAGCCGCCTCGATGAGTCCGAGTCCCATATGAAGAGCATGCGTAGTGTGGCGGCCAAGGTCTCACGTTGAGTCCCTACTCAAAGAGTCATGCCAGCCGGGATGACCATCATGTCGGCATCCTCGACGGCGGCCTGGCACCGTCGTTGGGGAGGTAACCCGTGGTTTCTGTTGCTCGCCTGTCAGCCGGAGCCGGAGCCATCGCGGAATTGCGCGCCAACCGAGGTGCTTCTTGTCTTACTCACCGCAACCGACGAGATGTGGGAGAGATGGGCGGCGACGCCGGGGGGTGTGGCTTGTGTGTCGGGCTCAAAGGTTGACTGGCCGGCAACCGACGAGATGTGGGAGAGATGGCGGCGACGCCGGGGGGTGTGGCTTGTGTGTCAGGCTCAAAGGTTGACTGGCCGGCAACCGACGAGATGTGGGAGAGATGGCGGCGACGCCAGGGGGTGTGGCTTGTGTGTCAGGCTCAAAGGTTGACTGGCCGGCAACCGACGAGACGTGGGACAGATCGGCGGCGACGCCAGGGGGTGTGGCTTGTGTGTCAGGCTCAAAGGTTGACTGGCTAGCAAGAAGAGCCAGGGCTTGTGTGAGGCTCAAAGGTTGACTGGCTAGCAAGAAGAGCCAGGGCTTGTGTGAGGCTCAAAGGTTGACTGGCCAGCAAGAGCCACGGCTTGTGTGAGGCTCAAAAGGTTGACTGCCCAGCAAGAGCCACGGCTTGTGTGTGAGCCTCGAGATACTGGCCAGGAGGAAGAGCCGGGGCTTGTGTGAGGCTCAAAGGTTGACTGGCTAGCAAGAAGAGCCAGGGCTTGTGTGAGGCTCAAAGGTTGACTGCCCAGCAAGAGCCACGGCTTGTGTGAGGCTCAAAGGTTGACTGCCTAGCAAGAGCCACGGCTTGTGTGAGGCTCAAAGGTTGACTGCCCAGCATTGCCGCTGTTTCAGATGAACAGGTTGTTGCCCTGGACGAAGGCGATCTGCGACGACGAGACGGGGCTCCACTGGGCATACTGCATGTCGCCGGCGGAGCCTGGCACCAGCGACTGGGTCTCGCCTGATGCCACATCCTGCACGAGGTAGAGATACAAGTCTCCAGATGTGGGATGACGAGGCTTGCAAGCAAGGCGCTGTCGGTGAAGGGGTTCTCTCGGGCTTGTCTGGTCAACGGCTGGCACGTGAATGCCTGCATGGCATTGGCAATGAGATATCTTGCAGCCTTTGTTAGCACGAGGTACAAGCTTGTAACGTATCATCATCAGGGCACTTACCTCAGGTCCAGGTGCCCACTTCTAGAGCGCCCGCTTGACTTGGATCCCAAAGGTTGACTGGCTAGCAAGAAGAGCCAGGGCTTGTGTGAGGCTCAAAGGTTGCCCAGCAAGAGCCGGGGCTTGTGTGAGGCTCAAAGGTTGACTGCCCAGCAAGAGCCACGGCTTGTGAGGCTCAAAGGTTGACTGCCCAGCAAGAGCCACGGCTTGTGTGAGGCTCAAAGGTGACTGCCCAGCAAGAGCCACGGCTTGTGTGAGGCTCAAAGGTTGACTGCCCAGCAAGAGCCACGGCTTGTGTGAGGCTCAAAGGTGACTGCCCAACAAGAGCCACGGCTTGTGAGGCTCAAAGGTTGACTGCCCAGCAAGAGCCACGGCTTGTGTGTGAGCCTCGAGATACTGGCCAGGAGGAAGAGCCGGGGCTTGTGTGGGCCGAGTTTCTCGGGGTGCGCCCACGGACCACACCGTCAGAGGGAATGGGCGGTGGGTGTATTCTACCGTGGAACACCCATCCAGGTTGTCAAAGCCAAGGACGGTCCGGATCTGCTACCCTCTCGATGGCGTATGCTGAAGATTCGCCGAGAAGCTTCTCAAGGCTCTCGAGGGCGCCAAGGGGCTCGTCCAGCCCGGCATCCCGGGTGGAAAGGAGATCCGGGACAAGACTGGTGTCGACTTCTCGGTTCCGATCGAGCTTGGGGTAGGTGACAACCAGGTGAGCCTGTAATCCGCGGATTAGCCGATTAGGAAATGGTCATGTTTGCTGTGGTGTTGTAGGTCCACAGGCCCTGTGTTGTTGTTTTGATCAGATGCTGAACGTCTTGTAGGTTCGACATGGCTCTAAAGTGTTCAAGTCGTTGCCGGGAGAGCTTCTTGGTCAGGCCGTCGGCAGGCATCTCGTTAGTAGGCAGGTAGTCTTGTCCTTTTTTCTCTTCTTCTCTCTCTTAGCGGCCGCTTCGGCTTCCTTGAGAGCCAGGCTCACTTCGTCCACTTCACCTCCCCCTCCACCTTCTCCTCACCCCCTACTTCTTCTTCCCCGGATTTTACCCCTTACTTACTCAGCCCCCGTCCCCTTGCTTGATCAGGGAGCTGACCTCTGTTGCCTAACCAGACGACGACATCGACTCCACGACGTGGCCGGATGCGACACAACAGGACCTGAGGGTGCTGGCCTCCGTGGGGGGTGCGTCTCTTTGTTTTTCAAAAGCTCGGCGTCCTTCTGGATGGGTGTCCCACCAGAGAAAACGCCGGTGGAACACCGGTGGAACACCCATCAGGACCTGAGGGCGCTGGCCTCCGTGGGGGGTGCGTCTCTTTGTTTTTCAAAAGCTCGGCGTCCTTCTGGATGGGTGTCCCACCGGAGAAAACGCCGGTGGAACACCGGTGGAACACCCATCAGGACCTGAGGGTGCTGGCCTCCGTGGGGGGTGCGTCTCTTTGTTTTTCAAAAGCTCGGCGTCCTTCTGGATGGGTGTTGCCTGGGCTCGACTCGGGTGAGTGGTAGTCGACGCTCACGTAGGGTGTCCTTGGGTTTGACGGGTGTTCCACCGGCGTTTTCTCCGGTGGAACACAGGCGCGCGAGCCCCTAGCGCAGGCGTGCGCGCGAACAAGGGACGCATGGCGCGGCCAGCCCTGCGTCATCTGCCGACGGTGCGGATGAGTGGCACCAAGAGGCGTCGGCATTCGCATTAGCCTGGCCCTTGGCCTTGACGCCAAGGTGATCGCTGCTTGTCCGAGCTGGGACGGGGGAGGATTGGTCCGAGCGTCGACTTCCAGATCGACTGGGGATGGAGAAAATCACTACCAAGGAAGCTGGCAAAGAAAAAAGGAGAATGCATCAAGATATCGTCCAAATACATAAGGCATTGTCTAAAAGCATCATAGGACGGCCGTCACGACGCGGCCGACGACGCAGAGCTGTCTTCCAAGATCCTCGACTTCTAGGACTATAAGGTCGGAAGACGGTCGGAAGACATTAGGTGCGCCGAGGTAGCGGCAGCGGCAGGAGTCGGATAGGTAGGCAATACACCCCGGAGAGGGACGGTATTTGGGCAGCCCGCGGCTGCTCTCCCGTGCCTCGTTGAAGTTCTGGGCCGCTGCCGTCGCCGCCGCTGCTCTCTCGTGCCTCGTTGAAGTTCTGGGCCGCTGCTCCCCCGTGCCTCGTTGAAGGTCTGGGCAGCTGCTCCTCCGTGCCTCGTTGAAGTTCTGGGCCGGGTCGGTGCCTCGTTGAAGGTCTGGGCAGCTGCTCCCCCGTGCCTCGTTGAAGTTCTGGGCCGGTGTCGGTGTCTCCCATCGGCTGCGGTCGCGGCCGCGTCGCCGCTCACATGGCCACGGCGACGGGAGCTCTGGTCACGGGTCTCAACATCGACCCCAACCAGGTTGCCCAGGCGCGCGAGTCCAACGTCGAGCGCAGCCAGGGCGACCTGCAGACGCAGGACCATACGAACCGGCAAAGTTGGTAGCGACAGGGGGGCGTGGATGGCGATCCATGCCCCAGCCGCTCAAGATCGACGAGAGGCTGTTGAAGTGCCCTGAGCTCAGCTTCGGTTGTTGACGTTGTGACGGCTTCCTCGGTCGACTTGGTGAGGCCCAGGTCAAGCAGGGCCTTCGCTCTCATGGGAGGGGAGAGCTACGCAGGCCGTAGAGGGCCTTGTCGAGCTCAAGGACCTTCCCGGGCTCCTTGGATCCGTCAGGGAGCTCCACGTGTACCGTCTCGTTGAAGTCGAGAGGAAGGCTGTCAAGTCGTTTGGCCGCTCTCTGCCTTGTTGTTCAGAGAGCCGGCCTTTCTCTGTTTGCTGGCGTGCCCGGTTGCTTCCGAGTGGGCGTGCGTCTGCCGGTAGGGTTGACGGCCCTGATGTTGGCTGGGCAGTACTAGTAGGTGCACCCTCGGTACTCGTCTCAATGCCACGTATTTCCAAAGGCTCGTTCCTGACCTGTAGATCATCGCCATCATCAGTGAACGATGTGATAGGTGTCAGGGCTGGCGTAGGTAGTCCACCGGGCTGTGCGTCGGCCTTGTCAGTCGCCTTGCTTCCTTCCACCCCCGAGCTGTTGCTTTGGGTGGCCCCGGTGCTGACCACGATGCAGTCTTCTACGATATCGTCGGCTTCTTCGTCTTCGTGGTGACGTCTCTGGTGGTGATGACTTCGTTTAGGGCTGGAATCCAGATCCTGTAGATATTGGTAGCGACGTAACCAACCAGGTATCCGATATGTGCCCTCGAGTTGACGCTGAAGTGGGCGCTGTGCTTGTTACGCTTGTACTCCTTTTGAAGAGGGTATGCGCGTGCTCCGTAGGCGTAGATGCCGCTCCAGGTTGGCTTCAGCTCTGTGTTGACGTTGGCGAGCCTCTTCGGGTCAAACCAGCGGTAGTGAGAGTTCATCCATGCCTGGATTACTTGGTGCGGCGATTTCCAGCCGTTGGTTTGTGAGGGCGAGATGTTGTGTAGGGAGGCGGCTGTTTTCGAAGCTTCAGGCCATAGGGACTCTGGCAGCCGTGAGGCTATCATCATGGTCCTGGTCTTCGTCTTGATCAGGCCTCCTGCTCTCTCACTGCCTCCGTTTGGTTCTGGTGTGCTTGCCGGGGTCCTTTCGATATCGATGCCTTCGTCTTTGGCCCAGTCTTCGAATCGGGACAGCTTTTGGTCATCTAGGTTGATTAGCGACCTCTCGTTATCGATCCTGATCTTGCAAATGGCTAGGCCGTATTACCTCTTGATCCAGGCTTCGAATCTGATGATGAGTTCCACGGCGTGATCTTTCTTGGCCATCGAGAAGACCCAGATCCCGCCGCTATACTCATCCTTGATGACGAGAAGGTATTTATGGCCGTTGAAGCCGTCGACGTACTTGAATAGATCCATCAGGACCCTCCAGAACGGTTGTTGTGAGCGATTTTCCGATGCTCGCCGGGAGACAATCTCATGCGCCTTTCCTAGCCTGCAGGCCTCACAGTTCTTGAAGTCACCTGCCTTGATCTTGACCCCTCTCACGTTGTCAACCAGCTTCTCGATGGCTTCCTTCCGTAGATGCCCTGAGCGAAGGTGCCAGAGATGACTGGGGTCCTCCCTTGGTTGTGGAGGGTCCCTGGAAGGCCGGTGTGTGGTTATTCGAATGGCTATAAGAACGAAAACACCTGCATTACTTCTGGGTATCTTGCTGAGTACGGTGAAGCAATCGGGGATCGGGTTGTATTGGATGACGGGAAGGTTGTACATGATCGTAAGCTGAATGATGACCTTGTTCTTCTCCAACGAGCCATACCGGATCGTGTTATCAAGCCCTGCAAGCCAGAACTTGGCCTTCTGGTTGAGGATCGTACCTGAGACGATATTGACGTGGAAACCCGGAATGATAGCTGTATCCTCGAGGGTCAGATCAACCGTGTTCTTTCCGTGCGGACCGTTGAGGGCGTTCTCGATGACCCAGGTGCCTCTGCCTTGAATGGCCAGACAGCTATCACCGACCTGGATGAAGTCGTTTGTGCAGGGCGTGAATGTGCCGGGCTTTAGGGCAGCCTTGGAGTTGACAACGTGGATGGAAGCGCCGGTATCGAAGATAATTGATCGTGAGAGAGGGTGAGGGCCGTAATTGATCGTATTGACGGTGGAAATGACCACCGCGACCGAGTCCTTCGGCCAGCTCTCCTCCTCTCCTGCGCTATTTTTGATCTTCTGGACCAGGTCCTTCCACTCAGCCTTCTTCAGTTCCTCACGAGCGTATTCCAGCCTCCTCTTGGGTGTATTGTGCCGGCCTTTCTTGCCCGTGATGATCTCTTGCAGGGCCCAGCACTTCTGGCTTGTGGAACGCAGGGTCGGGCCGACAAGGGCATGTATAGGTAGGTCGATCGCCTTCCGGCTTGCCGTTGAATGTGGCGGTAGTGGTGGTCGCGAAGGCGCTCTGGTGGCTGTTTTTTCCTGACTTGGCTTCACATATTAGCCTGAATGCATTGGCGTGGTGGGGAAGGTCTCTCTGCTTAGAGCCGGCTAGCTCAGCGTTCACGGTCTCATGTAATGCTATGTTCATCCACATCGAATCGTAAGAGCCCACTGCCCTGATGAAGTCCTTGAGGGCGAGGGCGCCCTTGATCTCCTGGACGTCAAGTCTGGCGGCTTCGTTGTAGGCCTCCTGCCACTGAAGGAGCCACATGGAAGGCGAAAGCGACTTTCCCGGCTTCTTGAGGATAGCCCGGTAGTTTTCGCGGGCTCGTTCGACTTCTTCTGCCGTTGAAATGGAGACGAGGGCGTGAAGGTTCCTGACGATGTCCTGTAGGGTTGAGTCCTTCAGTTCAGCGAGGTTGGCGAACGTAGCTGCTGTGCTGGAGCGGATCCATTCCTTGACTTTATAGATCTTGTCCTGTTGCTTCTCAACATGCTTGACATCGCGGAGTTGCTTGGCTTCAAACGATCGCCAGATCTGCATTTGCTGTGTGGTTGCGTTGTCAAGAAGGTCACTCTTTTCCTCATCGGTTCGTGGGGTGCCCTGAGGGTAGCGAGCATCGAGGAAGTCCTCGAAGGTGTCGAGGATGACTTCGGGGAGCGGGAGCCAGCTGTTGTTGTTGATGTCAACGGCCTCGCTGAGGCGCCTGTCGTTTGCGACCTTTGTGAGGGCAGAGTACCATGCGGGCCGGTCTGACGGACGCGTCAGGGTGGGCTTGTAGGCCGTGGTGGAGGAAGCGGTTGTTGAAGGCATCGTCTGAACGAATGAAGGAAGGATTGAACGATTGAACGAGGTTTGAGAAAGCGGTCTGGATGCTTGGATCACGAGCTTGGAAAACGAGGTGCGAAGAGTGCTGTTGCGGAAGCGATTTGGTGTTTTAGGCCGGGCTCATGACTGTTGCACGCAAGGGAGGTTTATTTTAAAATTTATTTTAAAACTTATTTTAAAACTTATTTTAAAGTTTATTTTAAAATTTATTTTAAAATTTATTCGGTGCAAAGGAGAGAAAAACAGGTGTTTGCATATGCAGGGGTAAAAGAGGGTCAATTTTGCAAGTAAGGGTTATTTCCTGGCGACATTTTGCCTCCGGCGGCCCTCCGGGGGCGCCTGCGGCGGGCTGCTCGCAAGCTCGATATTCCGCGGCTTACTGTCCTCGCAAGCCCTCGGTCCGTCGTATTGCTCGTATGTCTTTTACTATGGTGCAGTGCTCGGATCGCGACCAACGCGCATCGGCGCATTGCGTGCTTATGGGCAACGAAAAACCATGGTAATCGTTGAGAACACGGGTCTGTCGTTTTTCTGCTCGGCAAATGCGCCGTGTGCGCCATCTCGTGCTCTTGGTGTTTGCCAATCCGAGCGCGATCGGCAGTGCTAGCGAATTTGCTTTGCGGGCGTTCTGCCTTGCGGTTGTCTTCAGTTCTCCAATCTGGACTGTGCATGTTTGGGTAGCCTTGGGCCGCTGGTCCTGCCAAAGCCGGTTGGGTTGCTGGGAACAGATGTGGTAAGGAACCGAGTTGCGACGCTGAAGGAAAGCGCTGCCTAGGCCAGGACATGCAGCCTTGCTTGTGCTAGCTAGAGGCGTTTCTTGTCATGTATAACGCTACATCATTGAGGGCAAAATAGTGCTTGTATTAGGAAGAAGAAAAGAAGGTGGGCATAGGCTAGATACCTAAATATACAGGCAAATCTGACCTTTGTTCTCGATGCTTTATAGCTTGGCAGATGCGCCACTTACGCCTCAATGCGACAGAATCCTGCGACAGACTGCCTGCGACAGACTAGATAAGGATACTATCGTATCGTTGAATCAGAGAATTAATCGGGGCACCCACCATAATCGTGCGCGCACCTACCTAACCCTGAGAAACCCGCGCTGGCAGTTGGTATCAACTATTAGCGGTAAAATCAGGACTTCTGGATACCGCACCCCATATGTAGATTCCCGGCCTTCAACCTTCGAAGCCACAATTGCGTCAATCTGCAGGCCATCCTTCCTTCAGGGCCAAATTAGACAAATCCACCACAACACAACCAAAAAAGCACCACCAACCAAAAACATCACCACTTTCGCCTCCAGCCCCGAATCAATCAAGGTAGGTAAGCGGCTACCTTCTGACACGTATAGGCATACTAATTTGCATCGTCTAGATGTCTTCTCGAGCTCCCTCGCCTACCCCCTCGATCGCAGAGTCTTTCGCAAGCAGCGCAACCTTGGAAAGCGTGAGCCCCGAGACTTGCGGCCCCGAGACCGACTGGGAAGTCGAACCCGGTGATATATTCGATCGTCCTCTTCGCGGCGGCGAGTTGAATATGAAGCTTTACGAGTGGGCAAAAGACGGGGCATGCGGCGTAGTCAAATCGTGTTCAAATGCGGCCTGGCCGATCATGGCCGACGACCCTCACCATGTCGTGCAACTCGCAAAACAACGAGCAAGAAGAAGGCGCCGGACTGCCCTTTCAAGTTCATTGTTCAAAGATTCAGGGGACAGAGCGATTGATCACCTCATGTTCAGGCTCCAAACAAGGCCGCCTGAATTTCATGCCTTCCTTGACAGCCCAAGTGGTGATGGCCAAATCGGGGCGACATCTATGGAGTTCCTGTTGCATCAGCAATTTCCCGACGACGTCTTCACGAAAGCAGCATTCTGGGTAACTGCACATCAACGGCGAGAGTGGCGCCGGGCAGGAAGCTGTATTATGATTGACGCTACATACAGGGTCAACTACCGGTCTTCCAAGCTGTGTTGGCCGGCGAGACTCAAGATGACTACAACTACCTGGCTCAGCAGATAAAACATGGGTTTAGGCTCGATAATATCGCGTTGCCCGCACTATTTATTACTGACGGCGATCAACAACTAATCAGTGCCCTCGATGAATACTTTCCCCATGTACAGAGGCGACGGTGTGTGTGGCACCTCAATTGCAATTCTGGGAAACAAGCAATTCTGGGAAACAAGCAATTCTGGGAAACAAGCAATTCTGGGAAACAAGCAATTCTGGGAAACAAGCAATTCTGGGAAAAATCACCACCACCAAAGCCTCGCACCAAGGCGAACAAGACTGTCTATGTTGACGACATCAGCGACGACGACTACTGCGAGGATGAGCCGCCCGCGCAGGCTGTTGGCGATGCGGCTGATGACAACACAAAAGACGCCGACGACGCCGACTTCAAGAAGCTCAACGGCATGCACCAGAAGGTCCGCACGGCGGGCCGGACCCGGCTCACGATGGGGGCATTTCCGAACGAGGTCCTCAACACCCGGGCAGGGCTTTTTTCACTGTGGCAGTTTCTCAGAAGCCAAAAGTATGCAGAAGCAGTCAAAATGAGGGTATTCGCAGTGCTTGTATTCATGTGTGTAGCCGCGAGAGGGAAAAGGCGGTCTAATTAGGTGCCCTGTGCGGTGCGGCCCCCCTGCCCGGGCACCCTGAACCAGGCCGAAAGTAGTATGGCCTTTCTGACACACCCCCTCAGTTGAAGCCATTCCCGGATTCGACTGTCCATAGTAAACAAAGGCCAAAGTAAACAAGACATTTCCTGTCTTCCTGCCTGCTTCCTTCACGCCAACTGAGGGCATTCACAAGTCCCCCGGTAGTTCAAGGTGCTGAACTGGGGTCCCCTCTTCATTCCTACGCACTGACAACTGCCGTGACACGTCCTGCAGGTTCATTTGTTGCACGAACCCCGTGAATGCGTTGTTTTGTAGTAGCGGCTTTGCGAGGCCGTCAGCCATCATCTCAGCGCTCTTCGTGTATACTGCCGTCGTGTGCCCCAGCCGGTATTCCTGCCTCAGCCAGTGGTTGTGAATGTCAACATGCCGTGAATTCGTCTTCAACTGCGAGATTTCGTCCTTCAATAGCCTGATCGTCTGCGTCTTGTCACATTCGACGGTGATGCGGTGTTCTTCCAGGTTAACCTACAATTCCCTGAGCAGCCGGCTCACGCGTATAGGGCTTCCTTTGTAGCCTGTGAGGGGGCGAGAAGCTCTGCTTCTGTTGTTGACGTCGTGACAGTGGCTTGTTCATTCGCCCTCCAGCCTATCATGCCTCCGAACAGCTTCATTGCGTATGCCTGCGAGCTCTTCCGGTCCACTGAATTGTCGCCAAATGAAGCGTCACTGGCTACCCTGAAGTCATCGTCACCCCCGAATTACAGGGCGAGGTGGCTTGTACGGAGTAGGAGTAGGTAGCCGAGGACTCGGTCTGCCGCCCTGTGGTGCTCCGGGCCGGGGTTGGTAGTGGACCGGGACAGCCGGGAGACGGCGAATGCCACGTCCGGGCGTGTGATCACTGCGGCGTACATGACTGAGCCGACCTTCCGCATATACCGTAAAATGTCTGGTTTGTTCGCGAGGCCCTCATAGGGTAGGAGTTCCTCCTTCGCCATAGGCGTGTTGGTATGCAGTGTAGAGGATATGTCGGCCAGGGCACCTATTTTGGTGACGTATGACGACTGTGATAACCACAATAGGCGTTTTGGCCTGTCACGAAGGATCTCTATGCCGAGGAACCACTGCAGGGCGTCACCCCCGGTTAGTTGGAAGCGTTGTTTGAGCCTGGTGATGACTTCCAGCGCTTCTTCCCTCTGCTGCTCCCTGAACGCCAGTACGATGTCATCAATATAGAAGAAAAGGATCACGCCGTTACGCGTAAAGGCACAGGGTTCATAAGGGACAGGGGTATAACCTAGGGTCTTGAGGGCGCTTAACAGGGCCCTCTGCCAAAGAAGTGGTGATCTCCTGAGTCCGTATAATGCCTTGCTGAGCTTCAACACCGTGCCGGGCTTCTTGTACCCTGGGGGCATGCGCATGTAGACTTCTTCGTCCAGGGATGCATGTACGAAGGCATTGACGGCGTCATACTGCAGGAGCTCAAGGTCGAAGCGTACAGCTATCGCCATAATCGTGCGGAAGGATCGGCCGGCCAGTATTGCAGCGCAATTGCTCTCGTTAAGGCCTTTTGGCTATTGATCTCCCCTGATAACTAGTCGGGCCTTGTACTTAACGAACCTTCCATGTTTATCGAACTTGTAGACGTATACCCACCTACAGTCTAGGACCTTGAAGCCTTTCAGGCCTTTCTACAGGACCTCGACCTAGGAGTGTATTTCATTATAACTCTATAGATGTGCCTTTTCTATGGCCTTAAAGAGATTCCCTATAGGGTGCGCCTTCAACTCCCCGTAGTGCCTAGGAGGCTTAGGGAGGTCACGTCGATATAGTGATAAGGGTGTTTTGAGTAGTCTTTCGACCTACGCTCTCGTGAGAGACTTCTTTACTAGGGTTCCTACCCTTGACGCCCTGGTTCCTGTATGGAAAGCTCCATTCTAGTGGTCTTGATAGCTGAGCTTAGCCGCCCGGGTTTCCCCTGCGTCGGTATTCGGCCTGCATTGCGTGATCGCCCCGGCCAACATAGCTGCTGGTGGCGACGGGGGCGGTGTAGGGAGGCCGGCCTGCCCTGCCTTGTGTTGCGGCGCGTGCGGCTCGGCTGCCTCCCTTGCCATAACGATCTCTTCCTCGATGACTTCGTCTTCCTGCGTATTGAAGTCCCTGACGTCCCCTGGATCTACCGGGTTGGCCACAACTTCCTCGTCATCAGGCTCGGCAACCGTGAGGGCCTCCAGGTGCTTTGTGAGGGCTTCAGAGTCCATTTCCTTGACTCCCTACTCTAGGGTTTCTAGCCGGCCGTCGAAGACTGTATCCTCATCGAAGATGACGTCCCTTACGACGATGACCTTATTCTTCAGAGGTACCCACACCTTGTAGATGTTTGTTGCTGTGTAGCCGATGAGGTAGCCGATCCACGCCCTAGGCTCGAAACGCTTGAGGCGGCCTTCCTTGTTTTGTGCGGCGTCGGTTATCGCGTATGCCTTGCAGCCGAAAGCGCGGAGGTGGCCTGAGTACGGGAGTGTGTAGCCGTTGAAGAAGGAGTAGAATATCTGGTAGGGAGTCTTCCAGTCATACTGGGCTCGGGGCTGCCTGTTGAGTAGGTAGACTGCCGTGCGGGAGATCTCTCGCCATAGTCTATGCGGGAATGTAACGCCTAGGACGAGTGCGAGGGCTTTCTACTTAGCCAACGCCCCCGCCCTCTCGGCGGTACCATTCTGACCCTGAGTACGTGGCGCCGAGGGCTTCCAAATAAGGCCATACTTCATGAAGAAAGCCTTGAACTCGCCTTTGGACTCTGGTGACTTACTAAGCTCGTTGTCTGACTCGATGATCTTCGGTACGATGTTATGTTGAACCTTTAGCTGCTTGAACAGGCCTTCCAATACTACGACGAGGGTAGCATACTTCCTGTTTATTATGTAGAAGTCCCAACAGAAGCCTAAGTAGCGGTCCGTGACGAGCATAAGGGAGTTATATTTCTTGTCATCTGGTTCCCAGTCGTGGAAATCGATCGCCAGGCGCTCTCCGGGGCTCAATGCAGGCTCTGTAGGCTCTCTCTTGATCTGCCGCTTCATCTTTGCCTGTGCGCAGGCGCTGCATTTGACTGTTTTGATGCCCTTGATGCGCACTCCATGCGATGTGTTGACGAGCCTTTCCAGGGCTCCGGGGCCCGGGTGGCCCATGGGCAGGTGCCAGGTTTCGGCACTCACGCTCCGGGGCTTCCGTTTGGCGTAGGAGTTGAACTGGTTCCTCCTCACGAAGAAGGCTGCGCGGCTCAGGTCTTCCGGAATATATTCAATAACGAATTGGTCGTGTAGGGACTGAAGCTCGCATATTACTGATTGATCAGAGGCGCGGCGCAGGCATGTGGGCTCCCTGAAGTTGTCCCAGTACATGCCTCTCTCGCGAAGGCGCCGTAGGGACACCAGGTTGCATGCGATGCCCTCACATAGGGCCACATCGTATAGGCGTAGTGCCCTTTTTCCGCCGAATGCCGTTGTGATCTGTAGGTCTACCTCTCCGTATGCCGTGATCGGAATCTTGTGGTCCCCGGCCTAGACGAATTCTCCGGCGAGGGCATGCCGAAGGTTGAGAAAGCGGCTGACTTGGTTGAAGATGTGTATTGTAGAGCCTGAGTCGAGAATTGCTGAGTTCTTAAGTGGGTATTCAGCTGTTGAGAAGGCTGCATGCTACACTACGAATGAGGCTTTTACAGTGCCCACGCAGCGCACTAGTCAGTCCTGTTCGGGGCTGTCTCCGGCTGCAGACCCGGCTCGAGAGCCCTTGTGCGGCGCTCGGGATCGGCTTGCGTTGCGGCTCGGTGCCTTGCTCGGTGCCCTGGCCGTTGCCTTGCTTGGTGCCCTGCCCCGGGGTTGCTGTCTCTTTGTGCCCGAGTCCTCGCGTGCCCGCTTCCTCAGAGCCTCAACTTCCTTCCTAAGGGACTCATCTGCCTGCATTGCGGCCTCTGCGCGGTCCTTCAGGTGCTGTGACGGGTCCCAGGTCGCCGGGGCCTTCTCCGGGAGGGCAAACCAGCACCGTGACAGGGTGTGTGCGTTGCCGCATACCCTGCAGCCTGAGCTGCTTCCTCCGGTATATTTGCGCTTCGAGGACAACCGGGGTTTCTCTTCCTCCTGCTGCTTGGCTTCCTGGTTGCCGTATGATGCCCCCCCCCGAAGGCGCCCCGTGCGATGCGTGAGGGCTTCTTTGTTGCCTCCTGTGCCCTGACTTCCTGGTTGAACGAGTTCACGAGCTCTCTGTAGTCAAGGGTGCCGGCGTCGATATCCTTCTAATTCATCAGGCGGTAGGTTGCGCACCAGTTGGTCCAGCCAGCCTCCCGAATCGCTACCTCGAAGTCATCGTACCAGGTTGTAGGGTGTTGTGCCTCGGGGACTCCCTTGGACTTCGCTATCTGCAGGGCTTCTTGCCAGTTGTCGATCCATGCCTTCCATGACTTTGCAGGCTTCGTGAGAGGGTATACCGCTTGTTTGTATTTGCTCCTCGCCTTGCCGGCATCATTCGACCATGTGGTGCTCGCCTGCTTCTTCAGGCTGGCATACCAAGTGTTGATCGGCTCGGTAGGCTCGCATGCAACGTTGAACAGGTGCGTTGAGACCGTCTCTTGCACCCGGTCCTTGAGGGCAGCCACTGCTCTGCGCTCCGTATCGTAGTCCTTCACGTCTGTGTTGTACAGGGCGAGGCTCTGCGTGTAGGTCTTCGTGTCCTTGTCTGTCAGGTCTGCTAGGCACGTGGCCGGCACATCTTCGTTCGCCGGGGGGTTGGCCGGTACTAATCCTCGGCCTGCTCCTCTTTTTGGCACGTAGCTTTCGAGAGCAAAATGGACTTCCCTGTGCGCATGATATGCTGGCGAAGCATATGGCAGGGTTATCTGTGTTGGTGACCCTGGAAGACTGCCACCCTTACTGGCATCTTAAACAACGGCTTGTAAGTTAGCAGATGCGTACTTGAGGGAGTTCACAGCTAATTTACCATGTAGGATGCCAACGACCGTTTTCTCCGAATGCGCGCACCGGACAGCAGGGGGGGGGTCGTCCCCGTAACCAGGGTGGTCCATTTGGTAACGAAGCCGCCGTGCCGAGCGAAGTTGCCCTACCTACACGACCTGCAGACCCTCGAACAACAACAACATCACAAGCACCTATACTTTCCTCTACACGGCGGCAGCTCTCGCGGTGGGAGCTCGCCCAGCCTAGTCTGGAAGACGTGGATGAAGCAGACGATTGCATCATTGCGCGGGTTGTAAACACACAAGAGGAGGCTATACAGAGACGGGGACAAGGTGGCACGAGACAGCGATTCCGAATCCACACACCCAACTACAGGCTTTTGCATTGTGGGAGGCACCCAAGGCAAAACGCAGGAGGGCTGCAGAGCTGGAGACGCCCGAAGAAGAGATGTGGCTATTCGATTCGGCGGATGAAGATGATCCTAATCCACAGTTAATTGGGTGGAATGCAGATGGCGGCCGTCTCTGTTCAACCTGCCTCACATACATGCATGCCTCTGACTATATGCAAATTAGGTTATTTGAACGTGTTGGCCAACGCCAGCTCAACACGCTGATTTGCACCAAATTTTCCCACTTTTGCTGGGCAGGCATAATGCCTATGTTGACATAGCCCCTGACAGCCTCAACACCAAAAAAACATCACCACTCGTCCGGGCAGAACACGTCCTCGTATGACGGGGTCCGGAAGGCTCGGGCGAAGACGGCGGGGAGGGTGTCTCCAAGTCGTATATTGACAGTACAGGGAGACGGCGGGGGCGCGGGCGACGGCCTGAATGACGGCGACCGCGACGGCCATGCCGGCGACAGGGAGGGCGAGGGCGAGGGTGCCGGCGACGGCGAGGGTGCCGGCGAGGGTGACGGCGAGGATGAGGAATATTGTGAGCTTGAATCCGAAGAAATCTCAATATACGTTGTTGGCATTGTGACGACTGCAGGCACGGCGTTGTGTGGTGATGACTTGGGCGAATTACCGTAGTTAGTGTGTTGTTTGTAGGGAAAAGCCCTGCAAAGGCCTTCAGATGCCTGCGACAGATGCCTGTGCCTGCGACAGATGCCTGCGACAGAATCCTGCGACAGAATCCTGCGACAGAATCCTGCGACAGATTGCCTGCGACAGATGCCTGCGACAGGTTCCTGCGACAGACTACCTGCGACAGGTTCCTGCGACAGACTGCCTACGATAGAATGCTGCGCCTGCGACAGACTGCCTGCGATAGAATCCCGCGCCTGCGATAGATTGCCTACGACCTATAGATAGATTAACGTATTCGCCTAGGGTATATAAAGCGTACTAAATGTCCAACTATATAGGATCGCTCGAGAATAGAACACACCTTAGAAACGCGGTTTGGGGGGTTAATAGCTTCAACCTTACTAACCCGAGTGGCCGGGCGGCTGGGCTGGCGCAGGAAGCGTATGGCGGTGAGATGGATTTCACCATGTTTCCGGCCTCAATTAAGGGAATTCATCGGGGCACCCACGCTATCGTTACGTACACCCACCTCCACAAAAACCCGCCATCAGTACTTTTGGATTCTAACCCCCATATATAGATTTTTCTAGGTACAATCGGGTACCAAAAGTGTTGCGCCACCCACTTACACACACCCTTTTCTTCTAAAAAAAATCACAACTTTATCAATTTGAGACCAAAATAAGTGCAAAATATACCAAAATGATCCTCATTCAATATTTTGCACTTATTTTGACTACCTAAGTAAATCTATCCTTTTGGGCATAGAATTCACCAATTTCATCATAACTTCAGGGGTAATTTCCGCCCAAACCTCCTCAATGGCCTACGCCTTCGTGCCCCTATTCTGAGCTTCATCCAGTGCCATAGATTCTCAATGGGCGAGAGATGCGGGCTTTGTGGCGGCCAGTTAAGTATCCTGACGTCGAACGCCTTCTTCAAAAGACCCAGGAACCCGTAGTGGTGATATGTAGCTCCATCCTCTTATATTCGAACGCCGTGACCGTACTTCTCCTTCATTCGGTTGTAGAAAGGAACATAGGCTTAATCGGTATATTCTTGACCGTTAAGACGGGTCCGCTAAGGAAGTATAATAATGTGCCCTTTTTTAGGGCCCGTAAAACATCCCCATACACCCACTTTCGTCGTACGGCCGCTCTTGAAGGTCGGTTGTAGATAATCAGGGTGATATTCCTCGCCCGGGGACCGTGTAATATAGATGGAACGGCCGTCTTCCCCGACTTCCAAGTATGCTTCATCTGACCAACAGATCAGGGGCCGGGCAGTGTATTTATTAATACGGCCGAAGACTTGGCTCTTCTTCTTATTCTTGGGCGACACCCAGGGCTTCTTGCGGGCACGCCGGCGACCTTTATTGGCTTCCTTGAGGAGCCTCCGGACCGTTGAACAGTTGATACTATACCTAGACTTTGAGGGCGTTCCGAGGGTGTCTGTTCGAGACAGCGTTGTATGGGCCCTTTTTTGTTCTGAAAGCTCTTTTCTGAAGCTCTTCGAAATGCCGACCATTTTACAGTTTAGAAGAGGTAAAAAGACAGTGAAGATTTTTCACCTTGAAGGTAGAGGGTCATTTGGCCAACAGGCCACAATTATGTCAAGTTGCATGCAATAGCCCGGCCGAAGTCTTCAAATCTACACAAGACAACGAAAAAATATCACAACCTTGGCCAATAGCTAGAGAAAAAAAATTTACACCAAATTTATCGCATTTTCCTGGCCGGCCGCAAGACCAGTCAACCTGGCTACTAACTAAGCCCTGAAAATGAACAGAACGCCACGTTCTAGAATTGGCTAAGCTTCCTACGCCAGCTGCCTGGTTAACAAGCCAATCCTCCACTGAAGCCCTGGGCCGCACCTGGCAAGATAGTTCGTACTGTGGGAGTTAGGGTTAAAGGCACTAGGAGTCGTAATTGCTCAATGATGTTTTCCATTTCAACCCCCACGTCCATCTAGCCCGAGACCCACCTCCCCGCGCCGGGCCCTCACAACTCGTCCAGTTCTTCTAGTTCTGCCCCAAAAGAGAAGGACAGAGTGGCGCGACCCTCCTCCCCCGGCAGTAGTTTAACCGCGATGCAATCGTCCCAGGGCGATCGTTGGTACATGCAGCAGCAGGCGCCATTCGCCACGGATTCACTTTCATGGCCGTCTGTCCATATTGCCATGAGGCAATAGTCGACGCCCCGGGGGCCCGACTCGATGAACCGGTGAAAGTTCTCCCTCGGCCCGGCCCTCTTGTAAGTATCGACCAAGACTTGCATTATCATGTCGGGGGCCAACGGCGAGTCGGCCACGTCGAGATGCCGAAAGGCATCGAGGTTGACGACGATGCGGCCAAACGTGCCAGTTGAACGACCAGAGGTCGAGCGAGGAGTGTGCCCTCGCTGGCCGAGTGCGGGGTCGGACGATGCCAGCGCACAAGTTGCGCTGCCCGGGTTGGCTCGGAGATCCTCGATGATCTCTTCCAGCATGTCAGCGAGTGCGTGCCGGGCCTGTTTGCCCTTTGTATCGATCAAAGGCTTCAAGGCTGCGTCCAGCTGGGAACGGAGGGAGCCGTCGATATTCTCCCCGATGTCAGCAGAAAGGTCACGGGCGCTCTCTTCAACCCTGACCCGCTTGGTCTCGCGTTGCTGGGACGGGCCGTGGCGCTTGCCCTTGCCCTTGCCCTTGCTCCCGTTGCGAGCGGAAGCCCCGCCCTTGGCTTGGGCAGCGTCTGCCGGCGGGGGCGGCGGCGGCGGCGGCACGGCACTAGCCTTGCTGGCTGCCTCCTTCTCTGCCTGTTCCTTGCGAAACTTGGACCAGGCAAGATTGTAGGGGGGGCAGAATCGGTCCGGCTGCCGGTCCGGGAAGTCACGGCCGCGAATGAACCGAACCCAGATGACATGGTCCATAGCCCAGTTGATATAATTAGTAGAGAGCTCGATTTTTCCAAAACCGATAGTGTAGTGTTGCGCACAGACGGTGCGCTCGGCATCCTTGATGGCCGCCTCAGCGACCGGCGGGTCCGCCATTTCAGGGCGGGCTTCGATCAAGGCCGCGACGACGATGTCGCGACGGTCCTTGATGGCCTTTTTAACGGCCGCGATCTCCTCGGGAGTCATCTTGATGATGTTGCTGTTGTTGTTGATGTTGCTGCTGTTGCTACTGCCTAACTGCAGTGGTGGTGACGGCGCTATGGTCGAGGATTGATGGTGTTGCTCTGCCGATTTTTTAGAAAGGAAAGAACGAAAGCCGCAGCATAAGGCGAGACTGGAGAAAAAAAAAAGCACAGACCAAACCTAGAATTTGTCATCGGCGCGAGTTCTTGGGGCTGAAAATGGCAGTCGGTTGACAAAAGTCTGACCCATGCAATTTTGGCACCTTCCCACATTCTAACCACGTCCCTTCAAATGCAAGCCGCCATCTCAATTATATAGCAAAATGGTTGTAAACTGAATTAAAATAATGCCCGGAAGAGGCTCTTCAAAATGAAGAATATCAATATTTTGTATACCAGCCGTCTGCACCGATAACTGCTTCCAAGCGCTGTCGCATCGATAAAATCAATGTATCCAACAGTTCATGTTCAAATTCCTCCCAAATAGTCATGGCGGCTGTAATTAAGGCTTGCAAGGCCCTGGCATTCTTAATGACAAAAGCTCGGGGAAACACTCCATTATCCTCTCTTTGAGCAGTTTCCATAACGTTACATTCTCGATAGGGTTAAGATCTGGTGAGTATGCCAGCCAGTCTAGGAGTTCAACCCCATTTTCATGCCTGCCCACTCATTAATCCGATTTTGGACCAATTTACACGCATGTGTAGAAGCATTATCTTGAATGAATATAGATCCCGGGGAAGCAGGCGAGTGCAACCTTCCCGCCAAGACCGCCACGAGGGGATTCAGCGTCTCCAAGCACCGGTACGAGGGATGTGCGCATAGCATACCGAACGAAAAAGCGCCCCAGAACATCTATTCACAGTGGTTTGGTCTTTGGTTGCCCATTCTTAGGAAGTAATCGCTCGCCCTGTCCGGTCAGCGGTCGACTGGTAAATGGGGGTCAAAGGTAGGGTAGGGTACTTTTCGGCAGAAAACCCATGCCTGGCTGGCGCTCTCCCTGGCCGCGGGCCATGGTGGATTCGTCAGACACTATCACGCGCCGCCGCCACCACGCAGGCGGCTTCCTGATATGCAGGCGCGCCAAGACCAAGCGAGCTGCAGCGAGCCGGTCGCTCAATTTGGGCCTTCTCAGGGCTGTTTTGTGTAGGATGCCCAGTCGGCGAAGCTCTCGGGTAATCGTGCGATTACAAGACGAAAGCTGTAACGTACCTATCGCCAAGTCAACAAACAACCGCCAGAGCTTGTCCTTGGAACGCAGAGCCACAGCCTTGGTGACGATTCTATAAAGAAGCTCCTTTATATAAAGAATTGGGCTGGAAATGCAGGAGCTTTAGTAAGGCTGCTGAAAATGGCAGTTTTCGCCATGCCCTCAAAACACAAGGCATTACGATTATCAGTGACGATCACGTCGGGGAGGCGGCATCCTTCAGCAGTACTGTACGCAAGGAGATGAAGATGCTCATCAAAGAGCCAGCTTTTGGTGTATTTGAGCCTTTCAAGGGCCAGTCTACAGTGCCTACTACTATTGCACAAGTCTGTGATACTGCATGGCTCGAAAACACACTCAAACAAGCCTGGCCAACGCTCAAAAAAGAAGCCCCGAATATGGTCACCTTTTTATCACAGGTCCTACAGAATCAGGTATATTTCCCTTCCCATTCCTGTAACTCTTTATCCTATTCCCATGGGTCTTTATCCCATTCCCATGGCTCTTTATCCCGTTCCTGTAACTCTTCATAGTACTAATAATGAGGCAGCCCATAACCCACAAAGACAATCTGGCCCTAACGAGCTTCCCGGGCGCCTGTGATCTCGTACATCACATCGTTAATGCGTTTTTTCTACTCGTTTTCTTCCATTTTGGCGGCGTAGGAAGGCTTCCGGTAGGGCGATTAGAAAAGGTTTGTTATACAAAGAAAAAATTACATGCCGAGGATGCCCTGCGCGAGGGCATTCTATATGCAAATTTGCAGATTTTTCGGCTCTGTTGTGATAGCATAGTTGGGATGAAGCTTACAGCAAAAAGACAGAGACGTATGGTTGTTTTTCCGTTTAACATTACGAATAACACTTCTACTTCCTTTAACGATATAAAAATCATACCAAAAGACTCGCGCGCGTCTCAGTGTCCTCAGATATATATTTTTATATTTTGAAGATATGTTGTTGTTGTACAGTTGCAGGATAACATTCTGTCATTTTTTCTATTTGTATGGGGCGCAGAGACCTATGCCCCCCCCGAGCAACAGTTTGCTCTCAGACCTCTTTTTCAGGCCTTCTGTACAATATGGGTCCAAGTGGGTCTATCTGAGCCACACCAAAAGTTTGCGGGTCGCAGGATACGAATGCGGGCTAGGCTGCCCTTTTTTATGGGGGGTGCCGCAGGCACCTTCCTTCAATTCTACGCCTGAAAAAGAGGTCTGAGCCTGCTGAGATAAGACTACCAGTAGTCGAGCAGCGCTGGCACCAAGTCAACAAACAACCGCCAGAGCTTGTCCTTGGAACGCAGAGCCACAGCCTTGGTGACGATTCTATAAAGAACCTCCTTTACACAAAGAATTGGGCTGGAAATGCAGGAGCTTGAGCCTGTTAATGGATTCTGGGCGATTTTTCGGTCTCAGGGACTATTCGGAGCCATTTTTCTGGGGAGGCTTTTTTGGTGTGGCGAAATTTGCCGTCAAGTAGGCCAAGTGTTTACAACTCAACCAAGTCCGCATTCTACGCAGTCAAGTAACCCATTTACGGCTTCAAATCCAATCAAATATAGCCTCAGACTTGACTTACTTGACTCGGTGCCAGCGCTGTAGTCGAGGGAGTAGATTAACTAGTTGCCCTCAACATACGCTCACCAAACACGGCAAGCACGCTCCGACGGCGACGGCGACGGCAACATGATGGGCAGCTACTAGACTACGAAGGAACTAGGTATGTGGAAAAAGCCGGTTTCGTTATTATGTAGCTAGGCGTCTACTCGCATGAGAAACCCGCGACGCAAATTCCACCCTCGAGACTCTTTGGCTCGCAATGTGCGGGCGAACGCATCCTATTCGCGTTCAGAACATCTCTACATCATCCCCGCCGCTTAACCTCTTCGGGAACTTCCTGAGCCGCGAGACGGGGGCACTGTTCAACCAGGTGGCCCGACGCGTTGCAGAAGGGGCAGGCAGCGATGTCGCCGCTAAGTGCATGGCAGTCGATACACATGGCCACCTCATGGCCAACAATGCCACAATTGCCGCAAGTCTCATTGGGCCCGGGGGAGGGGCCCGGGGGAGGGTTGGCGATTGTGCCCGCAGGGGGCTCGTCGGTGGTGGCAGCAGCGGGTGCATCGCGGGCGCCATGGTCGTTCCGGACCCGTTTGGGACGTCTGATGATGCCCTTCCTGTGCCCAAATGACTTGGTTGCGCAGGGTTTTTAGCTTGTGGTGGACCTCCCGGTTGCCCTTGGCGATTGTGCCCGCGGGGGGCTCGTCGGTGGTGGCAGCAGCGGGTGCATCGCGGGCGCCATGGTCGTTCCGGACCCGTTTGGGACGTCTGATGATGCGCTTCTTGTGCCCAAATGACTTGGTTGCGCAGGGTTTTTAGCTTGTGGTGGACCTCCCGGTTGCCCGCGGTCGCCACCCTGGTTGTTGGATCTGTTGTTGCTCCTCGACTTGTGCCCAAATGACTTGGTTGCGCAGGGTTTTTAGCTTGTGGTGGACCTCCCGGTTGCCCGCGGTCGCCACCCTGGTTGTTGGATCTGTTGTTGCTCCTCGACTTGTGCCCAAATGACTTGGTTGCGCAGGGTTTTTAGCTTGTGGTGGACCTCCCGGTTGCCCTCTATGGCGCCCTTCAACTGGGTCGCCTTGTCCAGCATGGCTTTCGGCCATTTTGAAAGCCGAATTTCCGTAAAACAAAGAAAAAAGACGCAACGAATATAGAGTTTTAGACGTGGAGGGGAGGTTCGCGACGAATTTCCTTGTTGCGTTGTTGCGTTGTTCGGTGCAAGAAAGAGGGTAGGGGCGGGCACGCGGTGAGAATTTTAGTACGAGGGGCAAAAACGCGGTTGGTGCGCTCAGTAGGGCGGAGATTATCTCAGCAAGCCCAGACCCCTTTTTCAGGCGTAGAATTGAAGGAAGGTGCCTGCGGCACCCCCCATAAAAAATGGCACCCTAGACCGCATTCGTATCCTGTGACCCGCAAATTTTTGGTGTGGCTCAGATAGACCCGCTTGGACCCACATTGCTCAGAACGCCTGACGCGCCTCTCCAAGCACCATACAAATGAAAAACACGTCGATCAGGTTCCCGTCAATTGCACAACAACAACAAATCATGAAAGCATGAGAATATGCTTCTGAAGATGCTGAGACGCAAGCGCATAATTCTGTGTACTTTTCATGTCTATATTTAAGGTAGAAGTGTCGATGGTAACATCAGACGAAAAAAGAGACGCGCGTCTCCGTCTTTTTGTCGTAAGCTTCGTCCCAACTAGGCAGCCACAACAGGGCCAAAAAATGTGAAAATTTGCACATAGAATGAATGCCCTCGCGCAGGGCATCCTCAGCGTGCAATTTCTTCCTCCTACAACCTACCGCTCCCTTTTGACCTACCGGTAGGCCGCCTGCGTCGCCAAAATGGAAGAAAACGAGCAGAAAGAACACATCAACGATGTGATCTGTGAGATCACAGGCGCCCGGGAAGCGCGCCAGGGCCAGATGGACACGGTGCACCGGCTTGTTCATCAGCAGAAGGATACCGTGCTTGTTGCAGCTACAGGATACGGAAAAAGCGCCGTGCTTTACGCATTCCGGCTCGGGCCGCCTTGTTCGGGTTTCGCCTCGTCCTGGGGTTGTGGTGGGAAATGGGTGTTGAGGGATAGCTCGACCTCGTCGAGGACTTCGTGAATAAGCGCGCTACTATTGGCGCGTCCGGCGCGGACGTGCTTGAACATGTCGTCCAGCGCGTAATGCATGTGCTCTGGAAGTAGGGGTGGACCCGAACCGTCCTGAACGGGGTATTTGCCGCCGTGGAATCTCTTGTGCTTGATCAAAGCGGCGTAGGCCTTGACCATGGCCAGCGAGCTGTCAAAAGCCGCCGGTGCCTTTTTGACGAGGAACCCTGTCATGTCTGCCGCCTGGAAAAAGTCGCGCACGGTTGGATGGAGAAACTCGACCTTGTGTTGCCGGAGTTGGAGGAATCGGTTGCACCGAGACTTGAGCTGCTGAGTGAAGGGGAGGTTGAAGTCTTTTAGCTTATCCCGGCTTGGCAGACTCCAATATGGTGCGGATAGAGGCCCCTAGGTTCTCGGGGATCGCCGGGATCTCGTTTAACATTTGACGCAGCTCCGAGACCGACAGTTTGTCGCTATTAGCGAGTTTGTTGGCGATTTCTACGCGAACTAGGTTCATCACGATAGAAACCCACCCAAACACGCCCCGAGACCGAGAACAGATGTCATCGACAAATGTCATTGCGGACTCACGGCCGTTGTGAAGCATGAACAAATCCCAGTTTCTGTCTTCGGCCACGGCGATCACGAAGCTCACTACGGTCCAAATCGTGCCTCTTACGAAGCTAGGCGAGAACCAGCGCGATGACATTACCCGGGCTGTCCCTTATTCGAAGCCTGTGTGGATTGACAGCAATACGAATCTCAAGGCGAGCCTTTTTTGCCCCTGACCCCTGACCCCTGAGCAAAATGAAGCTAACCAATTTATCTAGAACCCGAACGTTTGGAATGAAGTTAAGGCTGGGCAATATAGTTATGTGCTTCTAAGCCCTGAATAAGCCGTTAACCCGAGGTTTAAGGCGGTCCTTCGTGATCCCGACTATCACAACAAGCTTGGACTCTTCGCCGTCGATGAACTTCATATGATTAGCGAATGGCGCGAGTTCCGGGAGGAATTTACCTACCTATATACGTTGAGGGCGTTGATACCGAGGAGGATTCCATTCTTTGGCTACATAGCAACCCTGGACAAGGACAACCAGGCATATATACTCAAGCATGCCGGCTTTGATGAGAGAAATCTCTGAATAATTCGCACATCAATCGACAGGCCCGAGATTACAGTCATTATACTACCACTGATGAGGAAGGTCATTACGGATTTTAGGCGCCTGCATTTCCTGGTGGAAGGGTCCAAGCCTAACGAAGCCCGGCTGATCAAAACAACAATTATATATGTTGACAGCAAGCCCAAGCTGATCCTGGCCCGATATATCCTTCTCAAATACCTTCAAAAGTCCTGTGGCTTTACAAGCCAGTTTGCAGCTAAAGTCATACGCCGGTACGATGCAGATGTGCGCCCAACCGACCAAGAGATCATCTTCAAAGACTTCGCGAATAGAGACACCGACTGCCGCATTGTTCTCGCCTCTATATCCCTCGGTATGGGGATGGACATACCCGATGTTCAGCGCGTTGTTCAGTTCGGTATACCCCCGGGTCAAAGTCTTTCAGACATTTGGCAGCGTTTTAGAAGAGCAATGCGAAAGTGTGAAGATCAGGGGGAGGCTTTTTTATTTGCCCCTTACTATCTATTTGATCACCTAGGGAGTCACGAAAAACAACTACCAAAGCCGAGAGGGCCGCCTGCAAGAAGAGCCCGTCGCCAGCCTCACATGCCAGCTATACCTAGTCGTCTTCAGAACCAACTACAGCTTGTTAAGCAGGATAACGATGCCGTGAGCGAAGCCGGTAGCGATATATCTGTTGCTTCACAAGCCAGTGATGCCTCTCAAGCTGTTATCCCTGAACCAGTTGATACGGAGTCTAGGGGGTTATTTGACTACCCTGAGCGGCTGAAATGGACAAACCTGACATCGTAACCCGGGGAAAAATGAGCAAAAATATCCTCGGCTTCCTCAATGCAACATGCTTCCGGGACTATATGCTTAGATACCTTCAAGAACCTACAGATGACCCCGAGCTCGAATACAAGCGCCCAGTCGATCCACAATTATGCTACAACAGTTGCAACCATTCACTTGGTCGAATTCCTCCCCTGCCCTCTCGCCAACAGGGGGAAAACAAACCTCAAGCCGGCTCATTTTCCGGTATTACGTTAGATTAGTTGTCTACGTGGTGCAAGGAGCAGGCCCAGGCTCTTATACCACATGAAACAAAGCGCTTTGACTTGATCTCCGAGATGTGGATGGATGAGAGGCTACAGGTTGCAATTGCAAGGCTGTATAAGTCCCGGGGTAAAAAGGAGCTTCCTTTTACTGACTGGGAAAGCCTCGTTGCAAAGGTCCCGGCGCTGAACGACTGGGACCACGAGGATGAAGAAGAGCAACAACTCGTCATGTTCTTACTCGCCTCTGCTGACAAGATTCATGAGCTTTGGGGGGGCTCAGAAGAAGCAGAAGGCCGACATTCGAGCGGGCCTCGAGGGCACTAGAAGGTGGTATTTCCCCCGATACATGCCGCAAGCGGGCGCTGGAGAGCCATCTATTGACTCTCCTACCGCCTCGCGGTCTCGCGCATAGGGCGCGCATATGCAGCAGCGAAGCCGCCGCATATGCAACGCAGAAATGCCGCACCTAAGCGGCTCTCTTCTACCTACCTACCTAGCTTAATTAACTGCTTTGGGCGCATTTCTGTAGCTTATTAGATTACTTATAAATATATACATGTAACTCCCTACAAATTGAGGCTCTATGTGGACCAAAATGAGGCTCTGCGTGGGGCAAATGGCAGCCCCTGGGCGTAAAAAGGGGCTCCCTGAGGGCAAAGAAAGGGGTCCCCTACACTTGAATGCTGCTAATCGTCTCAAAGTAAGCCGTTGAGCTTGTTTATTTACAATATAACCTCGTGCTTGCCGCTGCTAGCCGCTACCCTACTAATTAGTCGCCCGTGAGATCAACAGCCTGCACCCAGAAGTCTTCTTCATTGTCAAATAAACGCAGGCCCTCCTCGCCCCAGTCAACCTCTCCATCTTCCGTGCCACCTAGTACAGTTCCGGGCATAAGACGCTGCTCTACAAGGTCCTCAGGCTCAATAACAGCTTCGTTGAAGTTATCAAGCTTTTCCAGTAGTATTTTCTACCCTATCTCAATTTCACAGGCTTTTAAATTAGGCTCTGTGTATCTCAGTTGCCAGCAGTTGCCAAGGACCCACGGGTAGGTGGTATGAAAAAGTTGGTAGGTACGCGCATCAAAGCTCAATAAAAAGGCTCGCGACCATCTTTCTTGGGACTGAGGGGCTGTTCGGGCTTGGCTCTGGCTCCTACGGTATTTGATCTTTTTTCTTTCTTCCTTTTCTTGACTCGGTGCATTTTCTGCTTCTTCTTTTCGTTCCACCCCAATCCTCGGGGCTTGACTTATTCTAGGTGAGCCTCCGATGCGGTCCTTCCTGTATGTGGCCGCTGTCTGTCGTATGCAAACACAACGCAACACATACGAGGTGTCTTATGCGTGCGGATTATTGATCTTTGGAGGGGCCATCCACCGTCTGACTAGTAGTGACTAAGAGCTCGAATCTCGCATCGGTATCCTGGGTGGGTGGTGGTGGCCGGATCGAAGCTTCCTCGTTTCGTGGCCGCGCAAGAGCATCTATATTCTATAGGAAATTGTAACGCGAGGCCGAGTGCGAGTGGTAAAGGCATCCGCACAAATGCTGGTGTTAACTGTGGTTTTAGGGTGTTTGTAGCAGAAAGCTGTGGCTGCTGGTGATGCATTCTCATTTTGTTGTCCCTTTCCTTCATTCTCGCTTGATAGATGACCAACATCGGATGAATGGACGAGGCCTTTCTCGCGGGGGAGTATCACCCCCGCTCAGTTCTCATTCAAGGCGGGAAGAAGTCCGCGTGAAATAAATCACGGCAGAATCAATTGAGCGACGTCAAAACTACAAGATAGAGAATGCTCCTGGCAAGTCGGCAAAAAGTGTCACATTCCTATACCGACAAATATCTCTGTATCTCATTGTCCTTCACTCCTCCATATCGTTCTCGTTGTCCCCCTCATCACTCCCACTATCTTCATTGTCCTCCATCTACAACTTAACGCATTCTACGTCAAATAGAACGCTCTACGGGCCATCACGCTAATAGGGCTACTATCACGACTGCATCTATCTCCCGCATGTATGCCGGGAAATGTTGCATGCGTGCCGGGAAATGTTGCATGCACGCCGGGAAATGTTGCATGCGTGCCGGGAAATGTTGCATGTATGCGGGAGATGCAGTGTTGCCAGCGCGATGTGGCAGTAACCCCTGTCAGCGGATGTAGCGCATCCCCCGCATACATGCTGTGCCTCCCGCATGCGTGCCGGGAAACTGTGCCACTGCATCTCCCCGGGAAGTTGTGATAGTGACCCCTCAAGCGGTTTCCAGATAAAAGGGACTCAGTACCAGCAAGTACGACACCACCCACAGTAGTTGTATGCGATTGCAGGTAGCCGAACGTACCATCTTCCGTAACCACAGACTCTTCCCGGTGCTGCCGCCTAATACCCACAACAAGCAGAGAGGGTGGAGCCTGCAATTTAAACAGCCTCCCCCCCGACCTTCTGCTCCTAAAACACAAACTCTTCCCGGTGCTGCTGCCTAATACCCACAACAATAGAGAGGGTGGAGCCTGCAATTTAAACAGCCTCCCCCCCGACCTTCTGCTCCTGAAACACAAACTCTTCCCGGTGCTGCTGCCTAATACCCACAGGGTGGAGCCTGCAGTCGTGCACGGACCAACTACAATATCTATCTAAACAGCCTCCCCCCCGACCTTCTGCTCCCGAACCTCAAACTCTTCCGTGAACCACAAACTCTTCCGACGCATATTAAATTCAACACCTTCCTGCTTACTCGTCATGGCCTTCAACCCTTACCCATCGCCCGAATCGGCAGACGACGAGCGCCGGAAGCGCGCACGCCTTCGTCGGTCGGAGGCCACATCTTCCGACTCCAGCGACGCCGGCGAGTTCACTATCTTCAATGTGCGTCATCGAGTTGCAGCACCAACACCCCACCCACTGCCTATGAATACGGTATGGGATGACCAGTGTAGATCAATTGATCGAGAACTTGGAGCCGAAGCGCTGGCGAATGAGGCGACGCGAATCCTCACAATTGAAAAGGTAGAGGGAGTTGTCTCAGTCGAGATTGCGTCGAGAGTTCCTTATATTGGGACCATTGGGGAGATGGGCCAACCAACCCTCTTGATTGTCGCACGCTGGCTCGACGAAGGCTGTTCTGCTATATGGGAGCGTGCGGTCAGAAGAATCAAGAAGTCTGTTGATTTGAAACGCCTTCAGAATGGGAATCTCAGCAATATCGACATCGCCGTTGAGATAATTGCTGAGGAGCACAAACGACCAAAGTACATCTCGCCTATATCCGCCGAGCTTCTCGCACGTGGCATGGACAAGGATTGGGCTCGCATCAAGGACAAGGTCGCCGACATCATGGATAGTTATCCGGCCACGGCGGGCCATGTTACCTCCATCCAGCTCTTCAGACTTGGCTTTTCGATGGTCGGCTTTTCGATGGACGACGAGAACCCAGATACAGTATACGTATCAGTCGACTATGAATGCCTCGAGACGAAGTGGCCGCCTATCGTTGGAGAAGTCCAACAGTTTCTTCGTCAAATCACCTATGCCAACTTGAAATTCCATTTGGAGCATAATATCATCGAGCAATGCACCTTCCCGTTACTACCCTTCCGTCGTAGCCCTGAGGAGCTTAGGGTACGGCAAAGACAGATGAACCTGGTACTAAAGATACCGTACCAAACTAGAGTGGACTTGGGAGCCGACATTAGTACGAGTAACTACTTATCGGGAAGCGACGGTAACCTCTATTCCCCGGTGGTTGGAACTCTAGGCTGTTGGCTAGAAGTCAAGACCCCTACATACCCTAATGGAGTCACGCTCGCACTTACAAACTTTCACGTTGTCCGCTCCGGCTACGACGGCTTCCCAATATTCGTCAATGATAAGGGCCTACCTCGAGTCGGGCGACCGAAGGAGGGTTCTAAACTCTGGAAGGTGGACGACAAAGGAATTAACCCCTCCGCAAATGCGCCCATGATTGAGCACCCGTCCCGTAGCAAGCACAACCATGGGGTCCACAACCGGCAAATCATGGTCGATAGATTTGGCGAGAGCCCGTCCGCAGCCTCGGTCAAAAAGGAACTCGACGACATAGTTGCTTTTTTTGATAACGGCCGCCACGTTCTTGGTACGGTCTTTTGCGCATCTGGCTACAAGAGGCGGACAGCGAACAACGGCCGTTTGGACTGGGCCTTGGTGATGCCTCTTGATAAGGCGCGGATTGGAGAGAACAAGCTACCCATACTCGAAGCGTGGATGGAAAAGTACGACCCACACTCTTTCCATCTCGTACCGAATTCGCCAACATTCGGTGGGCTTCTCCAGGAGCCCACGGAGGCTGGACTGAGGGGACTAGCTCATAGCGGGCTAGTCTACAAAGTCGGGACTACTACCACCATATCCCTCGGCAAGTTCAGTCACATGAAGTCTGATATAAAGATTGCCGAGGATAGACACGTCTCACCAGGAGTTTCGGAGGAATTTGCGTACATTCAGGCTGGGAATCTGGCATCAAGTTACGAGGGCCGCGCTAGATATGCGACCCACGGTGATTCTGGTTCCGTGGTCTGGGACAAAGAGGGCCGGCTCCTGGGGCTTCTATTCGCTGGACTGTTGGTTCAAGGAGCCCCGGAGAATGATCTTATATACGTCACGCCGATTCATGACGTTTTTGAGGACATCATGAACTTCTCCAAAGGGGCGATCACGGAGATTCGTCTTGCGCCTCCGCCGGGCAACTAGATATCAATTGCAGTAGGCAGGATCGCCCTGTTAGTACCTTCCTCAATCAGTTCAGCAGTCCGTAAATATCTCTATTCGTGAGCGTCGCACAGTGCCCCTGTAAACACAGCATGTCTGCCGTTCCAAAATGGGTAGCCAGAGCGAGCAGCATGCTCCGACGCAGGTAGTTACCTGGGGTTGGGAAAGGCCGTTGTTGGTAGTACCGAGCCCAAATATCCCGCCATCCCTAACGCTCAACATATTTAATACGGATCAGTGCCATGATAAAACGGAAGCATTGCCGGCCATGGCCGGTTTTGCTTTGGCGAGATGTCTTGATCCATGATGTTGTTGAAAAGGCCAGAAATGGTAGTTCTGGTAGAATTGAGGTAGTGGAAAAAGTTGGCCGTGGAAGACCCTAAGGAGCGGCGGGGCAGTTGGCACTGGAGGGCTCCCGCGTATAACCCTAACCCCTATTTGGGACCTTGGGGGGGGGGGGGGGTTGCGCACGCAGTAAAAGCGGGGTCCTGACAGATGTACCGGAAAAGTGGGCTTTTCGGGATGTCGATTTTTGGCTTAGTTGCCAAGGAATGAGGCGCCGTAAGGCCTTGAACAAAGCTGATCTGCTGGCGACCCTCCAAGGCTGGTTCGGTCGTCGGGCAGCGACGACGTTGATAATAAAAGAGGCCGTTGAGTTTGTAGAACACTGTAAATAATTAGCAAGAAGGAACACGATTGACTCCCTATATAATCAACATACCTTTCGACTTCATAGATGACGACCCCGAAGCCAGGGAGAGGCAAAAGCGAAAGGCGGCCTTCCTGATGATGACGATCGCTGCGATAACAACGGCTCAGTCAACCGGGTTGCAGGGAGATGAAAGGAGTGTTATTAACGAAGGAGGGCCCGAGGCGGCGAGGGCATTCGTAGATGGATTGATCAGCGGCTCACAACGACGATTTTTCGAGCTCTTTCGCCTGACCCAGGACGAATTCGTCGTGTTGGTGGATTGGTTCCGTAACAACTATGGTGCCGTGAACACACGGTACTACTCCGTTGAGTTGAAGGTGTTGATATTCTTGTGGATCGCGGCATTTAATGAGCCTCAAAGGAATACTGCGCACTTCTTCGGGGTCAGCCAAAATACTGTCTCTTTGATAATGACCGAAGTGTTGCCCTGGTTCGTCAAACTCCACATAGCATTCGTCACCCTACCTGACGACGACTTCGTGTAAAGATCGAACAAGCTTTCGGTTGGTTGAAGAGGCGGTCGAAATTAATCAGGGACACGGCGCCGGAATATACATCGTAATAACTTCATAAGGTCTGAGAGGCGAAAGCTCACCGCCGCGAAGGCCACGGCAGATCGGAGGGTTTCCGACTACCCAGCTCTCGAACTTCGGCGCCGGGTCGCTGTCAAGACCTGGAATCAATATGAGGGTCTTCGAGAAGGATGAGAAGGACGATAATAGAGTCTGAAAAAAGAGAAATAAGTGTAAATGAAGAGATCTGAAGAAAAGGACCTATTTGTGATGTTGTAGGAAGGAAACCGAGTAGTATGTATATGGCCGGGCGCCCGGGCAGTGGGCGGGCGATGACGGTATTCCAGAGGGTCCGATAAGGATTTTTGGCCGATAAGGAAGCGCCGTAGGCTGATTTGGGTACTAGGTGGTAAAAAGTGGCAATAGCCTGATTTGGTAGGCGGTACTACCAGGCAGTAAAAATATTACCCCTCCATACCACTTTTGGCGCAGCCGGGCAGTTTAACAGCGGTAATCTATAGCGGCCTTTTCCAATATATACTTTCCTTATAAACCTTCCAACCTCAATACTACGAAAAGGATCACGGCTTTTTACGACTATAGGATCTATCTATAATATATCTTCCTATCGTCGTTTCCTTTCTATTGTCTTCATAAACCTTTCCACCTTCTTCGGCTTCAAAGACTTCGCTATACTATTCCACGCCACCGCCGTGATCGGGTCCTCCAGTAATTCACTCACATCCATGATCGAATCCTCCGACAACCCCCTCGCGAAATTATCCTGGAAGTCCTGTATGGCCTTCTGGATATCAGCTGCGCCCGTTGGCCTGTTATTTGCAAGCTCTTTAGCCCCCTTCTCAATCGCTTGAGCAAGCAAAGCATTCCCGGTAAGTTTCTTTGCCCGCGGAGCAGCCTCAGAAGCTGACGACCCCGGTGATCCAGGAGGACTATCAGTCACTTCGGCATTCAAGTCAGGGTCGGTTCTTCTTGCCGCATCATCCTTCCTAGCCGCCGCCCGGCTCGCCTGCGCGAGAGCCTTCCTCTCTGCCGCCGACCTTTTCCTCGAAGTCGCCGGCGTTACTACGGGCTCCGAATTCTCACGACCCCGAGCCAGGGATTCCTCGGCAGTCCGTATCTGGGAACCTATGGCCCTCTCATCATATAGGATTTCCATAATAGTGTCAAAAGCATCGGTATTCCCTAGGACAAAGGGCTTTGACTTCATCCACGAAGAATCCCCGGGAAACTACCTTTCCAACGCCTCCCAAAGATCGTCGCTCGCCACGACCCTACCAAGCTCACGATCGAAAGAAGCACCCGAATGGTCCAACATCCACTTTACCTGCCGGGTCTTTTTCTTCAGCTTATTCCAACAGTCCTGACACTTCTTCCACGTTATATCTACACCCTCCTGCTTGTTCAGCTCTTTCGCCCACTTCTCGAAGGTATCACGAAGAAAGCCGCCGCCCTTACTCGCCGTCTTCGTTGTCACGAGCTTTCCTCGCAGGAAAGAGATGTGAGCCTCCTTGATCAATTCGTTCGTAAGCTCCAGAGACCACAAAAACCGTGGCTTCTTCGCTCCGGCCCCGCTACTTTCTTGTTGACTGTCAGGCTGACTCTCAGTAACACTGTCAACAACAGAGGGATGTCGTCTTCGTGACTGCTGAGCGGGCCGTCGAATAGGGACATTCTCGAATTGCGAAGGGGGTCAGGCAGGTCAGCATCGCTTCGTTCAACACGTTCAGAGAGGTCGTCTTCGTGAGGCATGGCCTCGGGCACATGGTCGTCGGAAAAGGGCTGGTTTTCGAGGTCCGAAGGCCAGTCAGGGGACTCAGGTCGGCTCTCCATTGTGCAGTTGTCTATTACAGTATAACAATAATATAAAGTACGGCTTCCTTATAAAGACTTTATTATATTGGTAATACAAAGGTTACGGCTTTAACACAAAAAACACCAAAGGTTATTATGAGCAGGGCATTGTCGGGCACCAGGGGTTCGAATTAGTGCCTAATCTAACTAAATCCGGACTTTCCGACTTGCATGGCCCCCTGGCCGCTACAAAGACAATTCTCCACTGTATTGATGCTGTGGCCTTGTACCTTCTGCATACTTTGTGCAATTTTCGGCTAGCGAAGCAGATTTCAGCAGAGCATTCGATCAGGACCTAGGTGACCCAGAGGAATCCCCACTTTTTTGGCAGGTCTGGTGGTTGTCAACAGCAATTGAAGCAAAATCTTCAAATACTGTAGATGTAAATAACACAACAGCGCATGTATGCGCGCAGCTGAAAACTGCAGAGATAATAGAAGCTATTCAGGCCTACTCGAATTCGAAGAGTGCGTGTAATTTGGTGTTGATTTGGCTGTGTTTTGGATGCACCTATTTTCCTTAGAAATGGCTGCAAAACCAGCCAAAACTCTGCTCCAGGACCAATATTCAACCACCAAATAGCGAATTCTTCATCAAATTGAACGCTCTCTTCAGGGATAGAAAGCTCTGAATAGCTTCGTTTAGCTCTCCAATTTACAGCTGCGCGCATGCATGCGTTGTTGTTGTTGTGGATGGAAGGATGTATATTTGCAACATAGTTGTGGCATGTTGACGTGCTTGTCGACTTTGACAGGGGGGTGGCGGCGGCGGCTGGGAAAAAATACGGATCAAGACCACGATGAACATACTTCTGTCCTTCCACAATAACAACAACTGCATGCGCGTAGCTAAAAGTTGGAGAGTAGAATGAGGGCATTCAGGGCTTTCTATTCCTGAAGAGAGGGTTCAATTTGACGTAGAATGCGTCGAGCTGTAGATGCGTGCTGAATTTTGATGTGTTTCCTTCGGTCGGGAGCCACAACTTCAAAATCGTCAAGGTAGTCAAGTACGTTCAATTATATATAATATAACAAGCACTATATGCGCGCACTCATAATTGAGGGACTGCATAGGAGCCTGTACTGGCCTATTTAAATCTAAAGAAAACCTGTTGGCCGACTAAGAATTCGTCAAGATCTATAGGCAAGTAAGGTAAAAGCACGTCTTTCCTCCTGCAGCTACCAACCCTTGATGTATTCGTATGCTATCTTCAGATTTAAGAAGCGCCGAGTGCCTTCTATGTGATCTTCAAGTCACATTTACGAGCATGCAGGTGTTGTTGTGTTGTTGACATTTGAATATATCGTCAATCCTACCGTTCTTTCCAACTGGGCGTGAAAATTCTTCACCTACCCTGACGAGAATACCGTACAACTACATATACAACTACAATACTACGAGTTCTACGTCAAATTGAACGCAGTCTCGTGCATCAGATAGCCCTGAATGCCCTCATTCTACGCTCCAAATTCCAGCTATGCGCATACAGTAATTGTTGACCTTTGTAAGTAATTCGAGAGCTGTTTTGTTTTGACAGTCGTATGTGGTGCTGTCATTTTACCCCTCCTGTCGCCATCGAAATCTACACATCATGTCACAACGTTACTGCAAATCTACGTCCTTCCTTCCACAACAGCAACAACAGCTGCATGCGCGCAGCTGTAAATTGGAGCGTAGAACGAGGGCATTCGGAGCTTGCTTTTCCGAGAGAGAGCGTTCCATTTGACGTAGAATGCGTTAGGTTGTAGATGAATATTGGTTCTGGAGCAGAGTCTCCACCTCCTGTCAAGTAGAAATGCCGCATGCAACCACCTACCTGCACAACCACAACATAGCGCGCTCTTCGTCAAATAACACACACTCTTCGAATTTGAATAGCCCTAAATAGCTTCTATACGCTCTCGAATTTGCTGCTGCGCGCATGCGTACGCCGTTATATTATTTACATTTGAATATAGCTTCAAACAACGCAACACAACGCGCGTGTTGACGACCAAGGGTTGTCAATCACGTGCTTAGCCAAAAAAATTATTTCCTTTCTTTCCTCTCGCATTTGCTTCATCCACTTTTCCTCTTCTTGCCATACCAAAACTCGCGACACACCAAGATCTCACTCGCGACACATTTCTTTTTGCATCGTCAACAATGGATCCTTCGAAGGACGATTCGCCAAAGCACGGCCCACCATCAGCAGCCATCTTTCCCACCATATCACTGTCGAGAGCGAGAGAAAATTACGAGAAAGCACGAAGTGTTTCATACGAGCTTCAAGAAGAATTCGACAAGCTCTCTCGCAAGGTGGAGCCCGAGCGCGACCCTGACGAAGACCGAGTCGAGCCGGATGCGCGAGCGAGCCTTGAGCTTCCAATGCTGGGCATTGAAGTTGCCAAGAAGAAGAAAGAAGAGGCTCAGCTAGAGCGTTCCGTTTGACGTAGAATTCTGCCATTCTCCATCCCATAGGCGCGTTCCTGCCTTGGCTTGCCTTGGCTTGCCTTGCCTATTCAAAACCACCTTCTCGAGCTCCTCTCTTTGCTCACCACCTCTCGCAATCTCCCACCAACGTCTTGTCCACGACCCAAGCATCAAGGCGTCTTCTCATCCAGACCTTGACATGATCAGTTCACGGTATTCCTCAGACACAATCAATCCTTCATTTCGCCATCACCAGAAAGAACCGCCCACCATGCCTCCCGTCGACCTGCCCGCCTCCTCCTCCCAGCCCCGCTCCGACCTCCAGGTCATTCTCAGTAGCGCTCTGGACACGACCAGCGTGCAAAAGACCCTATGCGACGATGTTCTATACGCATTGTCTAACCCTATGGCGAATGGAACTCCCCTCCTTGGAACCGAAGCGGACCTTGAGGAGAAGAAGCGCAAGAGGCTCTGGGCCCTTGTTTTTTTGGACAATTGGAACACAAACTCAGCTTTCCGTCATCCTGGCACCATGGCTGCGAAGTGCTTGCAGCAAAGTGCCATCATTGTGGGAGACGTCCACGCAAGAACCACCCGCCCTCCACCGAGGCACAGAAGGCCGCCGACAGGAAGAGTTCTTCCGCAGACACCATCGTAATCCCGACAACTCCAGCAGTTCTCTAGCGATAGCTTCACGTTGATTCTCGCCCAGCTGCGTCAACGGCACCATCTGTACCGTGATCCTTGTTCAACAGCGCCGAGCAGGCGTACAAGACTGCGCTTTTGCCGTAACCCGTCGCCGCGACGAGCACACCGTGTCGGCTTTTTCCAAGACCAATCGAGCGACCGCATTGACCTGACCTTCGCAGGCGTCTTCGTGGCCAGTTATGGAGCATATTGTCGCTCTGACGAGCTCTAGATGGCCTGGAGAAGGCCATTTTGGAGCGTTTGAGGCTGGTATATGAGCAACAGATTGATTGAAAGGAAGAAAAATACACGCTGAGGACGTCAGAAAGCAGAGGATCTTCGGCATCAAATTTTTACAGGCACATCTATTTTTTTTTTTTTTTTTTTTTTGGATGGGGGTCACCAAACGCAATTTTCAAGTTATCCCGCTCAAACCAAGTCCATCTTGAAGCCCATGTTGAAGCCCTAATTCTAAGCATCCTCAGACATATTTCCACATTTTATTTGTGGTTGTGCTGTTGAAGCTATTCGCAATTAATCTTTTTTTTCGAAGACCCCGATTTGTATGGCAGGGCGTGACGCGTTAGACCAAGAATCTGATCGGCCGCTCCGGTCGGGGCTTTGTAGAAACAGCTACTCGTGCCTCCGCGTCTTAAGGTAGTCGCTCACAGCCCTGATAAGAATGAGCCAGCCAACAATCATCAGAATGTACTCCGCCCAATCGCTGCGCTCGATGCCGGCAAACCCCGAGCTATCGTCTCCGTCAACCGTGCTGGGGTCAAATTCATGGGCATTCGGGTCCGGGGGGCCGGTGTAGTTGTCGCCAGCATTATCCGGGTTCATTCCACCAGCACCCGACCCGGAGCTGGGGCTGCCCTTTATCTGGAAACCATAGCGGATAAAGGTGATGCCGAGGCCAGCCCGCGAGCCGTTCTTGGCAGCGTGCGTGGAGTGGAGAAGATATATGATGAAGCCGATGAAGGGCTGGAACGATATCGAGATCAGGCCGTTCCATACGAAGCTGAAGAAGGAGCCGATAGGCATGCCATCGATGTATACGTCGTCGGGCCCGCCAAGGCCGGGGGCCGGGATGGTTGTCTCCCAGTACGGAGGAGCCGGAGCCGGATCGGCTGCTGCCTGTTCGTACGTCTAAAGGGATCGCAAGGTCAGTCGTTGCTCAGGGGTCGAAAGTCAAAGTCGCAATAGACAGTACGATACACGTACCGGAGGTTGCTCCTCCTTCTCGACCTCATTTCCTCCCTCAGGCCGTACAGCCAAATTGGAAAAAACACCGTCGGATTGAATGCCACTCCCATATACTCTGAGCGACGTTGGTGCAGACGCGGCCGTGGCGGCGGTCTGCGACTGCGACATTTGGCCGCCTACTGGGTGCGGTGGCCGGGGTGTGGTCGCGCTGGGCTCGTTGTCCGCGGGAAGCGAGTTGTTGGGAACCAACCGCTGCGTATCGCCCGCCTCATCGTCGCTCTCGTCGCCATCGGCATCAAATGCATCGGCCAGGTCGGGGTCGACTCTGTGCTCTCGCTCTCTCGATAATATCGATGACGCGCTTGAATGAAATGACGGTGGCGGCGAGTTCGGGACGGGGTACGGGGTTCGCGGCAGGGGCGCAGTCGGTGTTTCGGGTTCGTCCTCGTCATGGGCGTTGACCTAGAAATCGCCCGTCAGACATGTCGCAGAAGGACGTGATGATGGAAAATACCTGCATACCCTCTCGTAGTGTCCAGACATCTTGGGAAGTGCGCGACTCGATGGGTGATCGGCTATCTCACCGATCCACTCTCTTGTCAATTGCGCCGAGTTCGCAGAGGAAGATTGGTGTTTGACGCAAGTGAACCCTGCCTGCTGCCTAATTTCGCTGGTGCTGCCCACAGAGAGGGTGGAGCCTGCAATTAAACAGCCTCCCCCCCGACCTTCTGCTTCTGACTCTTCCATAACACACAAACTCTTCACGCTGCTGCTGCCTAATACCCACATGGTGGAGCCTGCAATTTAAACAGCCTCCCCCCCGACCTTCTGCTTCTGACTCTTCCGTAACACACAAACTCTTCCCGGTGCTGCTGCCTAATACCCACAACAATAGAGAGGGTGGAGCCTGCAATTTAAACAGCCTCCCCACCGACCTTCTGCTCCCGACCCACAGACTCTTCCCGGTGCTGCCGCCTAATACCCACAACAAACAGAGAGGGTGGAGCCTGCAATTTAAACAGCCTCCCCCCCCGACCTTCTGCTCCCGAACCACAAACTCTTCCGTAACACACAAACTCTTCCCGGTGCTGCTGCCTAATTTCGCCGGTGCTGCTGCCTAAGACCCACATGGTGGAGCTTGCCGTCGTGCACGGACCAACTACAATATCTATTTAAACAGCCTCCCCCCCCCGACCTTCTGCTCCTGAACCACAAACTCTTCCGTAACACGCAAACTCTTCCCGGTGCTGCTGCCTAAGACCCACATGGTGGAGCCTGCCGTCGTGCACGGACCAACTACAATATCTATTTAAACAGCCTCCCCCCCCGACCTTCTGCTTCTGAACCACAAACTCTTCCGCAACCCACAAACTCTTCCCGGTGCTATCAATCGTCCACCTCGGTAGATCAAAACTGCATCGCCCGGCGATATCACCGTACGTGTGGCCCATCTCTACTCCATGTCCCTCAGTCTACTAACCTGCTGCAGATGGCAGAGCGAAACCCGCTAGTTGAGGGCGGCACGCACAAGGGATTGTCCACGCACCCTAAAACCTTTGCCACTCACACCTTCCCGGCCATCCACGAGAACACCATCATCGTCGCAGCCACCCACCCCACGGTCCATACTGGTGACCAGAAAAAAGATGGCTGGTTCCTGTCCGATTTCTACGCCTTCAACTACCTGCTGAAAGGCTCCGTCGCGGACCAGACCTGGCTTACGGCTGCCAAACCAGAGAGGCTACTGGAGAAGTATGGCGACTTTCTCCACGGTTCACCCGATGGAGATCGCAAGGTAGTCCTAAGCCGCGACCTCCTTGACTCAGACATCACCCCAGTCACTCTCGTCGAGTCTACCAAGATGATCGACAGATTTCTCAACGAAGTCAATGAAGCATCTCTCCGGGCCAAGAAGAGTGGCTGCCCACTTCTTCTTATGGTTTTTTGTCACGGCATCGATAATCACTACCTCTGCCTCGACAATGGCGCCCGGCATAAGGGCATCAGTATCGTACAGCTCAAAGCAGCCCTAGAGCCGTACGTATCGGTCACCTTGTTCACGACAGCCTGTTTCTCTGGAGGCTGGGTAGTTACCCCTGAGCTGAATATAACAACAATGGCTGCCGCAAAACCCGACGATACATCAATCTCGTGGCGGGTATCGGGTAGTATGAAACGAGCCTGCGGGTCCGTTTTTGCTGGAGCAACTATCGCGTCGCTCTCGGACGCCTCGACGCCACTATTGCTTGGACAGGGCAGTAGTTCGGGAGAACCAATTACAGTCAATCCAGACTATTTTGCAGACGACGATACCTGCCTCCAACCCACGGAGCCTACCGAGATGCAGACAAAAACGTACAATGAGTTTTGTCGTTCTATCAAGGATGTTTTAGGGGCGCGGGGATTCTCTCGCATCCTATCCAGAAACTTCACCTTCAGCGCTCAGAATGACAATTGGGAGTATTCTTGGACTAGAAGATCAGGGATCCCATTAGCCCATTTCGGACAGCGCTGGGAAGCATTGCCGACGTACCCTCACCAACCAGACGCCAACGACAATAAGACCACGCCTGACGTCCATCTTGCAGGCGGCGCCGACTCTATTATCGACGAGATTACGCAAGCAATGGTACAATCTCAAGTAGCTAATATGGCAAAGCTATTTGTCGAGGTTCTCTACCCCGGCGATTGGGAAAAGGGGCAGAATATTGCCGTTGCGAGTGGGCTTTTCCAGTTCGCTAATAATACATCTGGCGCCCCGTCTGCTTCCGAGATCGCCGATTTGATCTGTTTCAGATGGGACGCTTGTCTCCTCGTCGACAAGTTTATCGACGATCATTGCCTAAATCGCCCAGACGGTAGAATCTGCGTTTTGTGGCATTCTCAGGAGGGTCCTTGGGCCATGGACAATAAGTATGGTGGCGGAGAGGAATGGAGTCGACGTTATTCCCCCGTGTGGCAGGCTTTGAGGGGCGCCATGATCGAACCAGCGGAGCATCAAGGGCCAGTGTTCTATCGCCCTCGCGCATACGTGGCGTCAGCTATCGCTGACACATGTACAACCGAGGAAGAGACAAACAGGATGGTACGAGAGTACTGCGAGTACGTTGCAAGCATTCGGAAGTTCAACCTCGACCGTGCTATCGAGTCGCCGACTATTCGGAGCAGGGGCCGGGAGTGGCTGGGATCTATTGGTAGGCGCCTCCGTCGCTCGCTGTCGCCCTCAAAGAGTCTTCGCCGTAGTGCGAGCGTCAGCGAGACCGATAACGCCTCACCCAGCAAGAAGCTTGGGAAGGCTCCCAATCTGTATTAGAATTTCGGGCCATAGAATAGTTACCCCACTCCTTGGTAGCCAAGTGTATTAGATAACATTTCCCGGCCTGCATGTAACCCAAGGGCGGGTGCAAAGGAAAGAACCACAAATGTCTTGCCCGTTGGCCTGTCTTTGTTCTACTGCCCTTCTTTTTGCCTCCGGCGGCCCTCCAGACACAAAGCGGCGGGCTGCTCGCTACGCTCCAAGGGCTGGCATGGCAACTCAGCGACGGACGGACGGACGGATTAGCACAGGTTTGGAGCGTAGTAAGCACGGTTCGGGGGTTATGTCTTCACAGCTAGTCTAGATACAGAAGCGGGATACTTAACAAACACACTAGCTAGCACACAACAATAACACCACTCACTTCCTCTGCGCGCCACAGCTCCTGGCCATGTCCCCCGCCGGCCGCTTCTCCTCCGCTGGGCCTCCCTGGCCTGGCTTGCGGGTCCGGGCCCTGTGCCGCTGCGCTGCGTGGACGACGTGCTGGCGATTGCTCTGGCGCTGACGCCGGCGTCAGCGCAGGCAACGCACGCCAAGATGTGAAGGCTGCTGCAGACCGTGCTAGGGCGGTTTTCTCTAGCTCTGCGCCAGCAGCGTCGTTGATAACAGTTTCTTCTGCCTCTAGCCAGCAAGATGGCCGTTAGCGACAGTCTTCTCTAGCTCTGCGCGGCAGGGTCGGAATAACAATTTCTTCTGCCTCTGGGCCGGCAAGATGGTTGGCGACAGTCTTCTCTGGTTCTGCGGCGGCAGCGTCGTTGACAACAGTTTCTTCTGCCTCGACCAGCCGCCGCGGCAATGGCCATCTATTGACGCCAAAGGCCCTGATGTAGCTGGCGACATCGAGCTGGCCTTGAGTGGTTAACAGAAACACTCCCAATATAACCTGGACTGTGGCCAGAACGGGCGAGTTGCTTGAAGATTCTGTGGCCATGATGAGCAGACCCAAGAGGGAGACTGGTCGTTGCTATGACAAAGCTCCCCGAGACTGGGCTGTCGAGAGACGGCAGCTTGAGGAGTCACGAGAGCGGGCGGTGGCATCTGGCCTGGCGTGCGTGTGGGATCATGTTGATATCTCGCATGTCGGCTGCAGTGCTTGGGAAATAGCAGCCCGAGTGCCCGCCAGGCGGTTTGTGGGCGTCAGCGCAGGCACCGCACGCCGAGATGTGAAGCAAGGCTGCAGACCGTGCTGGGGCGATTTTCTCTGGCGCTGACGCCGGCACCGACACCGACAGCCCAATCTCGGAGAAATCTGATTAGCGACAATCTTCTCTGGCTCTGAGCCGGCTCATCAGCAACGAATTTCGCCGGGATTGGGCTGTCGGTGTCGGTGCCAGCGTCAGCGCAGGCAACATGTATCTATATATATATAACGCACGCCGAGATGTGAAGGAAGGCTGCTGTAGACGGTGCTGGGACGATTTTTTCTGGCGCTGCGCCGGCACCGACACCGACAGCCGAGTCTCGGAGAAATCTGTCATCCTTGCGAGGCGAGTAGTCGCGAGCGCTACGTCTAGGGCTGGAGTGCGGCGGCGGGGAGAGCGACGAGGAGCACGGTCGCGATCGGTGCGGTCGAAACGCCACGGAGCCGAGGGAGGGGTGCGCGCCCACTGAGGTGACAGTCAGGTTAGCGACATAACGGGGGTGTGACAGAGATGGAAGAACTTACCTCGTCGTCTTCTTCGCCGTGTCGATGAGGATTGGATTTCCTTATATAACCTCCGACATTGATCTTCTTCGACTCCATCTTCAAAATGTCGCCACGGCCCGGCATGTCATGATAAGCCTCGTCAGCATCGCGGCGGTCCTCGTACTCGACGAATGCAAGCTGTTCCACTCTCGGAGGAATCTGTCGCTACCACAATCTTCTCCGGCAAAGATAATGTCCACGTCGTCGACGCGGAGAATAACGACGCGTAGGGGCTCGAGTAGGGTCGGCAGGTTGCGGCAGAACAGCGCCACGCGCGGGTGTGGAGGGCCGTCTGGTTTGTTAGTGGACGTGGAGCTGGTCGCCATCACAATCTTCTCCGGCTCTGGGAAGGATTCGAAGTCCGGGTATGGAGGCCGTGCGGTTTATTAGTGGACGTGGAGCTGGTCGCCATCAGTGCGGTCGAAACGCCACGAAGCCGAGGGAGTGGTGCGCGCCCACTGAGAGGTAGCAGTCAGGTTAGCGACATGACGGGGTATGACAGAGGTGGAAGAACTTACCTCCATCTTCAAAATGTCGTCACGGCCCATGCGCTTGTCGTGCGTGTCATGATAAGCCTCGTCAGCATCGCGGCGGTCCTCGTACTCGACGAATGCAAGTTGTTCCAATCTCGGAGAAATCTGTCATTGGCGACAGTCTTCTCCGGCTCTGGGGAAGGATTCAAAGTCCGGGTATGGAGGGCCGTCTGGTTTTGGACGTGGAGCTAGTCGCCATCACAGTTGGAGACATTGTTCAAAGTCCGGGTATGGAGAGCCGTCTGGTTTATTAGTGGACGTGCAGCTGGTCGCCATGAGTTGGAGACATTGTTTTTATTAGTGGACGTGGAGCTGGCCGCCATCATAGTGGAGACATTGTTCGGTATCGAGATGGACTGTCGGCTGCAGTGCTTGAGGAAATAGCAGCCCGAGTGCCCCACCAGGCGGTTTGCAGGCGTCAGCGCAGGCAACGCACGCCGAGAAGTCAAGAAACAAGGCGGTTTGTGCAGGCGCAGCGCAGGCAACGCACGCTGACAAGTGAAGAAACAAGGCGGCTTCTGGAACCCGAAAAAAGTCAGCCTTGTAGAAAGCAAGCATCCGTCCGTCGAGCGGGCGAGTGAGAAGATCAGCAAATGAGCAACGAGGCAGCTTACAATGTGTGGCGGTGCCAGGTCAGCGCAGGCAACGCACGCCGAGAAGTGAAGAAACATGGCTCCGTGCCATGACTTTCTGCAATGGCGAAACGTCATTGGCTCCGGCGGCGGCAGGGAAGGGCTTGTTGATGTCGGCACCGTGGGAGATCAGCAGCTCGAGAAGCTCGCTCGAGAAGCTCCTGGACTGGGTTGATGTCATGAACTGGAAGCCCCCACACAAGCGTATAGTGGCTCTCGTCCTCCATTTCGGCGACATGACTGCCTCCGTGAGTGAGGATAAGCTTGGCCGTCTCGGGCCGTCTCGGCGCGAGGATGGGAGAACAGATGATGCGCAGGGGCGAGGGGCTGCCTGCGGTTGCTGGGACGCCAGCTGAGAGCAAGATATCGAGGAGGCCGTCTCTTCCTAGCTTGATGCACTCATGGAGTGCGGTAGAACGGCCGTACCAGATGTCAGGCCGCGGCTGTACATCTCCCGGTTGGATGAAGCCCAGTTCAGAGACAGCGGTGGCGGGGCATCGTCAAGGCACACGGCACCCTCCGCATGATGCCCTTGTTTTGATGTGCTAAGCAGGGACGGGCAGAACGAAGCCATTGCCTGTGCCAGATGTCGCACCAGGATCGGGTTTCCCTGTCGGACTGCACGGAAGAGAAGGGGATGGCCACATTGGGTGTCGAAAGGATGGTTCGGCAGTACTCTGAAATCGCGCTCGTCTACACCACCAGACCCCCTCCTGCCCTTGGTCCTACTGGTGATCCAGACTCCAAATCATCCTTGATCTATATTTTTTCTCGTCTACTCAAGGAGCATCTTCCATCTGTGATGGCCAGATGTTGGGCAACGACCGAGGAGGCGGATGAGCTGGCGACTCCACATGCCCTGAAAGTTCGTGGCTAGAAAGCTTGTGCTGAATTTCGTATCTTGCTTCGATTTGTCCGCAGCTCGAGTCGAAAAGGTGAACAGTGATCGTATTTAGATACCGTCAGCGGGGCGTATACATCGTGACTTCTTCTTGGGTCCTTGCGCGTGGCCAGGTTGTAGTCCGTCTAGACCACCGAAGGACATCCTGTCTGCCACTCGCAGTCCACCAGCCATAGACATGTCGGCTTCTAGTTGGGTCCTTTCGCATGGCCTGACCAGAGCCGGTGAGCCCAACTGCAGTACAGAAATAGGTTAGTCTTCGGATTCAGAATGAAGATGCAGATCAGGCAAGGGAGAGTGCGTTGCATAATTACCTCTGCCACGGACGCCATCGGGGGTGCGGAACATGCTGTCTTTCTTGACAGCCTTTCCCAGCTTTCCCTTTTGGGTGAACTCTTGCCACTTGCCCACGGGCACGGAAGTGGCCGTAAATTTCCATGGGGTTTTTCTGTTGTTCGAGACGCGGGCGTGAATTTGTCATTGCCAAGTCCAACGCGGATCGGGCGGCCGGCAAGATCGAATCCGTTCATTTTCTCAAGAGCATCGCGAGCCTGGCCGGCATCACGGAGCCTGCACCATGTTAGCACACACTCAACGATGATGACTCGTGAGGGGAAAGAGGTGACTGAACCAATTGTTGCCAGTCCTGACAAGATGGAAAAGGCTTCGCGGCGGGTGATGAGCTCGGTGTGGGTTATGGCCATGAATGCCTTTCCGGCCAGCCCCATGTTCTGCTTGTATATGGCCCACTGGATCGCCGACTGGCCCTTGCTCTGTCTTTCTTGGTCCGTAAGCGCTCCTGGAACCCGAAAAAAGTCAGCGCTGTACAAAGCAAGCATCCGTCCGTCGCGCGGGCGAGCGAAGAAGATCAGCAGATGAGCAACGAGTCAGGCTTACAATGTGTGGCGGTGCCAGGTCGGCGCAAGCAACGCGCGCTGAGATGTGCAGAAGGAACGCGGCTCCTAGAACCCGCGAGCGCCGGCGTTGTAGAAAGAAAGCACGAGTGGGCGCCTCTGAGAATCGGCAAGTGAGTAGCGGGGGACGGCTACCCGCGGAACCCAAGTGCCGCCCCCCTCTGCTCCACGACGCGTGCGGCTGGGCTATGTTGGTGCTGGCGCTAGGGTAGGCAACGCACGCCGAGATGTGGTGATGCAAGGCTGCTGCTCACCACCACCCCCCCAAGTCTGCCTCTGCCTCAGCCGTTTCGAGCGAAGCGAGCAGCCCGCCGCTTTGTGTCTGGAGGGCCGCCGGAGGCAAACGGGGTGGATGTTGGGGACTTTGCTGTTCTCTCTCACACACGCATTTTTTGTTCTTCTTTTCTGCCTTCCTTTGCCTCCGGCGGCCCTCCAGACACAAAGCGGCGGGCTGCTCGCTTCGCTCGAAACGGCTGGGGCTGGGGGCTGGCATTTGCATTTGGCGGACATGAGAAGGCCGAGGGCTGCAGCACTGGCGCGCGGACGTTGCGGCCGTTGGAGACTTGACGTGGGCGAGAAAGGCGCGAGCGCAGGCGGGCGGCAGGCAGCTGGCAACCCCCGTGTTCCCCCTAGAACCCGAGAGCGCCAGCGTTGCGGATAGAAAGCACCCGTCCGCCGAGGGGGCGAGTGAAGAATACTGGCAGGGGAGCAGCGGGGGACGGCTACTCGCCAAACGCAAGTGCCGCCCCCCTGCCCACGACGCGTGCGGCTGGGCCATGTTGCTGTCGACGGCCACGTCGTGGCAGGCATTGGGAACGCGTCTGGCGCCTTGGCGCTGAGATCACCATTCCTGCATCTCCTCCCGCATGCATGCCGGGGATGCGCTGACAGGGGTTACTGTCACATCGCGCTGGAACACTGCATCTCCCGCATGCATGCCGGGAAATCGTGATAGTACCCCTCCCCTGCTGGCGTGATGGCCCGTACATGGCGCTTGTGACACTCATTTCGCCAAACGTGTGGGCAACCAAGAGGTTGCGCTTTCTCGTCGTCACGTTCCTCGAGTCGTTGCCGAGGCGGAGGCGCACGCCCTGGTCGCTGAAGGACCGCGACAAAAACGTCCAAGCTCGAAAAGTATGAACTCGAGCTTATATATATGCCCTCCTTCCGCACCGAGAGGTCTTGTGGGCGCGGAGCAGGCTTGCAATGTGTGTCGGTGTCGGTGTCGGTGTCAGCGCAGGCAGCGCACGCTGAGATGTGATGAAGCGAGGCTGCTGCTCCCGGACTTGCAGCCAAAAAAAATGCGGCGATAGCTCTCAACGTGGGGGGCGCGACATCCATCTTCCAAGTTGGCGCCAAAGACCTCGCGAGCCGGCTCCTCGCCTTCGACCTCTGCAAGTGTGGCAAACATGGTGTTCTTCCTCTTCTGGAACGAGGCCGAGCCCAGCCCCGAACCCCAGCATCGCTGCCGGAGAAGACACCAAGATGAAGCTGCTCTGCATGGTTTCCCATGCCTTGGACATCTCTTTCTCGCGGGCATCGCATTCTTTCTTGGAAGCCGAGAAAGCCGGCGTTGCAGATAGAAGCGTCCGGCCGTCGAGTGGCGAATATCGGCCAACGCGCAACCAGGGCCACGCGCGCCGGGAAGTCGACGTCGGGCAGTGACAGCACCACCATCTGGTGGCCCGCCGCCGCCGGCTGCTCCTGGTAGCGGCGCCGCATCATGCGAAGGCCGGTCACGTCCGTCAGCGCCACGAACACGCCGAACCGCTCTAGGTCGCGGTTCAGCCGCAGCACCGCGTGGATGTGCGCGTACATGAACGATGTGACGTCCATTTTTTAATGTGTGTGTGTGTGTGTGTGTGTGTTGCTGTATGGTGTTATGTGGTGAGATGGAACGCCGGTCACGTCCGTCAGCGCGACGAACACGCCGAACCGCGCCAGGTCGCGGTTCAGCCGCAGCACCGGGTGGATGTGCGCGTACATGAACGATGTGACGTCCATTGTTGATATGTTGTGTGTTGCTGTATGGTGTTACATGTGTCGGTGTCAGTGTCGGCGCGGGCAACGCACGCTGAGATGTGATGAAGCAAGGCTGCTCCTGGAACCCGAGAGAGCCGGCCTTCTCGAGGTGCGCTTTCTCGTCGCCCCGTTCCTCGAGTCCTTGCCGAGGCGGGGGCGCACGCCCTGGTCGCTGAGGGACCGCATCAAAAACGGCGACTCGTCCATGCTTTCCATCTACAACGCTGACTTTCTCGAGTCGGGGAAACTCCTTGTGCGGATAGACTTTGAACTTTTTCGACTCGGTCCGCGCCGGAGCAGGCTTGCAATGCGTGTCGGCGCAGGTCCCGGTTGAGCCGCAGCACCGGGTGGATGTGCGCGTACATGAACGATGTGACGTCCATTGTTGACATGTTGTGTGTTGCACGTGATCTGGATTGACTGAGCATTGAATTGTCTGGTTAGATCGGTCTAAAATACAGGTAAAATAGCACCTTCTTATAGCCAACAGGATCACTGAATATCTCCACGGAAGTCCGTATTCAGGGCGGGCAAAGAAGAGAAAAGCAGGTGGTTTGTTGTCATTCTTGGGTGCCCCTCCTCGGGCGGCAGTTCGTTGTGTGTAAGCCAACTCTCGTGGCGGGCTTTGGCGGCGGCCGGGCGAGTGTACTGCGATGAGTCTTTCGTAATGCCCTCTGGGTTTAACAAGTCGGGCATGTGTATGAGGCGAGGGCTGGGCGTGTCCTCCATCGTTATTATTGCTACTATGATGCCCTCTGGGTTCATCAAGCGTGGGAGCCGAGGGCGGGAGGGCGTGTTGCGCATGTCGCAGAACCAGCGCTTTCGAGCGTAGCGAGCAGCTCGCCGCAGGCGCCCCCGGAGGGCCGCCGGAGGCAAAAGAAGGGGGAAAGAAGTAAACCAGACACAAAGACTCGAGTTCATGGAGCACCAGCCCGCGGCGACCACAGGTGGTTTGTTGTCATTCTTGGGTGCCACTCCCCGGGCAGCACAGTTCGTTGTGTGTAAGCCAACTCTCGTGGCTGGGCCGGTGGGAGCCCAGGGGCGAGGAGGGCGTGTTGAGCCCGTTGCGTGATTGTGATGATGCTGTCAAGGTTGATGTAGAAGGCGCGAGAAGGTGGTTTGTTGTCATTCTTGGGTGCCACTCCCCGGGCAGCGGCGGCGGACGCTTCGGCTGTGATGCCCATTTTGCTGCTGTTGCTGGTGCTGGTGTTGGTGGTGGTGGTGGTGATGTTGCTGCTGCTGAAGATGGAAGGGTGGCACAGTTCGTTGTGTGGATCATTGTTGGCTGGCCCGGTGGGAGCCGAGGGCGAGGAGGGCGTGTGTGACGGAGAGAGGCTGGTCGTAGAACCGGAGAGAGTGGGCGTTGCAGAGCCTCTGAGAATCGGCAAACGTAGGCTCGGAAATTGGGCGGGAATGGTGGCGGGCGGCTGCGGTTGAGGGACGCCGACCGTAGCCATCGTAGCGGCTCGGAAAACACGCGTTCCTGGTGATATATTAGTGGAGGGTAATGATGGTGAAGTATGCGGCGTACCTGTTCTGAGCTGGAAAGCGATAAATGGTACGCACGATTGATCGAGGTTAAATTGCAAGGTTGTAGAACAAGGTTGTAGAAAGAAAGTGGTTTATTTTGGCGGGGGAGCTGGCGAGAAAGTTGAAGGTACCGTACGGACCACCCATGCCGGCTGAACTTGGGAAGGAAGACTCGTGCTTTCTTTTGGCAACGCTGGCTCTCTCGGGTTCTAGGGGCAGCCTTGGTACATCAAATGTTAGCGTCACTCTCAGCGCCACGGCGCCTCTAACAAAACTCAAAACCCGCCACCATTCCCGCGCACCTTCCGAGCCTACATGGATTCTTGCACTCGCCCACTTTTTTCTTTCTGCAACGTGAGCTTGCACTTTGAGCGCGAGAACGGAGGGTCGAATTGGTTCGTGGTGGCAGGAGTCTGGGGTAGTCGGCCCGTATGATGGTGGATGAGCGGGCCGAGGTTGGACGTGAGGCGATTTCTCTGCGGTCCCGCCAGCTCTAGCGCGGTTTCTGGTACCTGAAATTCCGACTCCTTCCCGGACGGCCTAGCGAAAGTCAACTACGGTTCCACTTCACTGAGCTCAGACCACCACCTCTGCGTTGTCCAAAAAGGTGCCCGCAAACCTAATAAGGCGATTTCTCTGCAGTTCCGCCAGCTCCAGCGCGGTTTCTGGTGCCTGAAATTCCGACTCCTTCCCGGACGGCCTAGCGAAAGTCAAATGTAGTTCCACTTCACTAATGAGCTCAAACCACCTCTGCGTTGTCCAAAAAGGTGCCTGCAAACCTAATAAGGCGATTTCTCTGCAGTTCCGCCAGCTCCAGCGCGGCTTCTGGTGCCTAAAGTTCTGACCGAGGCCATTTCTCTCTTTTTCCCAGCTCCAGCGCGGTTTCCAGCGAAAGTCAAATGCAGTTCCACTTCACTAATGAGCTCAAACCACCTCTGCGTTGTCCAAAAAGGTGCCTGAAAACCTAATAAGGCGATTTCTCTGCGGTTCCGCCAGCTCCAGCGCGGCTTCTGGTGCCTGAAATTCTGACCGAGGCCATTTCTCTCTTTTTCCCAGTGCCACTCGAGACAGGAGTACAGCGATAATAAGCATTAGCTTTGCTCAGTGCTGCCGATTGACCGAGGACGGACGGCATTCCTACCTCCTACCTGTGGGTCCTTGGCAACTGCTGAGGCATATATAGAAGAGCCCCCCCCCCCCCTCCGGCCTCCCCGTCAGATTCGACCCATTCTCCTACTCCCGTCAGATACAAGATATTCTTCTACCATGGACTTGCACGCAATCACCATCGGTCAGCGTGTATCCCCGCCGCGCGGTCTTCTTCTTCTTCTTCTTCCACGCAGGGCGCTAACGGCACTATTATCGTTTAGCACCTCTCCAAACACCTTTTCTACCATCGTCTCCCGGCACCTTTGCGAGATCTTCTACGCAATCACCACCGTTCAGTCGGTGTGTATCCCCGCCGCCAGGTCTTCTTCTTCATCTTCCACGTAGGGCGCGCTAACGGCACTATTATCGTTTAGGGTCTCTCTCGGCCCCGGCCACGTCGGGCATGCAGCCGACCCGTGGCAGCGGCAGCGGCAGCGGCAGCGGCAGCAGCAGCGGCAGCAGCAGCAGCCCTAGCAACAACAATAACATTGCTGCTGCTGCTGCTGCTGCTGCTGCCACATTTGGCGAGCTCCACCGCGAGCAGAGGAAGCGTGCACGGGAGAAAGATAGCGGTGCCACTGGTGGAATCACCAGGGTACCGGTACTGGAATCACCAGCTGCGCTGCGCGCGTAAGCTGGTGGTTCAAGTGATGGATTCGTTGTTCCCCGGAGCGGGCCGAGGCGAGGCGAATCCTCGTACAGAGTGAGGAGGGTACCGGTACTGGAACCACCAGCTGCGCTGTGCGCGTAAGCTGGTGGTTCAAGTGATGGATTCGTTGTTCCCCTGAGCGGGCCGAGGCGAGGCGAATCCTCGTACAGAGTGAGGAGGAGGGAGAGTGATAAACCACCAGACACAAAGACAGGCCCAATCAATCGCCTTGTCTCAGAAACCAAATGCGTGCGTGCAGAAGCAGTAGAAATGAGTGTATTCGCAGCGTGTTGACCCTGTGCGGACCCTGCCCGGGCTCCCTAGTCCGGGCCGAAAAGTAGTACCGTCTTCCTGACACGCCCCCTCGGTTGAAGCCATTCCCGGATTCAACTGTCCAAAAGTAAAACAAAGGCCATCGTTGCACAGATCTGGTCCCCCACCCACCCTTTTTCCTGCTCCGTGAGGGCAATTCACAAGTCTCCCGGCAAGTCAAGGTGCTTAACTGGGGTTCCTTCTTCCTTCCTGCGGATTGTAACAGCTGCCGTGATACGTCGTGCAGGTTCACTTGTTGCACAAACCCCGTGGAGGCGTTATTTTGCAGTGGCTCTGTGAGGCCATCGGCCACCGTTTCCGCACTCTCTCCGTGTAGACTGCCGTCATGTGCCCCGGAGCCCGTATTCCTGCCTCGGCCGGTGGTTGTGAATGTCACGACACGTGCCGTAGGTCCGTCTCCGACTGCGATATTTGGTCCTTCGGCAGCCGGATCGTCTGTGTGTGTTGTCACATTCGACGGGTGATGCGGTCATCTCCCAGGTTGACCCGCGAGCAATTTCCTTGAGCGGCTAGCCTGCTCACATACAGGGCGGGCTTCCTTTGTGGTGGGCCTGTGAGAGGGCGAGGAGGAGGAGCTCTGCTTCTGTTGTTGACGTCGTGACAGTGGCTTGTTTATTCGCCCTCCAGCCCCATCATGCCCCCCCCCCAAAACAGCTTCATTGCGTATGCCTGTGAGCTCTTCCGGTCTACTGAGCTGTCCCCGAAGGAAGCGTCACTGGCCGGCCACCCTGAAGTTATCGTCACCCCCGAATCGCAGGGCAAGGTGGTGACAGCCGGGATACGGCGGATGCCACGTCCGGGCGTGTGACCACGGCGGCATACATGATCGAGCCGACTTTCCGCACATACCGTAGCATGTCGGCCTAGGAACCACTGCAGAGCCTCACCCCCTGTAAGTTGGAAGCGGGTTTTGAGCTTCAGAGCTTGGCCCGGCTTCTCATACCCGGGTGGAATGCGCATGTAAACATGCTCATCCGGGGAGGCATGCACCAAGGCATTGACGGCGTCGTACTGAAGGAGCTCGGGGTCGAAGCGTGCAGCTATCCCCCATCATGGTGCGGAATGAGCGCCCGGCCAGTGTTGCAGCATAGTTGCTCTCGTCGAGCTTCTTTGGCTGTTGATCTCCCCTGACAGCTAGCCGGGCCTTGCACTTGACGAATCTGCCGTGTTTATCGAACTCGTAGACGTATACCCACCTGCAGTCTAGGACCTTGATGCCTTTCAGGCCTTTCTGCGAGACCTCTAACCGGGAGCGCGTTTCGTCATGACTCTATAGGTGTGCCCGCTCTGCAGCCTCAGAGTGTTTCCCCATAGGGTGATGCCTCAACTCCCCGTGGTGCCTTGGTGGCTCAGGGAGGTCCCGCCTATGCGGTGACAGGGGCGTTTTGAGTAGTCTTTCGACCTGAGCTCTTATGAGCGGCTTCTTGAGTGGACAAAGTCTCTAACATGCTCTGCATGAGGGGGGTTGGCAACAACCTCTTCATCTTCAGGCTCGATGACCGTGAGAGTCATAGGACAGATCACAATACAAGAAATAATCGAGAGCGTGTGTAAATTCCACTTCCTATACCAAAAATATCTCTACATCTCATTCTCCTTCACCCCTCCATATCAATCTCGTTATCCCCCTCATCACTGTCCCCCTCATCACTGTCCCCCTCATCACTGTCCTCCTCCTCGTCGTCACTCCCGTCCTTTGGGCCCGTCTCCGCACGAGCGATGGCTTTATTCACCGCCGCATGGACGCGACGAGCTGCTTCGGTACTCTCTTCATCGGTGAGCATCAACGGCGAATCAAAGCCGTGATCTGTGATCCACGACGCCACCACCTCCATGTCTGCCGTTCCATAATGGGTAGCTAGCGCCAGTAGCATGCTCCGACGCAGGTAGTTGCCTGGGGTTGGGAAAGGCCGTTGTTGGTAGTACCGAGCCCAGACATCCTGCCATCCCTGACGCTTGACATCTTTGATGCGGACCAGTGCCATCATGAAATGGAAGTACATAAAGCGGGTGACGGGCCGATTGTTGTTCTGGAATTGCAGCTCCTTCCCATCCAAGTCTTGACCACGGTTCTCCGAAGAATTGTAATATGACTTTCGAATATCAGGGGAGATGATATCGACTTTCCAACGCGTAATGGGGGTTTCCGTTGAATCAACCGGTACGATAACAAGATGGTATGTATCAAACCACTTCTCGATTTGGGAAAATAAGAGAAGGGCGTTTCCTGCTCGTCGGAGTGATGGTGCCCGGCTGCCGAACAACATCTCGCCAATATCGTCGCTATCGAGAAAGAAAGGGACAATATATGCAGCCTTGATCTGGTTAGCTGCCCACCACTTGCCGGTAATATGGCACCAAACAAGACCAGACTCTTCGTTGAAGTCGCTGCCTTGACCTGCGTAATAGGTCAAGGTATCGGAGCGAAAGGTAGAGGGCCGCTTCTTCGTCTTTTCAAGGCCATCGCACTTTTTGTAAAGCGCCAAGAGACACGTAGAGATACTACCACTACGCGGATCCAGCAACCGTATAACACCAGGGTCGTCAAAACGTATCTTCTTCTGCTGCTGTTTCCACAATTCATTACCAGCAGAGACATAGCGGTGATCGGAAGCTCGAAGTCGCTTGGTTGCTATATGGGGGCCGATCAGGTTGGCATCTCGTTCTTCGATGATGACCTGTCGCTCTAGCAGAATCTCTTCTTTTTTCTTTAACGCTAGCTCAACCCCTAATGACGCAAGCTCAAGGCCGGATTTCGCATCGGGCTCCTGTCGTTCTTCACCTGGATTGAGCTCGGGTTCTACCTTGCGAGAGAGGTCGTCAAAGGCGTTTTGTAGCTCGTATGAAACACTTCGTGCTTTCTCATACTTGCCTCTCGCTCCCGACAGTGATGGTGGTAGGATGGCTCTTGACGGTGGGCCGTGCTTCGGCGAATTGTCCTTTGAAGGATCCATGCTCTGCGGTAGGCCTGTACAAGCTGTTAGTCATGGCGGGACTGGGTTTTGTTTTTGGGCAGCAGCACTTACGAAGACGGAATTATGAATGATGGATGCTGAATAGAGCTTTTGGCGGCGGCGGACGGAGAGAACAACTGTGTGTGGCAGTAGGGTAACCCACTACCACACGGACAGGAAGACGGCGACAGCTTCTTTTTCTCGAAAAAAATTGGAGGCGGGCGGCGCGGCGCATGCAGACAGGCAGGCAGGCAGGCAGGCAGGCAGGCAGGCAGGCAGGCAGGCAGGCAGTTAGTCAACTTGGTTGTAGGATGAAGAAAGCAGAAATCGAAAAGTGGTGGGCAGCACCGGCTTTATTAAGCGCTCCCTGTGGGTGGGGAGCCACACGGAGCGCACCTGACTAATGGCTCCTGTGCTCCACCAGAGCACGGTCCAGTTGGCGCCTTGGCGCTAAGACCACCATTCCTCGGTTCGACAGCTTCCGTATTTCCCGAGGCTAGTGGAAGGCCTAAGTTGCCATTCGAACTTATCTCAGCAAGCTCAGACCAGTTCAGTGGCTCAAAGAGGGGCTTGAGTGTATAATGCGCCCTGAACCACAAGGGCGTCGCCAAAACTACCACCTGCAATTATTTCCGGGCATACAGAAACAACAGAATTGATCGCAAAACTAAGCGGCTAGTGTCATTCGAATGTGCGCATTTTTCTAATCATTCTGGTACTAATATTATCAATAGATCATGTCTGACGCGCTAGAAAATGATGATTCCGGCCTTTCAGGTGGCAGCCAGGCATTACCCCTGCGCAGGCATGAATCGAGCTGTTTGGCCCTCCCGACCGTCGCCAGTCCTAAGGCATTGACTTTTCAAAGTAGGTTTATCCTGTTTCCCGGGTGGAATATTGTTGCACGTGATCTGGATTGACTGAGCATTGAATTGTCTGGTTAGATCGGTCTAAAATACAGGTAAAATAGCACCTTCTTTTATAGCCAACAGGATCACTGAATATCTCCACGGAAGTCCGTATTCAGGGCGGGCAAAAGAAGACGGTAGAATTGAAAGGAATCTCGGGTGCAAGGAATGTAGTCGGATTGAGGGCATTCCGAACGCAAGGGAGGGTGCAAAGGAGAGAAAAGCACGTGTTTGCACATGCAGGGGAGGGGTAAAAGAGGGTCAATTTTGCAAGTAAGGGTCATTTCTTGGCGACAAATATGAACTGTTCGCTGACTTGTTAGAATCGCCTCCATTGAGCTGTATCAGGAGGGCCCCGTTCGTGTTAAGCCCATCTCCAAGTTCGAGGACGCCGGCCTTCACCCTGTCATGGTTCGGAACGTTGAGCTGTCAGGATACAAGGTCCCGACCCCGATCCAACGTTACTGCATCCCAGCAATAAACATGGGACACGATGTGATCGCCGTTGCCCAAACCGGTACTCTGAAACTTGGGGATTTAATACTTTGACACACATGACTAACCGACAAACATCCAGGATCTGGAAAGACGGCTGCCTATTTGATTCCGATCTTGAACAAGCTCATGGGCAAGGCCAAGAAGCTTGCGGCGCCTCGCCCTGGAATTGATACTCCAGTCCGCGCTGAGCCGCGAGCTTGCTGTCCAGATCTTCGGCCCGGCGGTTGAGTCTATTGACAAGGTTTTGGTCATCTTCATCGCCGCTTGTTGTCATTGTCTGCCCAAGCCGCGAGCTTGCTGTCTAGATCTTCGGCCCGGCGGTTGAGTCTATTGACAAGGTTTTGGTCATCTTCATCGCGGTCATCGTCGGGGTTATTATCGTTGGTGCCTTGGTTTCCATTTGCCTGGCCATATTGAGCAGCGCTGCCAACAACTCAAATAACTCAAATATGAAGCTATATTTGAGTTGAATTGAGTTCAAAATACTGTATCTAAGTTGGGTTGAGGCCCTATTTGAGTCGAGTTGGCTTTATTTGACATTATTTGACCGAACTTGCCGCACCACCAAAAAAAACACGAAAATCTGGCCAAATTTGGCCCCGAATTGACTCCCTAGACCAGAAAAGAGCGCCGAATCCAGCCAACGCCCTCAAAACAAGCCCCAGCTCTTCAGGCACATGAGGATATTGATGGTATCGTCGACCAAGGAATGTCGTTGCGTGCCAATGACCAGCTTGGCTTGGCTGAAGGCCCTCTCACACGAGGCCAGCGTTCCTTGTGAGCCAACCACCAGGTTTGTATGTCATCATCCACCGGCCAAACAGGTTCTGCAAAGTACTCAGCCAGCTCGTCTTTCTGGCCCAGGTCCTCAGGCGGGTCGTAGTAGTCGTAAGAGCGAAGATGACTGCCTGGGCCTGACAGGGCTGGTGGCTGCGGCGCTGTAGGCACAGGAAGATCGGCGTATTCGGCTTGGTAAAGATCACGGCAGGCAGCGAATGCCTTCCTGGCCCTGTCAGGGCTTAGGCGTTTATCCATCCACCTCTTCTTGTGCCCAGGGTGCAAGAGCATAGCGACCCAGTAAGCAGGGCTTTCTTCCATCAACCCAATGTATTCTTGAAGCTTCTGAATGGCCAGTTGGAGACTGGTTCGTACGAAGGAAACGTGATCGTCGTTAGGATCAGGGGAGGAGGGCAGGGCAGGTAGGTCGTCGGCCAACTTAAAGACTGGAAGGATAATTTGGCCGGTCGGCAGGCGCCGCGGCAGGTCAATGACCGAGTCGGCTAGCCGGCCAGGAAGCCGCCGTTTGCGCCGAGGTCGCTGCGAATTCGCTGCGGCAGAGAAGAAAGGCTCGGCATCGTCGTCGGCATCGTCGTCGTCGTCAAGGGCGATTGATTGAGCCTGTTGGCTAGCGACTGTGATCTCTGGCTGGGCGTAGACAGGCCCACCCGTGAACTCTGTTGGCGCCTCGGAATTTGGGTGCAGAATTCGCTGCTGGTGAGCAAGGTGATTAGTCAGCCACTCCATTGTAGCGATAACTTCAGGAAAACTCGCTGATCTGCCTTCAAACCACTTCGTGATCCTTCTAAAAGGCTCAAGAATAGTCAAAATAAGCGTAAATTGATGCCAGTTAGAGGGTTCCAACAGGTCCGTAGTGGGGAGGCGTTTTTTGGGGTCTTTTTCGCCCTGGTTGCGATGGTACCAAAAATCGACCTAGGCGCGCAATCGTACTGCGCGCTGGATCATATAGAATACCGAGTCTTATTTCCTCGCTCAATACCACCCTCTTCAGCCTTTAACCTCTCACGATGCTGACTTTTGAGGTGCATAGTCGCTAACAAAGTCGCTACTGCTTTGAAGGTCTTATTATAATAGTAGTACGCCCACCAGTATGAGCCCTCTTCTACTGCGTTATTAACGACCTTGGCCAGCCAGTCACCATGCCCGCCAATTTACGACGATCTTGCTATTCTTTTTCCCACCCAAAACTCTAGTATAAAGGAACCATCTGGTGTTTTTATCGTAGGCCAGTCCTTCACTTCCTTGTAGGCCAAGTCCGCTGGGTCGATCGCTGCCAGGCGAGGGTACTGCTGGGCAATTCGGGAAGTACGGTCTTGAACGTCAAGCGGTCGTTTTTCTGCGTGCGGGCTGTTCGACGAGAGGGCCGCGGTATTGATAGTCGAGGCTCGCATATTGGAAGCGAGGAAGCAGCGAATTTGCAGTAAGAAGGCAGGAAAGGAAGCTTGTTGACTTGGCGATAGTTACAGCGCTGCAACGCAGGTCGATGGCACTGCAGAAAACCAGGTTAGTCCAGTCGAATTTTTCCCAGGGATCGCGCAAAGCGACCGGGGCCCAAAACCCCCGTTAAGCCCCAGAGACAGGGGGGCAGGAATTTAAAATCGTCGAAGGAGACGTCTGGAGTAATCTCATGGGTCGTTGTCCCATTCCCATGGCCCTTTACCCATTCCCATGAGTCTCTCTCCCATTATGGTTCTAATATTATGATAGCGCATGACCTAGAGAGAGCTGGCAAACATGGACTTCGACGACGAGAAAAGCCCCAAAATCTTCCTACTCGCCTCCTTATTTACAGGCGGCTGTGCACGCAATAACAGCTCTTTCTTGAGAGATGTTCTTGGCCTATATATATGCTCGCGAACGGCACACCAAGGCGCCAAGCCACTAGCCCAGCCAAAATCGGATTTTTACACCTTAAAAAGCCTAGTTCAATGGATTGAAGGCTTCTTCAGATGGCTGCCCGCACCTTACGCCCGCACCCTGCGCCCGGGCCAACTTTTACCTGCAATTGAGGCCATCGCCAAATCCACCACCGCCTACGCCCTGCGCCCGGGCCAATTTTACCTACTATTGAAGGCATCCGCCAAATCCACCAAAACCTTCCACGTTCAACCACAATACCACTACAATACCGTCAATTGATCTGGACAGCAAGCTCGCGGCTTGGGCAGACAATGACAACAAGCGGCTCAGCGCGGACTGGAGTATCAATTCCAGGGCGAGGCGCCGCCGCAAGCTTCTTGGCCTTGCCCATGAGCTTGTTCAAGATCGGAATCAAATAGGCAGCCATCTTTCCAGATCCTGCATATTTATCGGTTAGTCATGTATATCAAAGTATTAAATCACCAAGTTTCAGCTTGAAGACATAAAAACTTCTGCATTGCTTTGGCTGGCTTCGGGCGTCTGGGCTGGCAGATTTTTTCCATTCCGGGGTTTACCCGGGCCCGGGCCCGGAATATTGTTTTTCAGCGTCGGGCAAATATTGTAAATAAAACAACTAAAGCAAACACATCTATGAGTAACTCAAATATGCCCTCATTTTGTAAGTCAAATACAAATGCGGGTGCCGGGCATATTTGTTTGCGTTGTTGCGAGCGCTGGTCTCTGGGCCAATCGCTTACAGTGGGTGGCCGCTGTGGCCGCCTATGGTCGAAGGCGCCAGAGGGCCCGCCTTTTCGCGCGTCTTTCTTGCTGTGCCCGAAGCAGACATAAAGTCACGACGGTGAATAAGCGAGAACACTCAGTAACAATACCGTCTCTATACCTTTGGGGGCCACTTTCAGCCAAGTAAGAGGGCTTGTTTTTCTAAGTTGGCAGCCCGAAGGCCCAAAATCTTCCAACCTAATTGCATGATGCTCCCCAAATGAGGGGCAAACCCCAACCCTACCAAAAACCACCCTCGCCATCCCAATCACCACTGAGAACCCCTATAGGGCAAGCCCTCGATCCCAAACTCACCGGCAAACTCATCCTGAGGGGGGCCGGGCTTGGCACTCGGCCCTGGCGCCCGCGCAACCAATGTACCGTCTTCAGATACATGCACCACCCTATTCTTGTTGCGGAAGTAGTCGAGCATCTTGGAGAAGACGAGATTCTTGACCCGGACCCTCCCGCCGTCCTCACCCTCCTCAAGACGCTCGACCCTGAGAGCCTTCTGCCTATCCGCCGAAGCGGATGTCGGGGGCACCGTGTTGATATCGCCGACGACAAAGAGGGCACATTGATGTCGCGTTAGCCCGACACAGATGCGGTTGGCGTCGCCGACAAAGCGCACACCGGTGGCCCGGGTCACGCAGAGAACAAGGATGACTAATATTCCCTCGCGACCCTGGAAGGAGTCGGTGGTGTTGACCACGACATCGGAGCACCCGGGTTGCTCGTGAGCCGCAAGAGCCGCCTGGAGCCGCGCCAAATTACTCCTATACGGAGTAATCGCCACAATATCCTGACCCTTGACAATGGCGGCCTTGATGAGGCCGGCGGCGAGGCTAACAGCCAAGGAGATCTGACCGGCGTTGAACATTGAGCTAGTCGTCGTGTCCTGCTCGCCTACCCCCGGGCAGTGGAAGAACAGAGGGAGCACCGATCCAGGGGGTGACGGGGCTGCCTTGTACTGGGTGCGGGCCCAGTTCTCGATCTTGACGGCAGGAAGCTGTTTGTGCTCCTTAAGGCTGGCCGATGGGGCGTAGTCGACGTCCTTGATGTCGTGATAAATGATCTCCCGGGCGAGATCGAAGCAGCCATGGGCAATGCGGAATTGCCGCGTGAGGACAATACATGGCCACCCCGAGCTCATGATCTTCTCGAGGGCAGATTCCCGCGCTAACAACTCGAAGTGGTTGTAGCATTTTCCGTCTCGATTCGCGCCCTTGGAGATGATGGTGGGGGGCAGCTGATGATGATCACCCGCCATTGCGCATGGGCGGCTGCCAGGACCCCAAACGAGTGCCATGTCGGCCTGGAGCATTGCTCCGGCCTCGTCGAGAACTATGCCCCTCGCACCCTTCTTGTACATGCGGTACAATCTGTCCTCCGAGCCGTGAGGGGTAGTACAAACTGCATCGGCCTGGGAAACCATGGCAATGAGGAGCTCAACCACAAGGGCGTCAGGGGTGACGAATCCTTTCTCCCCGTCATCGTAGCCTGCGTCGGAATAGTCGCCGGCGCCCTGCACGAACTGACGAAGTCCCCTGTATCTGGCACCGTCGAATTGTTCGCGAACCGATTGAAGCCGCGGGGGGAAGTTGTCCTTGAGCTTGGCGGGTTTGATGACGCGAAGCAGCCACTGGCAAGTCGACAAATGGGGTGCCCACACCGGCGGATGATATGGGTCGGCGAGATCTGGAACCGCGTCGGCCGACTTTGTGTCACCCCAGAGCCTGAATGCCTTGACCTCGTAAGAGTAGGTGTACCCGCGGATGATGACGGGCGTAAAGACTGGGGTGCCGGTGGGGAGCTTGCGCATGACCTTCCCATATATATCATCGAGACGCCTGGCAAAGTTGGAGGTTGCGACATGCGTCGGTGCCGCACAGAAGATGTTGCGGATTTTTTGGCAGAGAATGAACATCACGGCCACCAATGCTAGGAATTCCGTCTTTCCAGAACCCGCAAAACCCATGATGGGCACAATGCCGAGACGGGTTATCTTGAAAAAACTCTCGACGCGCTCGTACATGTCAGGGCGAAAGGCGCGGAGTGCTTTTCGAACATCATCCCTGATGCCGCCGAGGATGTTGCGGCCGGGCAGGACGGCAGATTCTCGCCTCAAGCCCCGTTCAATCATGAGGGGCCCAAGGACCGCAGGGGGGAAGGCGTCGGAGAACCTGGGTTGCGGCTTTGTGAGCAGGGTATTGAAACCGCTCCCCGCAAATAGCTCCGCCTTGCAACGGTGAAGGAGCTCGACCTCGTACCCCTGAATGAAGTCGTCGATCGACTTGCCACGCTCCATCTCCCGGTCCCTGAGGGCGCCGAGGACCCCATCGACGCGTCGCTTGGCCACGACAAGGCCGGCATCAAATCTGAGGTAGGCCTCTTGCTCTGCCTCCTTGCGAGTGGTGGCGCTCTGCGCGTCGAGAATTGAATTGAGGGCCCCGATAGCTTGGTCCCTGACCTCGAACCCGGGATCACCCCGCACCGGACGCTGGATCATCATCGCTAGATCGTACGGGGCGCCCACAGGAAGGGGTATCTGTCGCGCTCTCCAGTAATCGTTGTCGATGTCAGGGCCATCGATTGAACGCGGGGGCGGAAGCTTGAACGCGAGACCGAACTGTGCATCTCCCTTCAAGAGCCGGTTCAAGGACATGCCGTACGTATCCTTCTATACACATGTGGTTAGTAAAGACTCCGGAGTGGTCGTAATATATATATGAAGTGTCTGGTAGGAATAGCAGGGAGGTCGTGATGCATATATAGGGAGGTGGTGATGCATATATAGGAAGGTGGTGATGCATATGTAGGGAGGTGGTGATGCATATGTAGGGAGGTGGTGATGCATATGTAGGGAGGTGGTGATGCATACGGAAGTGTCTGGTAGGAGTAGCAGGGAAACTTACATTGAGCCCGTGACGGACGAGGACCATGAACTCGTTGGCCTCGTTATCAGGTACGCCGGTGGCGGTACGGATAAAGAGACACCGAACGGGGTGGCTGCGGATTTGGCCCACATCCGCAGAGAGGTAGAAAACGTCCTGGACAACACCTTGGACTATTGACACGGCGGCATCGTGAACCTTGTCGAGGCGACTCCGCAAAGTGTAAGGCGCCACCGTCTTGTCGCGTGTAATGTCCTGTTGGTACGTGGCCATACCCCAGTCGCTATATAAGAAAGAAATGGTTAGTTGTCAATTGTCATCTACCAATGGTAATGGATCAGTTGATTGAGATGAACTTACTCGAGGGAATAAGAGAACAGGTGATCAGGAGCTGGGCTGGGGAAGTCGATGGCGAACTGCTGCTGGGCGCGAGGTACAAGCCGCGAGGTTGTGAGCAGACGGAACTGACGCATTGCGCAGATCTCCCAAATCGTCATCCCGCACTCGGCCAACGGGGTATCCAAATTGAGGGCGCTATCGTGGTCCGGGTTCTCGAGCACACACGGAAACCCAAAGCCCTCAAGACCTGGTTTTTGACCGTCCTTGAGATTGAGGACGATGAGTGACAACGGCTTGTCCTTTCCCTTGTCAGAGCGTGTGGGCAGACGCTCCAGAAAGCCGGTGGGATTCCTGTCGCCCTGAGAGGTCCATGTGCCTGCGTACAACTTGATGGTGACCACGTGTGTATCTGTGGCTTTCCCCTCCGCGTTGTGAAAGGTGGCAACGGAGGCACGACGAGGAAAGTATAGCCGGATGGCCAAATGAGGCCTCGCTGTATCAGGCCTGTGAAAGCTGACGTTGGTTCGGATGTTCTGGGGGTAACCTAGCCTCTGGCCACCAATGACCTGGCCTGGGGTTGGCCCGAGGAGAATGCATTCCTCAATATCCTTGTACTGCTTCATCTGGTCAGGCTGGGCAGGCTGGGCGGGCTGGGCGGGGGCAGAGCCCATGGCAGGGGGTCGAGCGGAGGAAGACATTGTCGGTGGGCGGCGGCGGATGAGGAAAAAAAAAATGCAATAGCAGGAGAGGCTTTCAGCGGCAGCGGCGGACGGAGAGAACAAATGTAACAGCAGGAAAACCTGCCGTCACAGGAGAGGCTTTTGGCGGCAGCGGCGGACGGAGAGAACAAATATGACTGCAGAAAGTCCTGCCGTCACGAAGAGGTTTTGCGGGCAGCGGATGAGGAAAAGAAAATGCAACAGCAGGAAAACCTGCCGTCACAGGACAGGCTTTTGGCGGCGACAGCTTTTTTTCTCAAGAAAAAATACGGCTGGGGGCGTAGCGCATGCAGGCAGGAAGGTAAGCAAGCAGTTAACTTGGTTGGTGGTGTAGAAGAAGAAGAGAGCAGGCAGGAAGGCAAGCAGTCAACTTGGTTGGTGGTGTAGAAGAAGAAGAAGAAGAGAGGAGGGAGTTTTCGAAATTTTCGGTGCTTGATAGAAGAAAGTGGGCAGCGGGGTGGGTCTTCTGTGCTACCAAAAGACTTTTCTCACCGCTTTTAGGGGTTGTCTGCCGGCAGAATTCCTCTAGTGGGGACCCACCCCCTCATGCGTCATTTACGTCCGACACTAGCCTTGTGGGAAGGGAAGATGGTAATTCAGGATTTACCGGCCTGAAATAGGCCCTGCGTATCTCAACTGCCAGCAGCTGGCAAGGGCCCCCTTGGGGGTAAGATGATGAAGTCGGGGTGGCCATGTATTATTGTCCTCACGCGGCAAGGGGTGTGAAACCTGTACATGTACAGCGTAGCTAGTTAACTAATATAGTGCTAAATGCTTTGTATTTATAGGGCTATGGGTTTTGTAACGGTAATTAAAAGAGCTTTGATGTAGGCACCCACCAACTTCTTCATACCACCTACCCGTGGGCCCTTGGCAACTGGCAACGCAGGGGCCGCTTTTTGTACTGTGAAATGCCGTATTCCATGGCAGCCACCCAACGCCCTACCGGGCATTGAGGAAGTCAAATGAAGCTCGTGAACAAGAAGAAGAAGAAGAAGAAGAGCTGGAGATTGACTCGGACTGCGTCGTTGTTGGTGGAGGGCCAAAGAGAAAGGCAACAACACAACACAGGAAGAAGAGAAAGAAGAGAAAGACAACGAAGAAAGGAGTGGTGGTGCCGCAGGGCTCAACGCAGGAGCTCTTGGGAGGCTTCAAATACCCGAAGAGGACGCCGACTTGGACTCCGGGGATGAAGATGACTTTCCTTTTCCTCGAAAGGAGGACTTTGTCTCGGTCTCAACACCCAAGGAATTGCATCACTATGTCAACAAACTAGGTTGTTATTAGACTAGATTGCTAGACTCAATACTAAGGAATTTACATCACCATGACCATGTCAATAAATCAGGATTCAACGGATTACACGGGCAGCTGGGCGCATGCCATGATATTTTGGCTAATTTACGTACAAATCCGGGCCTCAGAGTTGCCATTTGCAAGTTGCCCCCATTTCGAGGCTGACTCGGCAGTGAAGACATAGAAGAGAGCAGGCAGGAAGGCAAGCAGTCAACCTGGTTGGTGGTGTAGAAGAAGAAGAAGAGAGGAGGGAGTTTTCGAAATTTTCGGTGCTTGATAGAAGAAAGTGAGCAGCGGGGTGGGTCTTCTGTGCCGACGGTGAATGGGAGGCAGGCGCACAGACGCAAGGAGCACCTTCCTTACCTAGGTACTTGGATGTTGAACGGGTGGAAGGCATCCAATCAGATGCGGTGTGTGCTTGGTCAGGGAGAGAGCTAAGACGAAAACGCGGCGTCCCAATAAGGCAGTTACGTTCTTGTTATCATGGCCTTGGCGAGCCTCTTATCGGATAATACCCATGTAATAAACTGCGATGATTAATGCTCGATACGAGAGGCACCTTCAGACTCAACCGTAGCCTCACCAATCTAGTATCCACAGCTTCAATCGAGTCTCGGGTCCAGCCACCAGTTCAGGCTCACACACAGCCCTCAGTCTCTCTCTCACATACGTCTACTCTTTGACAAGACATGCATCTCTTCCAGTCACACCTCACCACAGTCACCTTCATCATTTACCCTTGCACGACTTCATCATGAACGGCTACTACAGCATCCCCTCGGCGTCCGAGGTTGACGAGACGAGTTCACTCGAGCAGCCAGCTCAGCGCTGGCTTCATCCCAGGAATTAACCTCTTTCTTGGTGCGAAAAGTGGTTTTTTAGTGGCCTGGCGCCAGGCCGCCATGTACCTACAGTCCAGAAGACGTCATCTACAGTCCGAGTAGACAGTCCCATTATCAATGTGCTCCTTCCCAAGACGAGGCAACACATGACGGTGATTGAATTCGAGTTTTAAGTTGTGGGAGACATGTCACTCCTAGTACTACTCAACAGGAGGAGCCCAGTAACACGGAACAGAGCTGATATAATTAATTGATGTGGAAGGCTGAGATGTGGCACCTTGAGTTGGGCCAGTTTGTTTCCTTGGTGCAATATTCGTCAGTGTCGTCTTGTAACTCTACAAGGTTCCCGTCGTCAAGAGAACTTGCCCATCGTGTCATGACTCCCATCGCACCCCTGTAACAGCCGGTTTCCCGGCTATTACATTTTCTCCGTATGTTCAAATTCCCCGTGTTATGGTCAAGTCGGTTGGCTAATTGTTATGAAGCCTTTTTTCGGAACTGAAACCTACTTCAACTTCTCCTCGTCGTCGTCGTCCGTGACGGTCGGTTCTCGGGCTGTTACATCTTTCTCCGTATGTTGATTCCCTTTGTAATCGTGGAGAGTTGTTGACTGGTCGTTTGAGCCCCTTTCCAGATACCTACCACTGATGGCGTCGAAGCCCTTTGCCATGGCCCCGTCAAGACTCGAGGACGGACCCACCGTCCCCATCTTCCCTCCTCGCAGCCCTACCTCTACTCGGCAAGCAGCGCCAAAGAAGCTCGACGAGAGCAACTATGCTGCAACACTGGCCGGGCGCTCATTCCGCACCAAGCTCTGAAGCTCAAAACCCGCTTCCAACTTACAGGGGGTGAGGCTCTGCAGTGGTTCCTAGGCCGACATGCTACGGTATGTGCGGAAAGTCGGCTCGATCATGTATGCCGCCGTGGTCACACGCCCGGACGTGGCGGCATTGCATTCGCCGTATCCCGGCTGTCACGTCAACAACAGAAGCAGAGCTCCTCCTCCTCGCCCTTCTCACAGGCAGGCCGCCCCAAAGGAAGAAGCCCTGCATGTGAGCAGGCTAGCCGCTCAAGGAAGGAATTGCGGGTTCAACCTGGGAAGATCACCGTCGAATGTGAACAAGCACACAGACGATCCGGCTGCCTGAAGGAAGGAACGGAATATCGCAGTCGAAAGACGAACGAACCTACGGCACGTGTCGTGACATTCACGACCACCGGCTGAGGCAGGAATACAGGCTCGGGCGGGGCACATGACGGCAGTCTACACGAAGAGAGAGAGTGCAGAAACCATGGCCGATGGGGCCTCACAGAGCCACTGCAAAAAAAATAACGCCTCCACGGGGGTTTGTGCAACAAGTGAACCTGCACGACGTATCACGGCAGCTGTCAATCCGCAGGGGAAAGGAAGAAGGAAGCCCGGTTAAGCACCTTGACTTGCCGGGAGACTTGTGAATGCCCTCACCGGAGCAGCGCTGGCATCGATTCAATCAGGCCAAATATGAAGCCTTATTTGACTGTATTTGAGGCCCAAAATGGTGTATTTATCTGAGACGGGAAAAAAGCCCAAGCTTGACCTTCAGGATCGATCCTCATTTACTCGCCCAATTCTTGGTGCACATGAGGTAATTCAGGGTTTCGTCGACCATACTATGTCTCTGTGTGCCAAGGACCAGTTTTCCCTGGCTGAATGCCCTCTCGCACTCTGTTGACATGGACGGTATTGACAACAAGTCAAAAGCCATCTTTGACAACCGGGGCCAACGCTCTCTTCTTTCCTTCCACCAAGCCAGTATATCATGCACCCGCCTACCGCCCAGGAACTGGGTTACCCACTTCTCCTTATGCCCTGGGTGTAGTATCATAGCCGACCAGTATGCTGGGCTCTCCTCCATCAATCCAACGTATTCTCTGAGCTTCTGAATGGCCAGGCCAATGCTTGTTCGAAGAAAGGATAGATGATGGTCGTCAAGATCAGGTGTTGAGGGCGGCGGGGAGGGTGGAGGGTTATTTTGTAGGTCGGCAACAAGGTCGAGGGAGGGCGGCTTGATCTGGCTGGCTGGCTGGCTGGCAGGCGCTGGGGTAGGTTGATGACCGAGTTGTCGAAACGGGCAAGGAGACGACGGTTACGCTGCGACCGTTGTGATGCTTCCCTAGTAAACAACACGCCGTTGTCATGGTCGTTGTCTATGCCGAATGATAGAGGCTGTTGGCTTGCGACCGTCATCTCTGGGTGGGTGTGTACCGGGCCGCCGGTAAAATCGGTGATGGCTTCGAGGTTCGGGTGCAGGGTTCGAAGGCGATCCTCAAGCAGATCGATTAGCCACTCTTGCGTAGCGAGGACTTCAGGAAAGGTAGCCGCGCGCCCTTCAAACCACTTCGTGATCTTCTTGAAAGGTTCAAGAATAGACAAAACAAGGGAAAGTAGGTGCCAGTAGGAAGGAATCCCGGCGTTGTGGTGACCTCGGAATAAAGTGGACGACATTGTGAAGCTTTCCAACCGGCCAAGGCCAGGAAATAACGACGACAAGGTAAATTTTACTGCCCAGTCGTTCGAATCCACCACCTTGTCACACTGAAAGTAACCAACGTTATCAGCGAAGCCGTAGTCGTTGACTAGCCGAGAGATGTAGAGAGCCTGGTTCTCGCCGCCATGAGAGCCTCGAAGGTGCGGCATTCCAAGCAAGTCTTGTTGTATAGCGCCGTCAATATCGGTGTAATGCACCAAGACGGCTAGGTAGGAAACTGTCGCGTTGCAAGTCCAAATATCGAACGAGAGATGCTTCTTGTATGGCGATGCGGCTAACCTCTCACGTAGGGCCTGTTGTCCAGCCTCAAACCTCGTTCGAATGTGCTCTCGTATGGTATTATGCGAGGAAGGAATCAGGGCGGCTGTCTTCTCGGCATTCAGGTCCATACAAAAATCACGAAATCCCTTGTGCTCAACGATACTGAAAGGCAGGTTCGAGCCGACGACTAGATCGACGAGCTTCTCTTCCATAGAGAGCTTGTGAGGTAGTAAAACATGCCTCGCGCGCTTCGTATTGACCGCTTCAAGCGGACGTTGCCTTTTTCCTGGCCTCTCAATACCAGACTGGGAATTGGGTAGGTATAATTTGTGGTCTTTTTCCAAATGTATAGTCGCCGAGCTTGTCGACTCTGCCTTGAACAGCTTCTCGCAATAGTGTGGCATGCCCAGTAGTATTCTCCCTCGATGACGGCGTCGTTGATGACCTGGGCGATCCACCATGTCCTTTTTGGTGTTTTTCCTGCCTGCCCACTTTTCCGGTATGAAGGACCCTCTTGGTATTTTCATCCTCGGCCAATCCTTGAGTTCAATTCCTGCTGCATCTTTGAGATGTACTCCCTCTTCAAGGAGCGCATCGGTGGGTGTGCGCCACGGATGAGCCCGAGAGCTTGTGGCCAACCATGTACTGGTATCCGATAGGGTTACCAGGGTGTCGTCCTGCGTGTCCTCCAGCTGTACCACGGGTTCGGCCTTCTGGACGACCACCTTTGGCGGGGGAGGATGCCGCGCAGGGCTCCGAGTTGGAACACGAGGGAAGGGGTCAAAGTTCCGGGGGAGGCCCGTGAAGCTGCCATGGCGGATCCAGTCATGCTGCTGCTCCGTGTTCTTTGTCGCCTTGCCAGCCTCGACTGGAGCAGTGGCCAGTAGATTCTCCACGACGGGAGCATCAACCGAACTGTCTAGCTACTCGTGATAGCTTCGGACGAAGGGAAGGAGGACGATTTTCGGCGGCATAACCCTATGTCGTGCCATCAACAGTGGAGGCAGGCATATTGTCGAGGACTCGGGAGCGGAGCCAAGGACGCAGGGAAGTCGCTGCAGGAAGGTAGGGTTCGGCAGTTTGTTTACAGCGGTTGGCGATAGTTGCATTGTAGCGGCACGGCGGCACTCGAATTCAGGGCATTCGAGGATTTTCCCGGGACCAGAAAATGCAGGGTTGGCTTGGTCAGGGTTGGCCTTGGTCAGGGACTGCCCTGGTGCCAGGAAAACCCGGAAAATTGGGCCCAAAAATGGCTCAACCAATGGGAAATCTTTACAGATATGCCAATTAACCTGACCCTCAATTTGGCCTGAATTTGACCTCCTCTTCTTCGTCGCAAAAAATGGATACAACAAACACACTACGAATACCCACCCTCATTTCTACTGCTTTTGCACGCATTTGGTTTCTGAGACAAGGTAATTAATTGGGCCTGTCTTTGTGTCTGGTGGTTTATTACTCTCCCTGCCCTTCATGCTATCTCGACTTGGACTTTGAGTGTGGTTGCGGCAAACGAGTCGGATCCCCGGGCAATTGCGACGCCATCCTTGAGTTCATGAAGCTAAATGTGTGGGCGAAATCCCTAGGGCGCGGTTAGGGCAACCCCGCCACACGCCCCCCTTCGGCCACACTGAACATGAGGCTATTCCGAACCAAGCAAACAGTGGCATGTGCTAACAGATAAGTCCTCCATGTCCGCCATTTTCTTCCAATCTCCAATGTATTATACCACGGGACTCCCTTGGACTCCATTCCCAACATGTTGACGAATTTGACGTGTAAATCCAGTGATGATGGCTCGGTCAGGCCGTCCGCAGGCATCTCCTTTCCTGACATGTATGCAACATGTTGAGTTCCTTCTTGTTGACTTGGTCGACATAAGCCACTTGTAACGAATATCACAATGCACCGCGTTCGGTTCGTGCAGGCTGTAAAGAATCGATTCATCACACGGGTTATGCGGGCATATTCTCGCTGTCCGTGTACAACACCAGAGGAGGAGTGCTCTGTTTTGACTCGGTATATTCCTCACACAAAGTCTGTTGATCCATATAGCCGACGACCTTCCTGCCCGTGTGTTAGGTTCGCGGATTCTGCCTCGGTTGTGCTGATGGCCACAAAGGACTGCTTCTTTGACTTCCCGATATATACAGGTCCTCTCCTGCAAAGGAAGACCACGTGTCCTGCTGATGAGAAGCGGGTGTATAGGTCGTCGGCCAGTGACGCATCTGCAAAAATGTGCGTAGTCCTAGGGTCTGTCTCTTCAGGCGTCATTTCCTGACGACGACGACGACGACGACTTGTTGATGACTGCTTCATTGCGCTTATTGGTTTGTTGTTTTGGCCATAGTAGCTGCGAAGGTGACGAATCTATGGCTTTCTAGCCTCTTTGGGAAGGCCAACAGCTGTTGAGAAGACGTCATGTGGACCAAGGTTATTCTCGTTTGCAGAGGAAGGTAAAAGGTTAGTTATTTTCACCACGCTTTCCACCACGAAAGGCCAGAGGAATTCAGGTATGCCGAGTTCTATCATCAAGGTTCTCGTGCGTTTAGCGACTAGACGGATTCATGCTCTCCATCTTTCCATTCTGAAAGGGCGATTGTGTGGTGGTAACCCTATGTTGATTGCGATTCCTTTCTCTTTGGCCCAGGTCTTGAATTTGGAATTGTCGAATAGCTTCGTATTAAGGCCAAACTCTGAGCCGCCGTCCAGGCCTATGATCTTGACTTTCCTGCCAGTCTGTCGTTCCACGAATATGACGAACTCCTTAACCTGTTCACATGCTTTATGCTTCTCCTTGGTAAAGCGAACCCAGAGGAATCCCGTGAAGACATCAACAAACAGAATAATCCACTGATAACCTAGGTGACGTCGCTTATTGTGAGACGTTACGTCAACCCGGATCATATCAAGCGGGCCGCGGCCTTCAGGCGGTGCCTTCTTTCCAATCTCATCAGTCTTCTTCGCTCTTGTACAGGCATCACAGAAGTCATCTTGGTGTTGACCTCGTAGCTTAGTTCCAGCATCTCTGCATGCCTTCATCACGATGTCTCTTGATGAGTGCATCAGGCGCTTGTGCATCGTTGGGTAGTTGATCGAGGAAAGTACTACATGTGTTGGAGTAATGACTGACTGATCGAAGTCTTTAGGAGGTTGTTGTGGAACAACGGGAATGTTCCTGATATATTGGCACTGAATTTGCTTCTTTGCTGGCTTGTGGATCGTATCGTTTTCTTCCATTCGCCAGACACAGTTGTCGAGCTTCAGTGATAGTATTCCGACTAGATTTGCCGGGGTCTCAGGGCAGTAGTAGTAGGCGTGAGGGATTCTCATGCGCCATTCTTCTCCCTCTGTTGTGATTGTGTTGAGCTCAAATGGTGCCCATATAATAAGTGCTGCCTATAGATGCTGACGCACGCACACATGTAATGTATCGGGTCAGGGAGAGGGTGAAGCTCCTGTGTCAAAGACCACGGGGTTCTTCGAAATCTCATTTGCCTTTAAAGCCTGTTGGGCTTTGGCACTCATGAACAACTTGTTCAGTACCGGGGGCTTATGTGAAGATCCGGATTATCAACCGGGTTCGGGGACTGGACTGCACCGGTCCGCCGTGTTCCCGTTGAGGGTTCGCAGTCGGGTCGGGCATAGAAGCACGCTGCGGGTCTTCGCGTGGTAGATGGACCTGAGGCATGAAGAAGTTGCTGGAAAACAGCAAATGCGAGTCTGTTGAAGTTGAGGGGTTTGCAAGTCCTCCACTGTTGCGAGGCACCACGGCAGTAGTCCATGTACCTGCGCCCTCACGCTTCTTCTTTTCCTCGATGGCCTTCTTCTTTCCTCTCCAGGAGTCTGGTGCCTTCTGGGTCACAGGGCCAGCAGTGCTCTGCATTCTTTGGTCCATGATGTCCGCAGGCTTTGTGGTGGTAGTTGCTCGTTATCATGTACGTGCAACCTTCCTTTGGGCATTTAACCCTAACCACTCTTCTTGTTGTCAGTATTGTTGTTGCTGGAGATGGTGACTTTAGAGAACTTGGCCGTAGCTTCCTCGCTTGCAGAGATGTCTTTAAGTTCAGAGTTCAAGGTGGTCCAAGTCATGCTTCCTGACTTCAGGCCGGCGAGCCAGAACAAATATCTCTCCGGATAAGTCTTCTTCAGCTTTCCAACAATGGCATTGACGCGAGACGAGGGATCACACGCCTAATCAAGTCGTACGTAACCTTCGCATCTTTCTCTCTGGGGTTCCAGTTCTGAGCGTCCAGTTCTCTTGAACCTGGGCAGTCAGGGTCTGGAGTAGTACGACCTTGACGTAGGCTCTCTTAGTGCGCCACTCATGCTGCTTGCTAGCTTTGGAGATGACCAGTGATCAAAGTGGGAGCACTTAGATTTGTATGTACTTTGTATCTCGTAGACCCGTATAGAGTAACAGTGCGGCGTTATTCATACAGCCCGGCTAGCTGCCGAGCCCTCCCGTGTAAGCGGCGGACAAAAGATGGACTCCTCTCTTTACTTTGTAATGTTCAACCCCTTTCTTGTACGCTTGGGTTTTCTAAAGCTTTGGTAGGTCTCTGCTTTACTAGCCCACCTTATTACCCACTATGCCCTGCGTACCTAACTGCCTCCAAAAATAAGGGTGTACATGTACATTTCCTCGTGGGAGTGTCTACCATGGTATGTTTTCCCCCTTGTATATATGTTGGCCAGTGTCCTGCTAAGTCGCTCGCTGTATTGCGATGGAAAGGGCGCGCCGGGGGGGCGAAACTTTTGCTCGTTACCGTAGTAAATACCTTGGATGGCGGGTCTTATGCCATAGAAGGCCCTGATGCGCGCCCGTTTCGCTTGAATGCCCCTATGCGTTGGAGCGCCTATCTCACGTAGGATAATATTCGCCCTCGTAGCTGTGTTCCACGTTCAGTATGCCTCCATATGCCAAATCGGATACCGCTCCCTAGATACCTACCTGATAGTGATTCGATATCAGCCACTTGGGCGGGGAAGTTTGGAATCGGGTTGCCCGTTAGGACGGAGCATAACGCCGTTTCGACCGCTATCGCGAGATTATTAGCTGCAAATTCTTAGGTACCTGAAAACCAGGAGAATAAGCGCGCTTACCTGGCTACTATGCGTGTTTCAACACCGTCCAACCTGGTTTCAACACCGTCCAACCTGGTTTCAACACCGTCCAACCTGGTTTCAACACCGTCCAACCTGGTTTTAATACCGTCCAACCTGGTTTCAATACCGTCCAACCTGGTTTCAATACTTGCGATCTTAGTGTCAATACCGGCGATCTTGGTTTTAATACGCTGGAGCGCTTGTAGGATCTCTTGGGCTCTAGCGATGGCTGGTAAGTTTGCGTAATGTCCTAGCTGCGTGACGGCCGTATTTAGAGAGGTCGTAATAATACCGAAATCCGGTTAGGGACCGGCGACGTTTGCGGCTATCTTGAGGAAATATAGAGAGGTAAATAGCTCGAGATGTATTGTGAGTCTGCTGTGCTGTGCTGTGCTTCAGGGCGCTGTGGGTTTTTTACTCTTAGTTCTCGGTTTGGTCTTTGCTTTTCGTTTTCTGCCAACTGTGCCCCCCCCACGCCGTGGCGTCGGTCTGGACAGGGCTCTAATAGTGACTCGCCTCACTGGCGTCTGCTTGTGACAGCCCCTGTGCTGTGCTGTGCTGTGCTGTGCTGCACCCCTCAGGGCGTCTCCCTCCCGCCTTCTGGGCGGCTTCCACATGTCTCGGATCTGTCCATCCCCCCCTCCCCTGCCCTTGTCATCAAACTCGCGCCGCCTCTTTGCACTGACCCACCTCCCATTGTTGGCTTGCGCTGCTCGACCTTCTCCTCTTGGGCCGTGTCTTCCGCATGCAAACACTTTCCATTTCTTTTCGCCCTTCTTCTCTTCAACTGTATCGATGACTGCTTGGGTTGCTCCTTGAGGTGCCTTTGGCTCGGGGACATGCTCCTCAATATACTTCTCTAGGCCTTGAAGCTCTACAAGGCCGAGGAGGGACTTGTTCCATTGGCCAAGGTTCTTCTCGCCTAGGAGAGGAACAGTCTCAATTTCGAGGTTGCCGCGGGTGTCGCTCAGCTTCTTCATCTTATACGTGTTGACGGCGATGACTTTGAGGACGAGTAGTTCGAATGGAAGGAAGCGCGGGGAGGAGCCGAGTTGTTAAATATCCAAGGAAATAACAGGTGGCTTGTTTTCAGTTCCGTTTCTTGTGCATGCTTCTCCAGAAAAGTCAAAGTGAAGTGAGTGCAGGGGTGTGATCAGATGGCCGGCCGTGCCAAGTGCCAAGTGGTGTGCTTGGTTGGTCGACGTGATGCAGTTGAGCGCATAAGAGTCCTTTCGCACCCCATCATCAGTTCATCATGGGACTGACTCTGGAGTCTTGGACGATGGGAAGAGGTTGTTGCGATTCACGAAGAACCGAGATCCACGAAGAACCGGGATCAGCCCAAGCGGGGTAGAGCATCAATTTCTCGCAACTTGACGATAACTTCAAAACTCTACAAGAAGGCGGGAGCAACCAGCCTTGCAAGGCACACGGAGAATCAAGGAAGAAATACGACCCCCCGAGTCCAAAGCCCGCAATGGAAGCATCAGCATCATCAACATGGTCATCACCACCATCCCTCCTCACCCTCCCCTCCCCTTTGAGTTGCGCGCCGCAATCATCACTGATGTAATCCTCGACTCCCCCCCCCACCCAGCCCCCAACCACCCAGCCGAGCTCTCCCCCCAAGAGCGCCGCACCGTCCCAGCATGTACTGTACCGCGGTTCTCCCTTGTCCCTCTCAGACGCGATCAAAGCAAACGTCTTTCATGGCAGTCGTTGCTCCGCCGCCCTTTAAATCGAACTTGGATCTCTGGGCATCTGGCGAATCCGCTATATATATCCAGCCGTGCACACTGCGCCCATGACAGACGTAAGGTCATATCAGTATCCGCCGCCGCCACCCCCAAACGGCGGCGCCGAGATGGACATGCCGCCTTCAGGGTATTTATTACTCGGCACAGGCAGCATCCGGGATGGATATGACTGCCTTTGAGAAAGAAGTATTGCTCACTTGACATTGGCCGATCTGGAAACGTAAGAAAGGTTACATTTGGTGCGCACAGGAAGAGAAAACACTGACAAATTAAAAAAAATTTGGATAGGTCCTCTGGCAGATATTAAAACATGATCAGTCCAGGTAGCCGCGCAAGGGTGAGCTGGTCGCAGCCGAGAAGGTCAGATCATCTCGAGCTCTCGGAACAGCCCGAGTCACGCTATTTAGATGGAGGAATCGCCTATGAAGAGTCGGGCACGTCGCGATTACTGTCAATAAACTCGTGCCAATGTTTCTGGAAGTCGTTTCTAATTACGAAATTCATATCATATCAGCTTTGCACGTCAGCCCCTGAGTCGATACGAGACGTAACTTAGCCTTCGTCGCTCAGCCATGACTTTGTTCGACTAGGTATGGTGACTCGGGGAACGTTTTGGTTTCGTTTGGCTGGATTGGTTGCGCAGCTAAGGAAATCAGGGACTGAGTCACCACAACTGTGCGACCAAGACTTCAACGCTCGTTGGAATCGGGTCAGAATTGGCCATCGGAAATGCCGTCAAAGTCAGTTACTGACCATCGGGAATGCCGTCAAAACCAGGAGGGCGGCTCGCAATCGCTCGATTACGGGCCTCGGGGTCGCAGGCAACTGTGCCTTGCCTTGCGCGCGCGCGTGTGCTGGAAACGCACTATTATTAGGGTGTCGATTTTGATCATCGACCGATGCGCTCTCGAATGCACAAGAAAGCGGCTTGGAATAGCTCCAGTAGGAAGCGAAAGAGGGCTTCATAACCTGTGGGAGTGGAAAGAGTGGGCATTGGCTAGTGTTGCACGTCATCTGGATTGACTGAGCATTGAATTGTCTGGTTAGATGGGTCTAAAATACAGGTAAAATAGCACCACCTTCTCATAGCCAACAGGATCACTGAATATCTCCACCAAAGTCCGTATTCAGGGCGGGCGGGCAAAAGAAGACGGTAGAATCGAAAGGAATCTCGGGTGCAAGGAATGTAGTCGGATTGAGGGCATTCCGAACCCAAACGCAAGGGAGGGTGCAAAGGAGAGAAAAGCACGTGTTTGCATATGCAGGGGAGGGGTAAAAAGAGGGTCATTTCTTGGCGACAGAGTGCGACTGAGGCCAACTGCCAGAGGAGGGAAACATTACCAGAAGCAGAGGATGACGATGCACAAATGGAAACGAAACAAAGCGGCGCCGCACTCTCGGTTGTGCCCGTGCCCGTGCCCGAGCCCCTCGGCCCACATTATGCCAGGACGGGCAATAGACAGACAGCTTAGAGTAGCTTGTTGGTGGCTCGGCGGAGAAGGACGAGAGAGGGTAATCCTCAGATTCCTTGAGCCGCAGAACACCGAGCGCAGCGAGCAGCCCGCCGCAGGCGCCCCCGGAGGGCCGCCGGAGGCACCGTTCAGCGACCCCTTCCTGACCTGCCAGGCTTGTCTTTATTATTATGCTGGGAGCCCGAGGGGCCAGGCGGTGCTGTAGTAAGGACTTAGGTTGGAGTGTGGCATTCCGGAAGTCGGGAGAAATAAACCTGTCCGTTGTTACTATGGTGGCAAATATCGGCATCCGCGGTACATGCTGTGACATGGCTCTAACGCGAGTTGTTTGTGCTTGTAGAAGGTATGGGTAGATTGCTTGCGTATTACAATGCTCGGACGGCAAGGCATCGAGCCACTTCTCCAAGACCCTGACGGATTCTGAGGAAATAACTAGGAGTGTACTTCCAAAGTAGAGGCAGAGTAGATGCTTTGAGGGTAATGCCAACCAACTGCCGCTGCATCTTTTCCAGCTTCGAAAGTGTTGGCCTTTTGTCTTCCCATATGCTGGCTGGCGAACTCGACCTCTAGCGAGTCTTCTATGAGCTGCTGGGGAAGTACATTACGAGACTCATCATAACCCTAACCCTTCCGTTCCCAACAGTGGCAGCCGAGCGCCGCCACCAAAACGAAACAGATGACTCTGTCATATCAGAGGGCATGCAACAAGTCATGATTGACAGCAACCGCCTGCTCCATGAACTGGAGTCGCCAGACACCAGCATTTCACGACTCTGTTCTTTGCGCTCAGTTATCAGCACCACATCATCTTTTGCTGTCTTCAACCAGTCGCAGCAAGGAATCGACGTGTCATAGCAGAGAGTTGGGTTTGGGCAATGTGGGCTGTGCGGCAAAGCTACCGCAGTCGTTTTCCGGGGGGTTTGTCGAAAAGGTTATAGCCACTTTTGTCGCCAGGCGGATTGTAGCTCCTCTGGGGATGGCGGGGTCGATTGGGCGAGACGGGAAAGGGCCACAATTAGTAGTCTATGGCGTGTTTTATCTAGGCCTTGGATATCAAATTCGGTATCCTCGGTGGGGGGTAGCTCTTCTGGGGATGGCCGGGTCGATTGGGCTCGTTGGGGGGTAGCTCCTCTGGGGATGGCGGGGTCGATTGGGCGAGACGGGAAAGGGCCACAATTAGTAATCTATGGCGTGTTTTATCTAGGCCTTCGATATCAAATTCGGTATCCTCGTTGGGGGTAGGTGCGCCCCCAAGTCCTTCTATTATTATTGTATGAGGGTTACGCCGTACGTACGATATAGATGCAACAATCGCAAAACCGGCCGTCACAAAAAAAAGGTATATAACGACTTGAAAACTAGCTCGAAAACGGCGATAAAGAGATGGGCGGTATGACGATGACGATGGCCTCGACTTATAACAACATCCACAACGTATGAGGAGTCGGCCCAAGAAGCCTCGTCCACCGCACGCCTCACACAGCACCTGCCCAACGGGGCAAAGCCGGTTCCTCGTGCATGCCGCTTCGCCTTCTCAAGGCTGCATGGCAGCACATACTTTAAGATGCCAAAAGTTATCTTCTACCGTTGCGACGCCGACGATGAAAACAATAAGACAGACTCGGCGGAGAATGCATCCGGCATCCACTATTACTCCAGCACTGTCGACCCACAGACTCGGCGGAGAATGCATCCGGCATCCACTATTACTCCAGCACTGTCGCGTCGAGCCTGGACGTGGCCGGCTATATGGCGGTCAGCAAGGGCGACTGCCCAACCGACCCATGCATGCCGCTTCGCCTTCTCAAGGCTGCATGGCAGCACATACTTTAACATGCCAAAAGTTGTCTTCTACCGTTGCGACGCCGACGATGAAAACAATACCGCTTCGCCTTCTCAAGGCCGGATGGCAGCACATACTTTAAGATGCCAAAAGTGGTCTTCTACCGTTGCGACGACGACGATGAAAACAATACCGCTTCGCCTTCTCAAGGCCGGATGGCAGCACACACATACTTTAAGATGCCAAAAGTGGTCTTCTACCGTTGCGACGCTGCGACGACGATGAAAACAATGAGACAGACTCGGCGGAGAATGCATCCGGCATCCACTATTACTCCCGCACTATCGACCCTGCCATTTGCCGAGAAGCTGGCACAAAAACCAGCCCGACACACACTGTACGGTGTGCGTCGCGGCGGCCAGCGCGGGCGCTTGCCGCACCCGCCGTGCCAGTACAGCGACCCAGTCAAAGCTGAGGAGTCGGAACAGGAGCTAAAGAATTATTTCCTGGAGGTGGAGGGTGACTACCCGACGACGACGATGAAAACAATACCGCTTCGCCTTCTCAGGGCCGGATGGCAGCACATACTTTAAGATGCCAAAAGTTATCTTTTACCGTTGCGACGACGACGATGAAAACAATACCGCTTCCCCTTCTCAAGGCTGGATGGCAGCATATACTTTAAGATGCCAAAAGTTGTCTTCTACCGTTGCGACGACGATGAAAACAATGCCGCTTCGCCTTCTCAAGGCCGGATGGATTGGGTGTGAGCAAGGTGTAGGGTTAGGGTTAGTCGCTGTCCTACGTGGGACAGTGAAGTGGTCATCGAAGTGATTGGAATAATTAGTTAGAGCATGTATATTCGGACTGTCAAAGACGTCATTTCCTGTGCCTTAGCGCCGCGGCCGCCGCGAGCTGTGAGGCCATTCACAGTTCGTTGTGCCTGCGCAGTGGCCTTGTCCCTAGTGTTTTTCCTGGTCCCTGTTGTCTTCCTGGTTGCCAGCGGAAAGCAGGTGAGTCTTTGCGGCAGTCTCAACACCATCCGCACCCACTTGGACACATTTAGAAAGCTGGGAGCTGGCGCCTATTCTCTGGAACACTTCTACGACTGCCCGCTTTATGCTTCGTCTATATAATGCGGAAATGGATGGTGACTGACCAAGACTATACCTTCCTGAATCGTGGTAATTATATATAAATATGAGCCACACTTGTAAGTGTGCTGTGATGATGATAATGCGAGATTTAGAAATGAGGGGCGAGTTACAGTCCCGGCTATATATAGACGTAATTACGCAGCATCTTTCCCAAAAATATAAAAGGCTCGGGGAGGGCACAGGACCGCGCAACCCGAATGCGATGCGATGCGATGCGATACGATGCGATGCGATTCAATGCGATGAGGCGCAAAGTCAAGTGAATGACACGGCAAACAACAACAAAACTATGGCAAAAGGAAGAAGGGGGCAAGAGCGGGAGAATAGAAAGGGGTGGAAGGTAGCCGTGGGAAGATGCGGAGAGGTTGAAATTTAGCAACGTAGTGGTTCAACTTATCGACAGATAACACATGCCGCCCAGCGGCGTAATATCTACTTATAGATAAGACATGTAATTTCCCCGCCGACATGCGATGCTATACGTCCGGGATACGGCGCGGTGTTGTCCGAGCTCCTAATCCGCGTACTTTATTCCTGTACTGACCTTACCTTACCTATGGATACGTGCAAAAGAATCCTCATTTTCCCTCCCCTTTCCTAGTAAACCGCTAAGCTATGTATTATCCTGCAGGTATGTAAGGTATGGGCGTATGATAACTGCCTAATCCGTTCTTCACCCCCCTGCTCGCACAGGCGCCAAAGTTCTCGGTCCAACCTAACACAGCATGCGAGTCTGTACTCAGGACCAACTAAACCCGTAGTCTAGATCTGCATATATGCTCCCGTGTACAACTCCAGTCGCAATGCAGAGGGAAAGCCCGTCATATGGTGAAATGTATAGGGTTAGATGTGGTGTATGCCATGAAAAAGGGGGGTGCAAATGCAAATGTCGGCCCGAAAACCGTTCGTTCCCGTGAAGCCTGATTCTCGAGGTCATCAAGCAGTGTTGCTGCCGCCAACGCTGCCAGTCGGCAACCATCGGTGCACAAGGTACGGGAGGTCTCGTAGAAAGACTTGTTCCTTATATCCCATGTTGTTCACCAGAAAGTCGCCCACGTGCTCGACGGCCAGCGGATCGGCAGCCTTATCAAGGGTATCCTGAAACACACACGAAGCTCTGGAACACGCTTGTCCAAGGTCCGGAGCCGACGAGACTCTCGCTCCGCAACGATGCTAGAGATGATAGCGTACCGGGCAGGGATGCTGAGCTCGCCAGAGGGCTTGGCCAACTGAGGATGCTCCAGAACTCGCTTCAGGAGGTCGAAGGGGAGGTTGAGCAAGATCCGTGAAAGAATAGTATCGTTCGGGGACGGCATCCGATTTCCTTTTTTGACCGCCTCGGGACCAACAGCAGCATCATGGGGCACATGTCCGTTCCGGTTGGGCGGTGAAATGTCTCCAAACTTGATTTGCGACGACAGGCGCGGATTGTAGGAGGACAGGAGGAGCTGGTTCCGAGGCATGCGCGAATTAATGTTGGACGGATGGCGGCTGTGGACTGCTCTGGACGTACGTACCATGGGCAATCGTTGGCGCATCTGCGCTGCCTGCTGCGGTGATAGGGGCCAGCGGCCGGTAGGCGGGTAAAGAAGACATGGGGACGGACGCATGTACTCGTCCTGGACGTGGACGTCGAGGAATATGCAGCCACCTGGGGCAGTCCGCTGGGACTGGACTTCATTACTCTGGCAAGCGCAGGGCTGCGGGAAAACACGAATCGGTGTCGGTGAGTTCTGACCCTGGGCAAAAGAGCCCGGTAAGGTAATCAGGATGGTAATCAGGATGGTCTCCGAAATAGGGGCTATCACGACGGAAACGGAAAGCAGCCTCGATGACGACGCAGTCGTTAAAGGTGTTATCGCTGATGCCTCGACGGAGAAAATCCAACGTCTCGCCCTGCTCCTGGACGCTCTGAAACGGCGCAGAGACGGCATTGGTGTGAATTGCGCCATTCATGTGCGGGTTCAAGCTCAGGTGGTTGATTCCGGTCTGCGCAACAGGCTCAACGTGGTATCCATTATGATTATGTCCATTAATCGGGGGATAATGTCCGAAGCCGTCATCTTCGGCCTGTATCGACGATTGCGAGCCGTGGAAGCTATGAGGCGTCGGCGGGTTACCATGGTGACTCACGACGGCTGCAGGGTAGCCATCGGGAGTCGGAGACACCATCACTGGGCGGCCATACCCATCATCCACTGCCGCAACAGGCATCGCAGTCTGTGGATAGGGCATGCCGGATGGTCAATTTTAATACGACAATGCGGGCGCGATTCATGACTTTTCTGAAGTATTCTTGGCTGTCCCAGTCGTTGAGGACAAACCACGTGTACTTTACCAATTGCATCGACTATACATGCTAACACCCCCTTTCCTGGTAATATATGTATAGAATATACGTTTCGTCTGTTAGGTTGCTAGCCGTACCCGGAGCAAACACCTCAGATGGCGCGTCTTATGCCACAGATGCGCGCCCGTTTCGCTTGAATGCCCCCATGCGTTGGAGCGCCCATCTCACGCAGGATAATATTCGCCCTCGTAGCTGTGTTCCACGTTCAATAGGCTGGAGCGCTTGTATCCTACAAGCGTTCCAGCGATGGCTGGCAAGTTTGCGCAATGTCCCGGCTGCGTGGCGGCCGTGTTTAGAGAGGTCGTAATGACACCGAAATCCGGTTGGGGACCGGCGACGTTTGCGGCCATGTTAAGAAAATATAGAGAGGTAAATAGCTCGAGATATATTGTGAGTCTGCTGTGCTTCAGGGCGCTGTGGGTTTTTTACTCTTAGTTCTTGGTTTGGTCTTTGCTTTTCGTTTTTGGAGAAACCTGGCAAGTCAGGAAGGGGTCGCTGAACGGTGCCTCCGGCGGCCCTCCAGACATAAAGCGGCGGGCTGCTCGCAAGCTCGGTATTCCGCGGCTTAAGGAGTCTATTATAGAATACAGCCTCCCTATAGTGATAATATTGTGAACTGATATTGAAGTCCTTATAGTGATAATGATATGAGCCGATATTGAAGTCCTTATCGGTGTAGCTGAACCTTGAACCTTGGTGCAAAGTCTTGTTCATTCCTCCAGAGCTAAGCTGCGGGATTCCTATTGTGGGGGGCGACCGAGCCGTGCGGGGCACCCCGTCGTCACGTGCCTCCCTCCTTCTCTCCTTTGTAGAAGAAGATAGGCCTTGAGTAAGGTAATCCTTGAGTAAACGTGACCCTCAGACAAGAAAGCCCTCAGGACTCGCTCTCAAACAAAGGCCAAGAAAAGCACTCTGAAGCAAGCAAAGACGGGAAGGAGAAAGCAAGCCGCCACCTCACCTTCCACACATAGCAAAGGGACTTCGTGCCTCACTTGCCCATGTGCACAAACACGCACGCATTCACTGTCACTGAGAATGTCACCAAGAAGAAACCAAGCGCATGTGACCAAATATGTCTTTGCTTTTAATTCTTCTAGCTAGCTAGCTAGCACAGACTTGACAAAGAGTCTTTTGAGGCAGAGCAGTACCCCGACGTAGCTAGCAAAGGCCCTCCCAAGTGTTGCGTCGCTTGAGGCCGGGAGCCATATCCCCTTCGCCCGTCGAGTAGCCTGTCTCGGCTCCATCATCTGGGAAGCTTTTTCCGTAACCCTCGAAGCTGCTGTCACTGTAGCTTCGCTTCTTGATTCCGCGCGGGAGGCCAGGGGCGGCGGTCAACGGCGTGTTGGGCGCGGTTGGTCTGGCCGACGTTGTCTCCTCCTCGCTCTTCACGGATCCGATATCCCCCAGAACGGAGCTGTCCCACATGTGACGGGGAATGACACCCTTTCCCATCGTCGTAGCCTGAAGAAGCTTAGCTTTGGTCTCGGAGTTGAAGCCGTCGACAATGTCTTTGCCTCGAACAAAGTGGACATCCCACTCATCAACCGGGTACTTGGCCAGGTTGAGAATGCTATCCGGACGGTCGGGGTCGTGGTCGACCGAGTCGAAGCAACCCTGAACTCCCAGCTTCATAATATGACCCTTGTACGTCTCTTGAATGGCATTCTTATAGCCGTTTGGTAGCACGCGGGCGACATCAGCAGCAATTCCAGTCAAGCCGTAGAGCTCGAAGAGATCCTCTGACAAGAGAGGCTTGGACGGCGGATGCGCTGCGACACGTGAAAAAAAAAAACGTTAACCAAAAGTCTCCAAATGAGAAGTAGGAAGGAATAAAAACCCAAGTCATCCGCGGGCTACGATGAGACCGGCACAAAGGCGGTGACACCAAGCCTGCGTAATCATTGGAGAGAAGCTGCCATTTCTGGCGCTTTGTGTGCAGGTGAAAGGAGCCTTACGAGTTCTGCAAAGTAGGTATTTTTCGCCAACATCCAAATGAAGGTTCTCAATACCAGTTCTGCCATCTTCGATCTGGACTTTCTTGTTCTGTCGCTCCCCTACATCGTCGGTCGGACGCTTGCGCTTGTGCGGGGTATCGTCGCCAGCGAGCATGTCGTGCGTCATTTCCGACGAGATCGAGCTTCCGTTAACGCTGTGGGCGGGAGTGGGCGAGGCGATCGAGATGGTGGTCATAGAGCTCGTCACGCTCGTGATAATGTCGCTAGTACTGGGGGAGAATTGGGAAGGGCTTTGCGGAGCCTGGGGATGGAAGGACATGATTGATCGCGGGGAAGGTTGACGATCAGAGGCAGGCGCGAAAATATTGGCGTGGTCGGAGTCGCTGAACGAGCGAGGTCCGTTTCGCGAAAAAAAAAGGAATGAGAGCAGAAAAAAATCCTGCCAGTCGGTTGAAGAGGGGAAGGGAGGGTGTGGAATGAAGTCGCGCGAAAGCGCAAAGGCCCTCCCTTCTCCTCCACGCTAGTTGCCCAGTGCAACTTTTCCAACACTTAGATTTGATGAACCGAGGCTGCCCCTAGAACCCGAGAGAGCCAGCGTTGCCGAAGGAAAGCGTGAGTGGGCGCCTCTGAAGGTTCCTCTGAAGGTTGGCAGACTGCCTCTCCCCCCCGCATACATGCTGGGAAATCGTGGCCCCTGTCAGCGCAGTTGCCTGTGACAGTGACCCGCATCCCGGAATGGTGAACCTAATACTACCCAAAAACAAGCGGAGAGGATGGAGCCTGCAATTTAACCAGCCTCCCCCCGACCTTCTGCTCCTGAACCACAAACTCTTCTGCTCCTGAACCACAAACTCTTCTGCTCCTGAACCACAAACTCTTCTGCTCCTGAACCACAAACTCTTCTGCTCCTGAACCACAAACTCTTCCGCTCCTGAACAAACTCTTCCGTTGCCTGACAGTGACTCATATCCCGGAATGGTGAACCTAACTACCCACAACAAGCGGAGAGGGTGGAGCCTGCAATTTAACCAGCCTCCCCCCCAACCTTCTGCTCCTGAACCACAAACTCTTCCGTGAATAAACTCTTCCGTTGCCTGACAGTGACCCGTATCCCGGAATGGTGAACCTAATACTACCCACAACAAGCGGAGAGGGTGGAGCCTGCAATTTAACCAGCCTCCCCCCCAACCTTCTGCTCCTGAACCACAAACTCTTCCGTGAACAAACTCTTCCGTTGCCTGACAGTGACCCGTATCCCGGAATGGTGAACCTACTACCCATAACAAGCAGAGAGGGTGGAGCCTGTAATTTAAATAGCCTCCCCCCCGACCTTCTACTCCTGAACTACAAACTCTTCCGTGAACAAACTCTTCCGTTACCTGACAGTGACCCGTATCCCGGAATGGTGAACCTAATACCCATAACAAGCGGAGAGGATGGAGCCTGCAATTTAAACAGCCTCCCCCCGACCTTCTGCTCCTGAACCACAAACTCTTCTGCTCCTGAACCACAAACTCTTCTGCTCCTGAACCACAAACTCTTCTGCTCCTGAACCACAAACTCTTCTGCTCCTGAACCACAAACTCTTCCGTGAACAAACTCTTCCTAATAACATACAAACTCTTCCCGGTGGAGCCTGCAATTTAAATAGCCTCCCCCCCGACCTTCTACTCCTGAACCACAAACTCTTCCGTGAACAAACTCTTCCTAATAACATACAAACTCTTCCCGGTGGAGCCTGCAATTTAAATAGCCTCCCCCCGACCTTCTACTCCTGAACCACAAACTCTTCCGTAAATAAACTCTTCCTAATAATATACAAACTCTTCCTGGTGGAGCCTGCAATTTAAATAGCCTCCCCCCGACCTTCTACTCCTGAACCACAAACTCTTCCGTGAATAAACTCTTCCTAATAATATACAAACTCTTCCCGGTGGAGCCTGCAATTTAAATAGCCTTCCCCCTGACCTTCTGCTCCTGAACCACAAACTCTTCCGTGAACAAACTCTTCCGTTGCCTGACAGTGACCCGTATCCCAGAATGGTGAACCTACTACCTACAATAAGCGGAGATGGTGGAGCCTATAATTTAAATAGCCTCCCCCCCGACCTTCTACTCCTGAACCACAAACTCTTCCGTAAACAAACTCTTCCTAATAACATACAAACTCTTCCCGGTGGAGCCTGCAATTTAAACAGCCTCCCCCCCGACCTTCTGCTTCTGAACCACAAACTGTTCCGTGAACAAACTCGCAAGTTAGCCCGCACAATGGCCCCTGTCAGCGCAGTTGCCTGACAGTGACCCGCATCCCAGAATGGTGAACCTAATAAATACCCACAACAAAGAGAGAAAGTGGAGCCTGTAATTTAAATAGCCTCCCCCCCGACCTTCTACTCCTGAACCACAAACTCTTCCGTTGCCTGACAGTGACCGTATCCCGGAATGGTGAACCTACTACCCACAACAAGCGGAGAGGGTGGAGCCTGTAATTTGAATAGCCTCCCCCCGACCTTCTACTCCTGAACCACAAACTCTTCCGTGAACAAACTCTTCCGTAATAACATACAAACTCTTCCCGGTGCTGCTGCCTAATTTCGCCGAGAGAGCCAGCGTTACCGAAGGAAAGTGAGTGGGCGCCTCTGAAGGTTGGTAGACTGCCTCTCCCCCCGTATACATGCTGGGAAATCGTGGCCCCTATTAGCGGGTTGGCCCGCATAGTGGCCCCTATTAGCGTAGTTGTATGATAGTGACCCGTATCCCGGAATGGTGAACCTAATACCTACAACAAGCGGAGAGGGTGGAGCCTGCAATTTAAACAGCCTCCCCCCCGACCTTCTGCTCCTGAACCACAGACTCTTCCGGGAACAAAGTCTTCCGTAATAACACACAAACTCTTCCCGGTGCTGCTGCCTAATACCCATAGGGTGGAGCCTGCAGTCGTGTACGGACCAACTACAATATCTATTTAAACAGCCTCCCCTCCGACCTTTTGCTCCCGAACCACAAGCTCTTCCGTCAACCACGCACATCTATCATCAGTTGAGTGCCCGTCCATTCCATCTCGCACTGCAGTCCACAACAAGCTCGTCAGGTTTGTCCTACAGAACACGGAACCTAACTCGTGTTGGTCTGTGATACAGTCCAGCTCTCGTCACACCCCTCACACATCTATCATCAGTTGAGTGCCCGTCCATTCCACCTCGCACTGCAGTCCACAACGAGCTCGTCAGGTTTGTCCTACAGAACACGGAACCTAACTCGTGTTGGTCTGTGATACAGTCCAGCTCTCGTAGTTCCTTCACCCCCCCCACACACAAGAGACAAACCCCGAGCCTCGAGAGCACAACATGGCCTTCAGGATGCGCGCAGACGAGACCGAAGACTCGGGCATTTCCTCCGAAATGCAACAGTTCATCATTGACAACAACCGGCTCCTCGATGAGCTCTCGTCCCCAGGCGAAGGGACCAGCATTTCGCCAGCCCAAGCCACCACCAGCACCGCATCATCTTTTGCTGTCTTCAACCAGTCCCAGCAAGCTGCCGAGGTGTCGTACCAGAAGATTGGATTCGGGCAGTGCGGGCTGGTTTTCAGCAAGCCCGGAAGCGCGCACGTGGTGAAGATCGCCCGCCCCTATTTCTCGGATGCGCTTTGGGAGGATTTCCTCTCCCATTTACGCCTTTTCAAGGCCTTTTCTCTCCACGGCGACACCCAGTGTCGGATCCCCCGCGTCTACTCGTACGTCAACAAAGTCAACAGGGCATGGTGGGACGCGAATACCGCACTTCTTCCTCCCAACCCCGAGTTCCCTCTCCCGTCACAGGCTCTGATCACAGAGCGCATTCTTCCATTGCCTTTGGCAATCCGCAATGTCTTAATCGACAAGTTCTGCCCAGAGGGCCTCCGCGAGTCTGCGAAGGCGTCGCCTCTTAATAACGACTGTCTGGCTCGGATGTACCTGGGTCGTCACCGAACCCCCAATCCTCCGCTTGCGCCCAACTTTTCTCTGCGAAACTACAACTTGTGTCTTGATCAGATGCTCGCACTCGGACTTCCGGTGCAGGATTATGCAAGAGAAATGGCCGCGTGTCTCGCCATCATTCATTGGCAAGCTCGTGTAGACGGCTACGACATTGAGTTCGTGCTGGGAAGCGATGCTGAGTACGCCACCCACGTCGCCCAGTCCCTGGGAATGGATGTTGAGCAGCTCGAGCAGCTGCCGAAGCACTCTGATGTTGAGGTCTTACTGCAGAGACGGGGCGTTCGTCTCTGGGTTATAGACTTCAACCTATGCAACAGATTCGCCATGGACGACGCCTTCATCCTCGGGCACGAGAAAGAGGTTCTCAGCCAGCTCGTCCTCGCATTTTTTGAGAATGACCCGTACTACCCCTTACCCCTGATGGAGACGAATGTGGACAGGCAACTCTGGTCCATATTCCGACAGGAGTATTTGAAAAAGGCGGCAGAGATTCTCAGTGGTGCATCGCAGGCTCTGAAACGTCTGCCCGTGAAGTTTCTAGATGCCTGCGTGGAGAGGGAGCACAGGAAGTTGGGGAAGGGGTTGGGCCATGGCCATCGAGACTTTAAAGGATAGAGTATTGGAGTTGATGAATAGCAGGTAGCCATGTACAGTAGAGTATTGGAGTCGATGAACAGCAGGCAGCCATGTTTAGCCTAGCCTGCGATAGCATCACAATTATCTAGTCTTGTCAAGGTGCACATGGTTACTGTGCTGCGGGTAATCTCAATTCAATCCAGTTTTCGGGCGCGCATTCGAGCTCGAGCTCAACAGTCAGTCGCCGATTAACATACCTCGGGTAAAAGCAACGACCGTTCACCTGTCACACCCCTTGCCCGTTCACCTATCACACCCCTTGCCCGTTCACCTGTCACACACCCCTTGCCGCGTGAGGACAATACATGGCCACCCCGACTTCATCATCTTACCCCCAAGGGGTCCTTGCCAGCTGCTGGCAGTTGAGACACGCAGGGCCTATTTCAGGCCGGTTAACATCCTGAATAACCATCTTCCCCTCCCACAAGGCTGGTGTCGGACGTCATCCTCTGCTTCTGGTAATGTTTCCCTCCTCTGGCAGTTGGCCTCTGGTGTCTGATTGCGCTGGCTCGATGACAGCACAATCAGCCACCAGTCGCACTCCATAGAGCGCCTCGAGCAAGCAAGCACTCAACTCGATGCGCTTGCATGGTATTTTATTGCCCGACAGCGCTTGCTGAGTGGCGGCACTGCTGGCATTACGGCAAGTCTGGGGAGGATATCGGCTCCGGCACTCAAGGGCGGGGCTCGCGTACATGTTGGGTGAGGGGAAGGTGGGTTGGGTGTCTGGTTGATTACGAGGTTGTGTTCTTACCGACTAGCTCGAGGTCAAGACATGGGCATGGGCAATGAGATTTCGAGATGGCCCTTACTTGGGTCCTCCTGATCGACAGACCAGACGGGCTAGCGAGCACCGGCTAGGCTAGCAATGGCACAAGTAATGCAACGACTACAACGCCACAGCCGAAAAAAACAGTGGGGAGCCGTCCAAGTACACCTCTGCCGGGATTACAAAAGTTAGCGCAGTGAATTGACAAGGGGCCTTGGCCAGGGTGTGTTCCAGGGTTAGTCAGCCCAGGCAAGCCGCACACGCAATCATGGAAAACAAAGTCAATCTTGTAGCGATTTCTATGGGGATGTACCTCTATCAAAATCCAACTGCTCTAGCGCATCCGCAATGCACGCACGCTCTGACGAGAGTCACGCAATGGCTTCCAGAGCTCTGGGCAGTTAGCGACCTTGTTAATCCATCTCCAGATCCAGAGCTACCACAAACCCCACAACGGAGGCAAAGATCAAAAGAACTCAGTCGTGATGAGAAGCTTAAGGTCCGTGGTTTACGCGAATTTTTGAAGCTCAGCTACGGCGAGATCTCCAAAGCGACAGGCTACACCTCTCGGCAAGTCCAACTCGCAGTAAATGGGCCGGTTACCCCTAAGAAGCAAAGACGGAGGAAAGGTAGGTATCTCCCTACCTACTTATTTTACTAGCATTTTACTTTCTCTTTATCCAGGAGCACTCCGAACACCCCAAAAGGACCGTCTCTACGCCTGGCTTCTCCAAGATAAAGCCAACCAACTCGGTACCTCTTTACCAACTTCGATACTACGTCCCCCCCGGATCTCGCAATTTACGGAGAAACAGCTCTCGTTCGAGCAGTCCACGATATTGGAGGCGAATCTAGAATCCGACCGAGGAAGGTATATCTCACAGAGGCACATAAACGACGCCGTCTCCGTTGGTGCCAAGAGCAGTTAGCTCTTCGGCCGAATCCGGAAGACTGGGGATTCTTTTATTAGGTCTGATGAGACGTGGGGCTGTCAACGATCCGATGTGGACGAAGCGCGTTATTCTTCTCTCAAATCAAAATATCGAGGACTTTGCTCTGAAAAGGAGGAAACCTGATGGCTGGATGTTCTGGGGCTGCTGCTTCGTAGGCGGAAGAAAGGGGCCTTGCTTCGTCTGGGAAGAAGAATACGGGAGGTATCGGTACAGATAACCATATCCAGCATGTCGTTCCTCTTATCGCGCAATTCTATCACGAAGCCCAGGCTACCTGCTTCCAGCAAGATAATGCCTCTGCTCACGGAGCGAGACGTACAAAGGCAAGTTTGATGGGACTGGGAGTTACTTTAGTATGGTGGCCAGCCTATTATAGCCCTGATCTCTCACCCATCGAGAACGTCTGGCCTTGGCTAAGAAACCATATCGAGGCGAATGCAGGGCAGGATCTCCAAGATCTGGATAAGCCAACTCTACGAAGGCTTCTTTTACAAGCGTGGGAGGCAGTTCCGGAAGAGTTTCTCTTGTATTTGGCTCGCGGTATGGTCCGGAGGTGCCAGCTGTGCATCGCTGCAGGAGGCGGTACAATAAATTACTGATTTTGCACCTTAAATAGCCCTGTTCTCTGTGCATGCACCCCCTGTCTATTACCCTTGCCTAGCGGCTTGGATGTATCGCGCCAACTTTTGTAATCCCGGCAGAGGTGTACTGGCCAGGGCCCCATGCAGGCCGGTTAGGCTGAATTTGGTTAGGTTGGGCACCAATTCAGGAAGGATCCTTGATGCCTTACGTCATGCCCCGCCCGCCGAATCTTTTGTGGTGTTTTCGTCGTCTTGTGCCCCTGAGTCTTTGTTCACGAGGTAAAGCACTCGTCCGAGTCCAACTCGGTCGGCCTCGGGCCATGTCGGCGCCAACAACATGTCTGCACCAACCAACCAACCTGCCGTGGACGTAAGCAGTCCTTGACCGAAGACACCCCTCTAAGACATTTGTTTACGAGCTGTGCAACCGTCGTTTCCGCCGCCAGGAGCACCTCGAGCGTCACTACCGCTCTCTCTTCATACTCGGGACAAGCCGTTCGGGTGCAACGAGTGTGGTAACAAGTTTTCCCGCTCCGACAATCTCTCTCTCAGCATGCCCGTACCCACGGCTCGGGCGCCATCGTCATGAACTCGATTGACGACTCCGATGCCATCCATGGTCGGTGTTGGCGGCCTCCACCCTGGCTTCACTCATCACGCCATGATGGGTGGTCCCTCTATGGGCGGCGAGGACTTCCAGACTCTCGGCCGGGTCTTGTTCCAGGTTTGCCGCCGAGATTCCCGGCAGCGCTCGCTAGTGAGCTCTCATCTGATGAGGGAAGCGAGCTTGGCGAGAAGAAGAGGAAAGCGGGCCGAGTAAACTTGTTTCACTGGCCTTGCCAATCCACATACAGCCTTTTCGCTTCTTCCTATACTCTTTCACAATGGCGATGGCTCTCGCACTGGAACGTGCCGTCGCTATTGATGATGCCCGACATGATATGATGATGATCTCACCCGCTGTCGTTTACGCGGGTCGGCCATTTGGGACACTATATAGGGGAAACTACTCGGCGAAGCTATAGCGAACCGGGGAAAACTTTACTTACGCATGGCGTAGCTTGCTTGTACGGGGGATTTGGCAATTAGAAAGCGATCGGATTTTCGTTTGGGTATCTTGTAATCTGCCTTGTTTGTACCATCAACTTTTCATTTGCGATCGGATTTTCGTTTGGGTATCTTGTAATCTGCCTTATTTGTACCATCAACTTTTCATTTACGTTGGTTGAGTGGATTTATTCTTTTTTCCCGTTTTTGCGCTTGCCAAGGCAGCTTTATGACGCGATATATACTTCTCTTAATATTGTTATAATGAAGCAACGCTCGGTATACGCAGGGGCAGGTTCGGGTTTTGCGAGGGTACCCGTTTGACCATGATTCACCGTGGGTCGGGAGGACTGCAGTTGGGCACCTTTTTCTTCCTTTCAACCGTTTTCCGCAAACCTTGTTTGTGGCTTCTTTAGGGGAGGGCCCTGGCGGGGTGTGTAAGAGAGGGCAGGTACGCCTGATCAAGGTGGTCACAATGTAGGCAAGAAGAAGGGTGAGCAATGAGTGAGTGGTATTGGTGTGAGACTTCAACCTGGCCCTCGCAAAGGAAGGTGGGCGAGGGCCACTGCTTATAGTCACAAATTAGCGGGAGTGCGGTTCCCTCGCGCAACGGCTCTTGCTCTTGCTTTTTTGTCGGAATAGCATCGTATATATCTATCTAGCTTAGCATCCTCGACTACCTCGTTTCGACGACCAATGAACAACCAACCGTTCTACCCGCCGATAGCAGAAGCAAGATTGCGTGTCTCTTATGAATATGTGCCGTTCGCCGTGTGCCTCGTCAGTTTTCGTTAACTCTACTTTGTGGAACTTGCCGTGTCTTACTCTTGGTGGTTGGTTCCCGTGTCTATCGGATATATTCCGAAAATGTTCTGAACGATAACCTCTAGCAGCCACGGTGGACATACGGGTACTAATTTGTTCACTTTCTACGGGACGGGACGGGACGGGACCTTCCAACGCTAGGCGCGGTTGGTTACAGAATGGCTTTCTGGCAGAACCTAACTCAAAGTTTCCACAGACTGATAGGTTGCGGACCATGGAACTTACGGATACCATACCTCATACGAAGTACAGTACAATACTCCAACAGCCCAACGCATCAGGCGACGCGACGGCAACTATTAGAAAGAAAAAGAGGTTTCATTTTGATCAACCATCACATCATTAATGGACATTAGACACAACAGGTTTTCTTTTTCTGCTTGAACTTTTTGACATGTCTCGAGCGGTGCACTTGCCTTGCTCTTCTTGACTTGTCACTTTGGAGGGAATTATCAATATTAGTCTCCATCCCGAGCAAATGGTACAAGGCAAACAAGCTATATTCTCTGTTGTGTTGTTACAAGCCCGGCCCGCATACCGACTGCAACATGACCTCTCGAATCCCGCACCCGGCCCGGCCCGCACCATGAATGAAGCGCTAAAATAAGCTACCTGGCAAAGTCAGGAAGGGGTCGCTGAACGGTGCCTCCGCCCGTGCCTCTGATCCATCCCGGGGGAGGCGATGCCACAGATTTCCCCTCAGGCTTAAACTCGAACCGCCTAAGCCAGGGGCGGGAGAATGTCAACGCCTACATCCGTTCACGACAAAGCAGGACTTCTCAGGCCGACGTATATCGCCCCAACTACACAAGAAAACATGGCAGAAAATAAGCCAAGGGGAGAAGGGTGGGGAGAAGTCCAAGTATAGTGAACCTATGACTTCTATTATGATAGACTACGAAGGTGTGAGATAAGATTGAGTAAATAAAGAAGAGCTTTTATGCGCACCCACCTACTTTTTCAGGGTCCTTAGACTACGACAAGCAGAGCAAGGCAGGAGAATGGCTTGCCCGTTGGCCTGTCTGTGTGTCTGGTGGCTTAGGCAAAGCAAGGCACAGAGCAGAACCAGGAATGGCTTGCCCGTTGGCCTATCTGGGTCTGGTGGCTTAGGCAAAGCAAGGCACAGAGCAGAACTAGGAATGGCTTGCCCGTTGGCCTGTCTGAGTCTGGTGGTTTACTCGTTACCGCCAGAGCAGAGCAAGGCAAAGAGCAGAACCAACATGTCCTGCCAGCTAGCCTGTCTATATATCTAGCAGTTTAGGCACAGCAAGGCATGGAGAAGAGCGGAACATGGCTTGCCCGTTGTCTAGTAGTTTACTCGTTGCCGCCAGAGCAGAGCAAGGCAAAGAAGAGAAGCAGGAATGGCTTGCCCCTTTGTGGCTACTCCTTTTTGCCGCCAGGGCAAAGCAAAGCAGAGAGAAGCAACATGTCCTGCCCGTTAGCCTGGCTGTGTGTCTAGGCAAAGCAAGAGAGAAGAGCGGAACATGGCTTGCCCGTTGGCCTGGCTGTGTCTGGTGGTTTACTCCTTGCCGCCAGGGCAAAGCAGAGCAACAGAGAAGAACCAAGAATATCCTGCCCGTTAGCCTGGCTGTATGTCTAGGCAAAGCAATAGAGAAGAACGAAACATGGCTTACCCCTTGGCTTATCTTTATGCCTGGTGGTTTAGGCAAAGCAACAGAGAAGAACCAACATGTCCTGCCCGTTAGCCTGGCTGTGTGTCTAGGCAAAGCAAGAGAGAAGAACCAACATGTCTTGCCCGTTAGCCTGTCTGTGTCTAGTAGTTTAGGCAAAGCAACAGAGAAGAACCGACATGTCCGGCCCGTTAGCCAGCCTGTGTCTAGTAGTTTAGGCAGAGCAAGAGAGAAGAACGGAACATGTCTTTCCTTCGTTTTGCCTCTGGCGGCCCTCCGGGGGCGCCTGCGGCGGGCTGCTCGCTGCGCTCGAAAGGCTGGCAGGGCAACTCAAGACGGACGGATGGATTGGCACAGGTTTGGAGCGTAGTGGGCACGGTTATGTCTTCACGGCTAGTCTAGATACAGAAGCGGGATACTCAACAGACACGCTGGCTGGCACACACAACACCACTCGCGTCCTCGGCGTCACAGCTCCTGGGCCACGTCCCCCGACCGGCCGCTTTGTGCTGCGCGCTGGGCCCCCCGTCCGTCCTGCTGCGCTGCTTGGCGACGTGGAGGCTGGGCTTAGTGTCGCGCAGGCGTCGCCGTGCGCGGCTCGAGCATGTCGTGTCCGGCGAGCACGCGGCCGAGAGGTACGACGAGGACGAGAGCAGCCTGGCTGGGGCGGTCCGGCCCACGGCGGCGAGGAGATGGCGCAGGCGTCGCCGTGCCCGGTTCGAGAATGTCGTGTCCGACGAGCACGCGGCCGACAGGTACGACGAGAACGACGAGGGCAGCCTGGCTGGGGCGTGCCCGGCCATGGCGGCGAGGAAATGGCGCAGGGGCAGGCCAGCGGCCTCGTATCTTGGTCCACGCCAGTGCAAGCCCAGGCCAGGGGCAAGGCACGGCGACTGCTATGGCTGCCATCTCCCGCTCCGGGAAGTTCTCGACATGGAATATTAGTTTCGGGTCAGGGGCAGGGGCAGCAGGGGCAGGGGCAGGCCAGCTACCTCGTCGTGTCTTGGTCCACGCCAGTGCAAACCCGGGCCAGGGGCAAGGCACGGCGACTGCTACGGCTGCCATCTCCCGCTCGGGGAAGTTCTCGACATGGAATATTGGATTCGGGTCTAGGGCAGGAGCAGGGGCAGGGGCAGGGGCAGGGGCAGGAGCTGGCCTCGGAAGATATATGACCGTGGCTGTGGTTGTGGTTCTGGCTATGGCTATGGCTATGGCTGGGAGCAGGAGCAGGGTCAGGAGCAGGGGCAGGGGCAAGGCAGGGGGCTGTTTCTGGGAGATGCGGTACGGCACGGAGCCGCACGGGCTGATGGGGCGGGAGCACAGGGGCTTCCCTGGGAGATGCGGTACGGCACAGAGCCGTACGGGCTGACGGGGCAGGGGTTTGCCCCCAGTCCCAGTCGTTTCGAGCGGAGCGAGCAGCCCGCCGCAGGCGCCCCCGGAGGGCCGCCGGAGGCAAACGGGGTGGGAGGCTGCTGCGGGCAGCTCACGGCCCGCGCTGACGCCTCGGTGGGAACTGAGGCGGTGCGTGGTTCTGGTGAGGACGGGCGGATTAGCACGGCTTTGGAGCGTAGCAAGCACAGTTTCACGGCAGTCTAGATACAGAGCGGGATGCTCAACACGAGCGGAAGCGGCCGACGTGATTCCAGCCAAGGCCTTGTGCAAGTCAGACGCTGGTGGGAGGCCGGGGCGTTGCTGGTGGGAGGCCGAGGCGTTGCGTGGCCCTGGCAGGTGGTGCTGGTTCTGGTCGGGGCGGACGGATTAGCACGGATTTGGAGCCTAGTAAGCACAGTTCCGGATCTTGTCTTCACGGCTAGTCTAGATACAGAGCGGGATACTTAACACGGCTGACACGTCACTAAGAAACAACAACACCACTCACGTCCTCTGCGCGCATCGCGCTCCCCATCACGCCCCCCTCCCGGCCGTCTTCTCATCCAAGCACCTCAAGGGCGAACCCATGGCTTCCCAGATAGGGTCTTGGTGTTTCGCCCCGCTGAACCCGCGCCCACTCAGTAAGTAGAGTTAATATATCATCGCAGTCCCGTGCTAAGTAGATGAAGTTAGCACGGGACTGCGACGATATATCAGTCCCGTGCTAACTTCATCTAAGTAGATAAAGTTAGCACGGGACTGCGATGGCCTTCGCCAGTGTTGCTAAGCGGCGCGCACTCGTGTCAATCGGCGCCGTGGTCTCCATTATGTCCAACGCAAATATCCAGTTAGCAGGCTGCGGTGCGCAGTTGCAAAATTGTGTTGATTTAGGTACCTCGGTACCTTAGTAATAGGTACTTAAGCGCGTCAGGTCCTTGGATGGCGAGGGATTGTGAAAGTAATATGTGCTGCAGGACTCGCCTTACGGCCTCCCGTCATCGTCGCCAGCGTCGACGCCGGCGGGCCGTAAGGCGAGTATTGTCCGCGTCGACGCCGGCGGGCCGTAAGGCGAGTATTGTCCGTGTGATGCCCGATCGAATCAGGCCAGTCCGGGAACAATCATCAACAGATGCCCTCCGGCGGCCAGGACAACAATGGGTCCCAACCGCAGGGGTCGACCTAGTTCAGTTCCTCGAGAGCCTGTGCTGAGAGTGGGGGTGGCCATGGTTGCTGTGGCATGGTTGCTGTGGTATGGTTTGGGAAAGGTGGTTGAAGGGAAAGGGAAAAGGGCCTCCTATAGGCGCCTGGGCAACCTGGTTGGGGTCGATGTTGAGACCCGTAACCAGAGCTTATATGCTTGTGGTTCCTTCGATTTGCCCCCGGCGGCCCTGCGGCCCTGCGGCGGTGGGGCGGGCCCGGTGCTGCAGGACTCGCCTTACGGCCTCCCGTCATCGTCGCCAGCGTCCGACGCCGGCGGGCCGTAGGGCGAGTATTGTCCGTGTTGAGCATACGGCGGCCCTGCGGCCCTGCAGGACTCGCCTTACGGCCAGCGTCCGACGCCGGCGGGCCGTAAGGCGAGTATTGTCCGTGTTGAGCATACGGCGGCCCTGCGGCCCTGCGGCGGTGGGGCGGGCCCCGTGCTGCAGGACTCTGAAACTGCTGCTTTTGCCTTCGGGTTTTTGGGCACGAGGTGACGGGCCATATGTGCGTCGCCCCGGACTAATAAATCTCCAGTCAGGGTGGGAATGAGATAGGCAGTGAGAAAGTGGGCGACCTCCTCCTCGTTACATCCCATACCTGGCCTATACAGGCCCGTGACCACCTCGTCCAAAATCTGCGGGGAGGGCTCAGGCGTTTCGGTAGAGGCCATCTGCTCGCCTTACGGCCAGCGTCCGACGCCGGCGGGCCGTAAGGCGAGTATTGTCCGTGTTATGGGTCCGAGACCAAGCACTCGTCCGAATCCAACTCGGCCTCGGGCGATGTCGGCGCCAAGCTCAGGGGTCGACCTAGTTCAGTTCCTCGAGAGCCTGTGCTGAGAGTGGGGGTGGCCATGGTTGCTGTGGCCATGGTTGCTGTGGTATACCGTGATGTAGAACTGAAAAGGGCCGTCGGAAGGTGCTTGGTAGTGGTTGCTGTGGCATGGTTGCTGTGGTATGGTTTGGGAAAGGTGGTTGAAGTCGATGTTGAGACCCGTGACCAGAGCTCCCGTCGCCGTGGCTCACATTGCTTGGGCGTAAGTGGAGCGTTAGGGGTTCGACGACGACCAAGGTACATGCGAGCCAGACAGTCGTTGTTGAGAGGTGACGCTTTCGCAGGCCTGGCCACATATCTTCTTGCCCATATGCTTGTGGTTCCTTCGATTTGCCCCCGGCGGCCCTGCGGCCCTGCGGCGGTGGGGCGGGCCCGTGCTGCAGGACTCGCCTTACGGCCTCCCGTCATCGTCGCCAGCGTCCGACGCCGGCGGGCCGTAAGGCGAGTATTGTCCGTGTTGAGCATACGGCGGCAGGCGGTAGTTGTCTGCCGCGAGGCGGGCAATCTCCGCTCGGAGGCGGGCAATGTCCACCTACAGGTTGAGTTCAACCGCCCGACGGCGGCCCTGCGGCCCTGCGGCGGTGGGGCGGGCCCCGTGCTACAGGACTCGCCTTACGGCCAGCGTCCGACGCCGGCGGGCCGTAAGGCGAGTATTGTCCGTGTTGAGCATACGGCGGCAGGCGGTAGTTGTCTGCCGCGAGGCGGGCAATCTCCGCTCGGAGGCGGGCAATGTCCACCTGCAGGTTGAGTTCAACCGCCCGACGGCGGCCCTGCGGCCCTGCGGCGGTGGGGCGGGCCCCGTGCTGCAGGACTCGCCTTACGGCCAGCGTCCGACGCCGGCGGGCCGTAAGTCGAGTATTGTTCGTGTGTGTGTGTTCGTGTGTGTGTGTTCGTGTGTGTGTGTGTGTTTGTTCGTGTGTGTGTGTGTGTTTGTTCGTGTGTGTGTGTTCGTGTGTGTGTATGGCGTATAGTGATACCTAAGTACTGGAAGAAGGCATGTATGTACACGCTCGATTGGTGAACTTGTCAGCTGGCTCTCCGGGCGGGAGCTTTCGGCTTCCTTCTCCAGGATCGTGGTGACGGGGAGTCGCCGTTACCTTGGCGGACATAGAGCGGGCGGCCCGGGAAGGATTCGAAGTCCAAGTATGGAGGGCCGTCCGGTTTATTAGTGGACGTGGAGCTGGTCGCTATCACAGTCGTGCCCCTAACCAACCCCAACAAAGTAGACGAGACGGCTTTTCTAGCTACCAAGGTCAGTTATGGCGGCCAAGCTCCGGAGGACGGCGAGTGTTCCGGGCGATGGCGTTGTATGTCCTCCACAATCTCTCTGTACACCGCTCGTGGACCAATCGTGCAAGGTGAGATGTGGGAGAGATGGGCGTCGCCGCCCATCTCTCCACATCTCGTCGGTTGCCGTGAGTAAGACAAGAAGCACAAAGCAACAGAGAAGAACCAACATGTCCGGCCCGTTGGCTGAGCAGAGTCCTCACAGTCTGAGTGGCAGGCCTGTAGCAGAGTTCTACAGACCTGTAGTCAGTCAGCCTGCTTCCCTCAGTGCCTTGCAGAAGCACTGTTGTATCGGACCGTAGGGCACAGTTCCCTAGTAGTTTAGGCAAAGCAAAAGAGAAGAAGGTCGTCGCGGATCATGCCAGGCTTGACACGTACGGGGAATGCCAGCCGGGATGACGATGATGTCGGCATCCTCGAAGGCGGCTTGGCACCCTCGTCGGCCGGGAGGTAACCAAACCTGTGCTAATCCGTCCGCCGTTGCGTTGCCATGCCAGCCTTTCGAGCGTAGCGAGCAGCCCGCCGCTTTGTGTCTGGAGGGCCGCCGGAGGCAAAACGAAGGAAAGACAGGCCCAGCGCCTCTTCGGTGTTACCACCCTCGACATTGTCCGCGCCGAGACCTTTGTGGCAGATCGCTGGCAAGTCCACTCCTCGGGAGCTGTTCGGCCAGGTCACCATCCCTGACGAAAATAAGCTACCTGGCAAGTCAGGAAGGGTTAGCTGAACGGTGCCTCCGAAAACAACAACAATAAACAGGAGGCGGGTTGTCACTTACCCAGCCCCGGCCGAGAGCTTGCCACGCGCAGCCACTGCTTTCCTCCTTCTTTTTGCCTCCGGCGGCCCTCCGGGGCCGCCTGCGGCGGGCTGCGCGCTCGGTATTCCGCAGCTTGAGGAATCCGAGGATTATCCGATCGACCAGTCAGTCCCCCGAGTCCATTTCGACAGCACCGTGGTGACGGTCAGACACGCCACGCACAGCGCGAAGCAGCCGTACAGCTGGCGTCGCGCCAGGTACTTCTTGCCGACGCGCAGCAGGAACACGCCCGACGTGGCGGCGATGCCGCCCGTGGCCGCCCCGAAGAAGACGAACATCATCAGGCTGCGCGAGACCAGCGCGTCCGCCGCCGTGAAGCTGCTGAAGCACGCGCGCGTCCACACCAGCAGCGCCGGCCCCATCATGTGGTGCAGCACGCTGAGCACGTCCTCGCGGTAGATGATCAGGTCGAACAGGTACGCGCCCGTCATGAGGGCGCTTTGTTTCTCATTAGCCCGCTATCTACCAACACAAAGGAGATGAGGAAAAAAGGAGAAAAAAAAACATACCACGCAACCAACGCATTCCTCGTGTCGACGGCCGACCAGTTGGCAGCGGCGGGCGAGAAGGCGGCCAGCACCGAGGGCAGGGTGAAGGCGATCAGGCCCAACCGCACGGGGATGCAGGCCATCTCGACGGCCATACGGTCGCGCAGCGTCTGCGGGAAGTGCGTCCACTTGGGCAGGCGCGCCTCGAGCTGCTCGTGCGCGAACCGGTACAGCAGGCCCGTGACGATGAATGCCAACGACGCCATGTGCACGTCGCTGTCGAAGCTGTGGCTGAAGGTTATGAGGGTGTCCATGGTCGTCGTTGTTATCGTTATCGTTGTCGGTGTTAGGGGTGATGCCGATGGGGAAGGCGAAGGGCGGTCTAACAGCACCCTGCCAGCAGCGAGGGTGGAAAGAGGAAGGAAAATAGAGGCGGTGTTGAGAGAGGGTGGTGGGCGGCGTGCTTGGCCTCTCTCTCTCTCTCTCTCTGTGCTGTGTCGCTCCCTGTGTGTTTGTGTCTTTGAGTCCACCGGGACAATGGGTGAATGCCAATGTCAGAGAAGAGAAGAGAAGAGAAGGGGGAGTATCTCTCGCGAGGAGCGACGGGAACAGGTGGGAGCGCTGTTCCGCGATGGGGGGACGCAAAAAAAAAACACGAAAAGACAAAACAACAAATGCCTAATAGACGGGAAAGAAGAGAGAGAGGATCAGATTCCAAGCACACGACACACAACACACACACACACCCAAAGCAATTCTTGTCGAGGGCGAGCAAGTGAGTGGTGAGAGAGAATGAAATGCACTGCATGCCACACACGGCACATCAAGAACCCAAAACCTAAAAACGATCTGCAGAGACAGAGAACACAAAAGGAGGGAGTCAGTCCCGAGATCTGCTTCTGCTGAAGTCGTCCACACACGTCCACGAGGAGGTGAAGAGGGAAAAGGGGGTGTGAATAACACCACCGCGGCAAGTCGTCGGTACGAAAGCAGATGACAGACAGTGAAACCTATCTCCTAATACCTAAGACAAGCCCCACCTTCACGGTAAAGTAGAAGAGACAGCCTCTCTGCGGTAGCTCCGTTCAGCTGAACAAGTACGATGCTCTGGTCGAACGTGTCCAGCTCGGCGGTGACGAGCTTGTCAAAGCCAAGGACGGTCCGATCTGCTACCCTCTCGATGGCCCATGGCGGCTACAGATTCGCCGAGAAGCTTCTCAAGGCTCTCGAGGGCGCCAGGGGCTCGTCCAGCCCAGCTACGTCTACCTCCCCGCCATCCCGGGTGGAAAGGAGATCCGGGAGAAGACTGGTGTCGACTTCTCGGTTCCGACCGAGCTTGGCGAATCTACCGTCATCGTAAATAAGGATGTGGGCTTGGTCGTGGTTGTTGGCCTTCTTCTCCTCCTTCTTGTTCTCGTCCGCAACACCGAAGAAGGGGAGCCAGAGGCCAGGGGCCGCATGTGGAGTCTGCCTGCAGAGCGCGGATGATGTGCCCAGCTGTGCCGCGGTGGCGGTGGCCGTTGGGCGACCGGAGAGCAGGTCAGGGGCTGGCGATGAGACTGCCGACAGTTTCGAGCGTAGCGAGCAGCCCGCCGCAGGCGCCCCCGGAGGGCCGCCGGAGGCAAAAAGAAGGAGGAAAGCAGTGGCTGCGCGTGGCAAGCTCTCGGCCGGGGCTAGGTAGGTGACAACCCGCCTCCTGTTTATTGTCGTTGTTTTGTGCCAACTGTCACGCAGCCCGACGGTGCCGAGCTGCCATCGACATCCTTGGCGACATCGCTGACGAGGAGAAGGAGCTGCTCAAGGTTGCGGTCGAGGGCTTGAAGGTCTTCTACAAGTCGCGGTCGAAAAGCTGGGGGTCGCCGTGGGCCCGCTCAACGACTTGCCGCGGGAGGGTGCTTGTGGTTGCGGTCGAGGGCTGGAAGGTCTTCTCCAAGGCGCGGTCGAAAAGCTGGGGTCGCCGTGGGCCCGCTCGACGACTTGCCGCAGGAGGGTGCTTGTGGTCCCCGGCGGCGCATTCTGCTAGTCCTTGCTCTAGTCTGGGAGGGGGTCGAGAAGGGCGACGGCCAGATGTATTGTCATCGACTGGGAGTGCGCATACTGCTCAGCGAGGGCATCTGCCCATGTTCTTCACCCGCCCGCAAGAAAGAAATGTCCAAGGAAATGTCCCAGGCATGGGGTGCCGTCGTCAACGGGATCGAGGTCAAAGCCGGTAGTGCTGGCGCTCTGGCTCTGCTGGTGCTGCTGCTGCTGGTGCGGCTAGTTCTCGTAGCTGAACATGTCGTCCTGTGCCTGCCGGATCGAGTGCAGGGCGGGGTGCTGGGCTCGTTGGAAGGTCCGGCGGTGGCGGTGGCGGTGGCGGGCTGGGAGTGAGATGACGCGCCGATGACCATGGGGAGGGAGGTCTTGTTGTCCTGTGCCTGCCGGATCGAGTGCAGGGCGGGATGCTGCGGCTCGTTGGAAGGTCCGGCGGTGGGTGGCGATGCTGGATGCGGCGGTGTTGGTGGCGCCGTGTTCTGATGGCCCTTCTGCTGTACACGATGCGAGCCAAGGATGGAATCTCTAGGCATGTTGCTAGCGGGCTGGGAAGCCGCTGATTCTGCCGGGGCTACAGTGTCCTGGCCCTGCGCGGAAGGCTTTGGCGTTTGGCCGTGGGGATACATGTTGAACGATGGGTGATGCTGTTGATATTGAGGCTGTAGTGTCCTGCGTGGAAGACGGCGAGGGTATGATGTTCTTGAGAGGAGGCTGCAGTGCCCTACTGCGGGCTGCCTCCTGTGAAAAAAATGGAATGATGCGGGTTGAGGAGAGTGAGGAGAGTGGTGGTCGAGAGAGTGAGGAGAGTGGTGGTTAATCTTCTCCTCGTCTGGATCCGTCTCGGCGTTGCTTTTGCTGTACACTTGGTATGGCACGTGTACTTGCAGTCCTCGCACTGCATGCCGCCCGAGTACTTGGTCGAGAAAGACTGAGGAGAGTGGTGGTCGAGAGGACCGAGGAGAGTGGTGGTCGAGAGGACCGAGGAGAGTGGTGGTCGAGGACTGAGGAGAGTGGTGGTCGAGAAAGACTGAGAGTGGTGGTCGAAGAGTGGTGGTCGAAGAGTGGTGGTCGAGAGAGAAAATTTCAAGACCACGATGCGATGCTCTTCATATGCTGCTGTGGGTTGACCATCTGCGCAGATTGGGCAAGCTTCTGGGCCTCGGCCTTTGCCATCTCTTGGTCAAACTTGGGCTGCATACGAGGCAGCTCGGCCTTGTCCTGCGCATTCTGGCTCGTAGCCAGACTCTCCTGTACCTTGTTGAACTTGTCTTGCATCTTTAACCCAGTCGGTGAGCCGGACTGGGAAACGCGATCCATCTCCCTTTGGACACGCTCGACGGTCATGTGTCCTGCCGTAGTAGGGATCTGAGCAGGACGAGGGGGCGAGACCAAGGTTTGCTCCTGCTGAGCCGGGGCCTTGGGCTGTGCGTGGGTCTCGTGGTGCGGCTGCAGCAGCAGCGTCCCTGGCACCAACCCTACTAGGAAGCTCGAGCAACTCCTGGCACTCGCGGCGGAGGGAGCTGTTCTCGCGCGAGAGCGTCTTGATGTGGCGCGTCGCGAGCTCGAGCACCTCGGCCTTGGTCATGCGTTTCTCGTCGGGCGCTGCGTCGTCGGAGGCGTTGTAAAAAGGAGAGGAAACCATGCAGAGCAGCTTTCATCTTGGTGTCTCCCCGGCAGCGATGCTGGGGTTGCAGCAGGAAGTCAACTGGCCGCAGCTGACCGACCACAGGTGGTTTGTTGTCATTCTTGGGTGCCACTCCTCGGGCGCGTCGCTGCCGCTTCCTTGTCTCGCGCCGTCTCTTGTTGAGGCGCTGCTTCTGCTGGGAGCCGAGAGAGCGCCAGCGCTGTGGTAGAAAGCACCCGTCCGCGGCGACCACAGGTGGTTTGCTGTCACTCTTGGGTGCCACTCCTCGGCAGCACAGTTCGTTGTGTGTAAGCCAACTCTCGGGGCGGGCTTGGAGGGGCGTGTTGAGCCTGCCGCAGAACCAGCCCTTTCGAGCGTAGCGAGCAGCTCGCCGCAGGCGCCCCCGGAGGGCCGCCGGAGGCAAAAGAAGGGATGGAGCAGCTCGCCGCTTTGTGTCTGGAGGGCCGCCGGAGGCAAAAGAAGGGATGGAGCAGCTCGCCGCTTTGTGTCTGGAGGGCCGCCGGAGGCAAAAGAAGGGATGGAGCAGCTCGCCGCTTTGTGTCTGGAGGGCCGCCGGAGGCAAAAGAAGGGATGAAGCACCCGTCCGCGGCGACCACAGGTGGTTTGTTGTCATTCTTGGGTGCCACTCCTCGGGCAGCAGTTCGTTGTGTGTGGTGTATGTGTGTGGTCACAGGTGGTTTGTTGTCATTCTTGGGTGCCACTCCTCGGGCAGCAGTTCGTTGTGTGTGGTGTATGTGTGTGGTGTATGTGGTATGTGTGTGTGTGTGGTGTATGTGGTGTGTGTGTATGTGGTGTGTATAGTATGTGTATGTGTGTGGTGTGTATGTGTGTGGTGTATATGGTATGTGTGTGTGTGTTGTGTGTGTGGTGTGTGTGGTGTATGTGTGTGGTGTATGTGGTGTAAGCCAACTCTCGTGGCTGGGCCGGTGGGAGCGAGGTTGATGTAGAAGGCGCGAGAAGGTGGTTTGTTGTCATTCTTGGGTGCCACTCCCCGGGCAGCACAGTTCGTTGTGTGAAGGCCAACTCTCGTGGCTGGCCGGTGGGAGATGGTGTGTGCTTTTTGGTACGAGAGCTTAGACCGCGGGAGTCAGAAAAGAAACGTCATCCGTCGTTCCAGTGAACGGCTGCGATACGAAGTGCTTACCTGGGGTCTGCAAGTCAGCGATCATGGCCTCAAGACTCGGATCAAGCCTGCCGCAGAACCAGCCGTTTCGAGCGAGCAGATCGCCGCTTTATGTCTGGAGGGCCGCCGGAGGCAAAAAGAAGGGATGGAGCACCGGTCCGCGGCAATTGCAAGGTTGTAGAACAAGGTTGTAGAAAGAAGTGGTTTATTTTGGCGGGGGAGCTGGCGAGACAGGTTGCAGGAAGAAGTGGTTTATTTTGGCGGGGGAGCTGGCGAGACAGGTTGCAGAAAGAAAGCGGATTATTTTGGCGGGGGAGCTGGCGAGAAAGTTGAAGGTGCGGCATGGACCACGCATGCCGGCTAACTTGGGAAGGAAGACTCTACGCGGGACTCTGGCCGGCTAATAAACTTTGGGGTGAGGGATTTGCAGCTTGAGCGGGGTCCTCAAGCGTGGGGCTAATAAACTTTGGGGTGAGGGATTTGCAGCTTGAGGGGGTCCTCAAGCGTGGGGCTAATAAACTTTGGGGTGAGGGATTTGCAGCTTGAGGGGGTCCTCAAGCGTGTTGACAAGATAACAGGGGCTAATAAACTTTGGGGTGAGGGATTTGCAGCTTGAGCGGGGTCCTCAAGCGTGTTGACAAGATAGCAGGGGCTAATAAACTTTGGGGCGAGGGATTTGCAGCTTGAGGGGGTCCTCAAGCGTGTTGACAAGATAACAGGGGCTAATAAACTTTGGGGTGAGGGATTTGCAGCTTGAGGGGGTCCTCAAGCGTGTTGACAAGATAGCAGGGGCTAATAAACTTTGGGGTGAGGGATTTGCAGCTCCTCAAGCGTGTTGGCAAGATAACAGGGGCTAATAAACTTTGGGGTGAAGGATTTGCAGCTTGAGGGGGTCCTCAAGCGTGTTGACAAGATAACAGGGCCACATTACCTAGTTGGTACCTGGGAATAAGGCTATTTTATATACAAAGCCAGGTACTACCTGTGTCACTCTGCCCACTACCCGCCGCTCATTTGGCCCTCGCCATCTGACACATCCTGCATCCTCCCTACCATAGAATGCACATATTGGTTAGTGCGGAGACTTGCCAGGGGCTAATAAACTTTGGGGTGAGGGATTTGCAGCTTGAGGGGGTCCTCAAGCGTGTTAACAAGATAACAGGGCCACATTACCTAGTTGGTACCTGGGAACAAGGCTATTTTATATACAAAGCCAGGTACTACCCGTGTCACTCTGCCCCACTACCCGCCGGTCATTTGGCCCTCGCCATCTGACACATGCTGCATCCTCCCTACCATAGAATGCACATATTGGTTAGTGCGGAGACTTGCCAAGCCATCTTGTGTGGCCCTGGCATCTTGTCAACCGCTTGCCCCTCGGGAATCCCCCACGTCTGTTATGATGCCTTGGATGGTGTTGCATACCAGTACCGGAAGATGCAAGATGCTTGCACCGGGAGGTTCAGCGCGCAGCATGCATGGTATTCCTTGCCAGAAGACGCTAGAGGTCTGTCTTGGCGCGCAGACGGCTGACGCGCCCTCTCTCTTCTTCCCGCCCGCAAAAGCACCGCCCGCAAAAGCACCCCCCGCAAAAGCACCCCCCGCAAAAGCACCCCCCCGCAAAAGCACCCCGCCATGTCTGCCCAACTTGCCAATGCCTTCCTGCAGACTGCAGACTGCAGACTGCAGACTGCGCAGGGCTTCCCCGCAGTGCCGGCCCCACCTTTGGTAATCTACCCCTCGAGCGGCCAATGCCAGCACAAGCACAAGCACAAGCACAAGCACAAGCACAAGCACAAGCACAAGCACAAGCACAAGCACCGATACCATCATATAAGCTTGTCGAGCAAATAAAAGGAGACAATAAATGCCAAAGTAAATGGATTGAGGGTTATTAGGGTTGTTGGTTAGGTCTAAGCAAAACAATTGCATTCGCTCAATCATGGCCCGTTTGACCTCGAAAAAATCGGCATCTGATACTCTTGTGACTAATTCTTCACATGCCCCGACTTTGAAGCTATTATGGGCTCTAGAGCCGGCGAAGGCTAATTTTGGTCGTGTCACGAGCCGATTACGGATTTGGCGAGGTCCGCGGCGGATCCGCCACGCAACCCCCTCTCTGACATCCCCCTGTTGTTCATTCCTCCAGAGCTAAGCTCAGAGCTAAGCTCAGAGCTAAGCTAGGAAGGTGCGATGCGGGATTTTTTTTGTGGCCCTCTAACATCCCCCTGGTTCATTCCTCCAGAGCTAAGCTCAGAGCTAAGCTCAGAGCTAAGCTAGGAAGGTGCGATGCGGGATTTTTTTTGTGGCCTAGTACGATCCGGGAGATTTGGTGTAACTGTGGGTCCGGTGGTCGTGCTTCTTCCTTTCCACTCTTTCTTCTTCTTCGCACACACACACACACACACACACACACCAACCACACCACACACGCAAACCAACTACACCACACACGCAGACCACACATCATGGCTCTCGTTCCCTCTGGCGGAACTGGCAGCGACCTCGCCCTTGCGCCTCTCTCTCCCTCGGGCGAAACCCGCCACATCCTCTTCGGTGTCGTGCCTTATCGCACGGAAGAGTCGGGCACCTGGATCCAGATTCCAACCTCCTCTCTGCGCAGTCGTACTCTCCTTCGTGCGCTCTGCACCACTGTGAGTCTCCCCCTCGCGACTCTTTCTTTTTGTCGTGCGATAATTAACTCGTCCAGGACGAAGAGCGCCGCGTCGCCGACACGCCGTCGGTCGACGTCGAGATGCGGGTCTCGCCCGCCGAGTTCGAAGACCTGGGCCAATTCTTCGCCAAGCTCCTTCGGCGGGAGTCGTACTTTCGGGCGTTGCTCATCCAGTCTCGGGGCCACCGGGTTCGCCCCTGCAACACAATGTGCAATGGCGCCCAAGTGAGCCGCAAGTTTCGGACTTGTCGCCGTCTCGACACTTTCCTAGCTGGCGCATGTGCGGAATGCGTCTACCAAACGCTCGGCGCTCGCTGCGAGCACTTGCGCGATGGTACGGTGTTGGGCCCGGACTCGCCAATGCAATATATCGGTTACGGCAGCAGCATTGCGCGCAGCGTTGCTCCCTCTGGTTCAGCAGGTTCGCGGCTGAACCCTCTTCAGGTCGACGATTAACTTCTTTTTGTGCCCCCGTTGATCTCGCGTTCGCGCCCAGGTCCTTGCACGTTTGGGGGCTTCTCTTTGTACTTTCTTGGTGCGGCTTGGGGTGTTTGTGGTGCGATGGGAAATTTGGGGATCGATGGCAAGGATAATCCAGCGGACGCACTATCCCAGAAGAACCCCCAACCAGGCACTGGCCAAGCTCATCGACAATGGGATCATCACGGTACGGATTGAGGCCTTCGTCGACCGCCTGGAGAAAGAAGTCACTTCACGCATGTATACAAGCAAAACTCACTACATTTCCATCGCACTTCTAATATCTCGCGGCCTTCATATGCCTCGCGCAGCGACATGATATCGATCATCAGTCTCTTCTCAGTAGTCGTGCCAAGCTTAGCTAGACAATCGTACAGTGATCTCGAGTCCGTGCAGACCACTATTGGGATTCGCGCCATGTCCAAGACAGCCGTGATTCTCGCGAGTGTTGTGCCGAGTGCGATTCCACCGAGATGACATGTCCTTATTATTGGCGAACGCACCATCAAGATCTAGTGGTTGGTATTGGAGTCCTCGGTCAGAGTTCTCCATCTGCTACTTGATCCTCTTATTGAGACTGTCCGCTACTTGATCCTCTTATTGAGACTGTCCAAGTCCTCCTTCACTGGTTCTGTGGCTTGGGCAGCCACGGAGAGGTCGTACGTTGCTTCTGGCTGGCAAATACTCGCCATATATGCACCTCTCGCACGTTGGGACACGTACTGCTGTGGTGCGTCGCTCTCTGCTTTCACAAGTTGGAGTTGCTTTGCCTGGCCCTTCTGCACCATCTCCCACCCACCTCTCCGTCAAGTAACAGTCGGCAGCCGTTGAAGTCGATAGGTGAGTCGTGCGAAAGCAGTTTCTTTGGCTTGTGCCATCAAACCTGCCTCGTGCAGCTTGACTTCTTTGTCGAGATCTCCGGGGTAGCGAGGGTGAGTGTGTCGTCCGTCTGCATCCCGGTTATCGCCAAGTCGTCTTTTCCCGACTTGGTGAAACAGCAAGCAGGGGTCGTACGTTGAAGTCTGCATCTCCAGCTTCTCGATATGGTGACTATGGTACGTCCCGAACCAGTAGGCTCCAGCCTCGATCAGTCCCGTACGAGGGCATCCGTACCCGAATCACCGAGTCTTCTGGGTACTTGCTCTTGAGTTCCCTCGGGAGTCGTGCCATGATCTTTCTCTGAAGCGGATCTGTGGACGGGGTGTACGCTTGAGTTATATCGCGAAGCTCGACTGACGCGCCAATTCTCTTTGCCAGGGACGGGGCTAGTGCGATGATCAAAGGAGACGCCAATCGAGGCACACTGGGCATGGAGCGTGCGTACGATATTCCACACCAGGAACTCAGCAATCGCACGGATGATGAGACCATTCTCCAAATGGCATTCAAGGCTCTCAACGATACGGCAGGACCCGACGGACTGGTGCCGACACTTCTAGTCTCGGGCACGTACCCACGGATCAACCAAGACTCACCACCATGCCCGGATATCACGGCACGAGCCCGAGCTGTGCGGAGAGCGATGAAAATGCTCGGGGAAATCCGTGCTCAAGTCCATGTCAATCGTGCGATAAATACCAGGTGCGATACATTTGACTCGGAAAGAGAAACATGACTTGGCACTATCGGTCAAGCTGCGGGAAGAAGGCAAGATCACCGCACCAGGCCAACCATTTGAAGAATCGGACGCACAAGAGATGGATGGCCTCCTGGCATCCCATGTCATCGAGATTATGACACTTGAATCGTGCGAGAAATCAAGACTCATCGTGCAAGGATTCAAGGACCGGGCAAGGATTCAAGGACCATGGCAAGAAGGAGATCCTTACCCAAGCGCCAACTATCAGAAGCTACAGCACGCAAAGCAGTCAAGAATGAGGGTATTCCAAGTGTGTGTATTCAGTCATGTGTAGAAGAAAAGAAAGGCCTGCCTGCCCGGGTCGGGGACCTGTGTTGACCCTGTGGAAAAGGCGGTCAAATTAGGTGCCCTGTGCAGGCCCTGCCCGATCGTCCTGAACCATTTAACCCTAACCTTTCTGACACCAACGATTCAGAGAATGAGCCAGAGGTGCACGATACTCGCATGATTCTCGCCTTGTTTCTGAATTCCTCAGAGGCCAAGTTGGTTCCTGGGTGGTCGTGCGATATCACATCTGGAGGTCCTTGGTAGACATGGATCCAGCAGCGACATGGTGCGTTCGGTGCATCTCGTGCAGTCATTGACGGCACGAATGTTCCCGCCTGGAATCATGTCGCGACGTCGGTGACGTGCAACACTGTCCTACCCCTTCAGCTGGACAATATCGATGACGACCTCGTAGTCGAACTCGCACTCGTCCTTGATGGCGAACTTGAGCCTCTGGGGGGGCGGGGTCGTGCGTGTGGCAGTGATGGCAGACTTTCTGCATCTCGTTGAGAATATCCTCTCGTACGTCCTCGTGTCCTGCCTTTTGGACAATGATGTTCTCGACGTTCCCGAAAGACGGTCTGCGTCGTGCAAGCAGAAGAGGAATGGAGTTGGCGTATTCGGGATATGGTAGGTGACTCGCCCGATGGCCTTCTCCACCGAGTCTGATCTCTGCCGTACCTGGGGTCCAGCGTGGCACTTCCCGACGGTAGAGACTTGTGCGGCTCCCGTATCCCAAAGTTCACCCTGGTACGTGGTGGTGTACTGGTTCTCGAGAGTGAACTGGTCCGCGGGGCCCATCTCCTTCTCCTCGTAGATGCTCTCCCCGAGAGTACGATGGAGATGTGCCTTCTCTTGGAGGAATTGTGCGGCTTGTCCCTTCACTCGCTCTTCCTCGTCGTCCTCTGAGTCTTGGGGGTCGTCCTTCATATTCTAGGAGAAATTGTGCAAAGTCTTCTTCTTTCTGGAAGGTCTGCACGCCTGGAGGTATTGCTTTCGGGAAAGGTCTCGCTCTGCCTGTGAATGCTGGTCCACAATCTGTGGAAAGAATTGATGTACAGTTTTCGCCGTGTTGATCAACATACCTGGCCCTGATCTGCATACCTGGCCCTGATCTGCATTCCGGGCCTGAATCTGCATATCTGGCCTTTCTTCTTCATCTTCATGATATATTACAGCTATGCAGGCCTCTATTCTTTTGAGGATTGCTGCACGCACCCACCCCTTTTGCTCGGTGCACCCACCCTATGATAAAATCATAGGCCTGGCACTTGACATCAACTGCCCGGCTTTTGCCGTAGTAAATTCGGTCTTTTGGATGGAGCCGCCCATGCATCTCATCCTTGCCCTGGCAGGGCATACAGGGTTGGTTGCGGGCTCCCACAAAAGTATCGTAAATAAGGCGGAAAATGCAGCAACAATGTTGCCAGTCACCAGGCATACAATTTATGTGCTCGGCGCCGGCGAGGGACTTCGGGCTGCGGGCAGGAGATCGGGTGAGTCGGCCGCGCCCGGTGCCGGCGAGGGAGGTGGAGAGGGAGTTCGTGATGCCATCTAGATATAACCGGGCTCGTCAATACGGTATGGTGATAGGAAGCGGAATTGGTCATTACTTACCTGGATTAACGAGAGTTGAAAATAGCTTCATAATTCAACAAGGTCGACCCTGCCATAGTGTGGGCTAGTTGCATGGCTAGTTGCGTTGAAAGTGGGCATTTTTGCGTACAAGAAGGTGGATCTAGAATGACAGGTGCTGCTGCCAGGCCTACGATTTTAGGAATGGTGGGTGCACCGAGCAAAAAGGGTGGGTGCGCGCAGCAACCCTCTTCTTTTGACCTTCCAGACCTGTACCGTATTTTGTGACACAATCTTTCTTGCAGACAAAGCATCGTCGACCCTTTGTGCGATTGCGGTCGAATCTCCCTCTATGGCGGTACGGTTGGAATGGTATCGCCGGTCAACAAAGGTTGGTCGTGCGAGCCGAGAGAGCGCCAGCGCTGTAGATGGAAAGCACCCGTCCGCGGCGACCACAGGTGGTTTGTTGTCATGCTTGGGTGCCACTCCTCGGGCAGCACAGCTCGTTGTGTGCAAGCCAACTCTCGTGGCGGGGCTTGGAGGGGCGTGTTGAGCCTGCCGCAGAACCAGCCCTTTCGAGCGTAGCGAGCAGCTCGCCGCTTTGTGTCTGGAGGGCCGCCGGAGGCAAAAAGAAGGGATGGAGCCGCCGGCGGCAAAAAGAAGGGCTGCTCGGTGAGGTATTGCCCTCAAATCCCGGGCCAAGTGCGCGCTGTACGAGCTGGAGCTTGTCAAACATCTTCTCCAGCAACTCCTTGGGGGGTTCCTCGGGCTTCTCCTGCCTCGTCCGTGCGAAGCTTAGAGCTGTCCAATCCGAGTAGTACTCGGCGTGATTGATGTTGGTATGGAAGTGTGCGTCCAAGAGATTGTACATGTTCATCTCTGGTCCAATATAATTCGGATAGTAGTCTTCCGTCAATCGGTGGTCCCGGGTAAATGGGTCGTCGTGGTGCGAGGTTCTGGTAATAGACGTACCGAGTCTCTGACTGATCTCTCGGCGCTGGGGTTGACCTTACGGTACGGTATGCGGGCATGATGATCCGCGCTGTCCGTACGGTAATGGGGATTGGTGGAAGTTCACTGGTGCGCCCATCTCGATGGGGCCTGGTGATGGAAGTGGCTGGTGGTGCGTTGCTGGAGGTGGTGCGACTGGCGATTGGTGGGTTGATGGATTGGGCTTGACCGTGCCAGGTTTCTCCAAAAGGCTGACGAGTTTGGCGTGGAGGTGCCGAAAGTTTCTCGCACAGGGATTGGCCAGTTTTCGTCCGTGTTGAAATGGACTCCAGGGACTGGTCGATCGGGTCGCGCGCAAGCTTCGCCCAGTGTCTGAGAGAACATTTTCGAGAAGGTCGCAAAAAAACCGTGTCGCGCAAGTAATAAGGGAGGGAGGAGGGTTGGTTGCTCAAAGAAGGCCGAGGGCAGGTAACATGCGTATATGCACCGCTTCAGTCTCGTCTCGGGGACTCCAAAGTCAAGGCAGAGTCCGATTTCCCTGGGGACCTCTCACACATGACGTGTCTGCTTGATGTAAGGCAGACACCGGGAAGAAGAAGAGTGCATTCTCTCCAGCCCGCCAAACTGCGCTCATGTAAAGATTCTGAAAATAAGCTACTTGGCAAGTCAGGAAGGGGTCGCTGAACGGTGCCTCCGGCGGCCCTCCAGACATAAAGCGGCGGGCTGCTCGCAAGCTCGGTGTTCCGCGGCTTAAGGAGTCTGAGGTTTATCCATTCCCACCTCTCTACCGTGGCTCCGTTCAGCTGAATAATGGATCTCTGCAACTTGATCTTGTACGTCGCCAAGAAAAGCAAGTACCCGGCAAGTGCGGTCGGTCCACACCAACGTGGGCAGGACGAGAAACAATCTTCATGTAATAATAATAGCAGACTCTGGTGAGTACCAGCAGATAGTTATGCTTGTAACTCGGGGAAGACGCGTTTCACCAATCTCCCTTATAGTAGAGGACGGCGATAACGACGGCGAGGATACGAAGGTCCTGATCGACAGACGGGCTAGCGAGCACCGGCTAGGCTAGCAATTACACAAGTCAGCACAAAACATGGTGTGTCGCGCTAAAAATCGCCAAGGAAGCTGCCAAACCCTTTTGGGCACCAATTTTGTGCGTGCCGACGAGTTCAGCCGCCTTCTTATACGAGCCAGGGTCCTGACAGATGTATCTAAAAAGTGGGCTCTTCGGCATGTTGATTTTGGGAACAGTTGCCAAGAAAAGAGGCTTACATTGGCTCAGAAAGGCCATTTTGCAGCCAAATCGCTAGCCGCCCTCCAGAGCTGGTTTTGAGCGCCGGTTGGGCATGAATGGCTTGCATGCACGTGGGTCTGTAGATGCCCCAAGTGTTGTTGAAGCTTCAAAAACAGTGTATATTATATTGGAAGAGCAGCTCAATAGAAGGACAGGTTATCCACGTTCAAGCCGATGCAATACATGACAACGATGCCGCCCGGGCGGCCCAGAAGCGAAAAGCCGCCTTCCTCGCCATGACTCTCGCTGCAATTACGATATCGCAGTCAACACAGTCTACTAAAGAAAGGACTGTAATCAACGAAGGAGGACCTCTCGCCGCGAATAGATTCGTTGCACGGTTGTTAACTAGCTCAGAGAGGCGTTTTTTTGAGCTCTTTCGAATGACCCAGACGGAATTCGCCGCGTTGGTGCAGTGGCTTCGAGAGAACTGCCAAGTCTCGAACATACGGTATTATACCGTTGAGTTGAAGGTCATGGCATTCTTATGGATCGTGGCCTTCAATGAGACCCAACGCGCATTGGGCATATAGGTGGGGAAACCGCCTTCCTTTTCCAACGAAAAAAGCTACAGTGGTTGAGTCGAGCGGTCATGGCTCTCGCACCCAAAAAGTCGAAAAGCTAATTTGATTCCAGAAACTCAAAAAATTGTACAACACACTCGTGTTCGAGTCCCGTCGATGGCGCTGGACCGCAGTTGTAATAAAATTGCCTTCGATCATAGCGTAGCGCCAGATACCCTATACCCTAGCATAGTACGCCCTATACTTGATACCCTATACCCCAGCATAGTACGCCCTATACTTGATACCCTATACCCCAGCATAGTACGCCGGTACGCCGGTTCTTGGTTGCAGTTCTTGGTTACAGGTCTTTGGAACCCCTAGTTTGGGGAGAGAAAAAATCGACGCAAAAAAAACAAAAGTGAGTAAAGATTTCCGACCCTCGACCCGACCAACTGAGCTTTCTTTTTTTTTAGTTTTTCCCTTCCTTAGACAATGGCTTTATCCGTGTACAAGGAAGATAGACCACATGCCCTGCTGATGGGAGGCGGGATACAGGAAACAAAACACTACAACCTAACGAGTTCTTCACCAAATTGAGCGTACTCTTTTGCATTAGGAAGCCCTGAGTGCCTGCATTCTACGATACAACTTCCAGTTGCACGGATGCAGTTGTTATTGTTGTGTGGAAAGAAAGGTGAAGACTGTTTATTCAGCTGAACGGAGCCACCGTAGGCGAGCTTGCGAGCCGGAGGTGGCGTAGAGACGCTGTCTCTTCTCTTTTACCGTGAGGGTGCCGAATGTTTCTCGAATGGGGATTGGTTAGTTTACGTCCGTGTCAAAATGGGAGGTGGGAATTGGTCAATCGGATAAACCTCAGACTCCTTAAGCAGCGGAATACCGAGCTTGCGAGCAGCCCGCCGCTTTATGTCTGGAGGGCCGCCGGAGGCACCGTTCAGCGACCCCTTCCTGACTTGCCAGGTAGCTTATTTTACGTACTCGCTGGTGCCGAGGGCTCGATGAATGACTCTCGATTGTTGAACCTGTCCATCAAAAAAGGGTTCAGGATTCCAGAGAACCGGTATTACCTAGCCGATACGGGCTTCGGTGTTCGAAAGGGAATCGTCGTGCCTTTCTTCAGGACTTGGTACTATCTTCAAGACTGGCGAGAGTCTCCAAACAAGCCGGTAACTCGAAAGGAACTTTATAACTTGAGGCATAGTCGAATACGTGTGAAGGTCGAGCAAGCTTTTGGTTGGCTGAAGAGGAGGTCGAAATTAATTAGGGAGAGCGCGCCCGAGTATTCGATCGACAACCAGATTGATCTGGTATATGTATGTACGGGCCTATACAACTTTATTCACAGTCGGCGGTATACTCAGGATAATATCCCGGAGTCAGAGAGACTTTTCCTTAGCGCGGCGAAACTCAGGGCCGATCGAGTATGTGCCGGTATTACAAACCGCTCGACTGCGTGGGTCAAGGTTCGTATCGTGCAATGGCACTGTGGGTCTGAAGGGTAGGTAGTTGTGAAGAATGAACAAAGGGCAAGCTCGTATTGCACGGGTAATACAGTCAAACTGGGTTTGCCACTCAAAGTATATGAGTGCAGTGAATGTGTATTGCTTGCTTGAAGAACCAAGCAAGCTCTATCTAAGACCGGGTGCTAAGACACTCCTGATTGGTCGACACCAAACAGGGTATGCCCCACTGTCGTGCATTTCTCCAGGGATTCGTAACAGCCGGGCGTAGCTCTCTGGAAATTCGGAGGCGGGCCGCCGTAAAGACTTTCAATCAATGGAATAGAGTAACAAGGAGGCGGGAAAGACGTGCAGGAACAGCAGGAACAGAATGAATAGGTATGAAGACGGCATTCCTTTCTTTTTGTGGTATATAGGAAGGTTGTGGTTCGATTGAGAGGTGTAGTGGAAAAAGGTCGCCGGGAGGCACCTGGAAGATTGCGATATGGATTTTTTTGGCTTGGGCCGATAAGGATTTTTACCCGATAAGAGAGGACACTTACTATATTGGGACTTAGCGTAGGCGGTGAAGACTGGCAATTACCATATTCGGCAGGCGGTGACGCCGGGTATTAAAAAAATCTGCCCCTCAACTCCGGCCCTCTGGCCTGCCCGGGCCATTTTGACAGCACTTTGTCACATACAACGGTATGCATCCTCAGGGCAAAAGAGTGCTTGTATTAGGAAGAAGAAAGAAAGGTGGGCATAGCCTTGATACCGTAGCTTTGAGCGGCATGCGGCTTACATTGCCTAGGCCGTAGGTGGCCTAGCATATACGCCACCTGCGCCCAGTTGTGGCTCAAATGCGGCTTCTTCCGACACACTTTGGCCCGCCCGGGCAACTTTGACAGCACTCTGCACCGAGACCCTACCTAACCACGATAAAAAAGATGACGACTTTTTATTACTACTATATACCCTCCCGGTCGCGCCGCCTTTCTATCTGCTTCACGAACCTTTCCACCCTCTTCGGCGTCAAGGATTCTACAGTACCATTCCACATCACCGCTGTCATCGGGTCCTGCAACAACTCCATCACATCCATGACCGTATCGGGCGACAATTCCCGCGCAAACTTTTCCTGGAAGTTAGCGATTGCTTTCTTCGGGTCCTGCAACAACTCCATCACATCCATCACCGTATCGGGCGACAATTCCCGCGCAAACTTTCCCTGCAAGTTAGCGATTGCTTTCTCGACATCTGCGGCGCCAACTGGCCTGGAGTTTCCCAGCTCTTTGGCCCCGTTCTCAATCGCCTGAGCAAGCAGAGCGGTTCCCTGTGCCTGGCTAAGTTTTCTCCGCCATGGTGCCGGTAACCCGCCCTCAACGTCAGATGAAGCCGAAGATGCAGAGTTGTCGCTAACAACGGTATTCACGTCAGGGTCTGCGCGACATTGCTTCGTCCTCGCCGCCCAAGGCACAGCAACAGGCACTGGAACAGGCACAACAGGCACAACAGGCACAGCAACAGGCACAACAGGCACTTCAACAGAGAACGCAGCAGGAAATGGCCATTGGCAACATCGTTGACGACCCGGAGCTGGGCCCCCTGCTGCTGTTCATGCCGCCGCCCGAGGATGAGCCCATGCCCATACACATGCCGCCCGTACCGCCCCCTAGCCCTATGCTGCTGCTGCCAGTACCACGTTCACGCCCCCTGTCGGCCATGCTGCCGCCGCCCGGACTTTCGCCCCCAGACCTAGGCTGCCTCGAGCTGCCCCCTCTACGTCTGGGCCCCCTCATACCGCCCGCAGGCCCGCCGAGCCGACGCGAGGGCATTCTTTTCCGCCGCCGATTTCTCCTTTCGCTTTGACCGTTGTTGAGATTCCTCGGGGGTACGCATCTGGGAACCAGTAATCAGCTTGTGGAACTAAAGGAGAGACAAAAAGGAGAAACTGGGCGAGGTTCTTGGGCTGGTAACCTAGCTTGTCTGCCGTGGCATTGCACTTGACAGGCGCTGAAGAGAGTCAGTCCAAGTGCAAATGTGTATATATTTACCTTGTATTGTTATAGTTTGGTTGTATGACAATGGAGAAACTGGGCGAGGTTCTTGGGCCGGTAACCTAGCTTGTCTGCCGTGGCATTGCACTTGACAGGCGCTGAAGAGAGTCAGTCCAAGTACAAATGTGTATATATTTACCTTGTATTGTTATAGTTTGGTTGCATGACAATAGATAGCTACCTGACTGAAAGAAAGGCATGGCGAGTCAAGTCTACATAGTCTTCTCTGCCCACTTCATTACCCAAATGTAGTAGTGTTTTGAGCAGTTATCGACGCTAAATAGCAGCATGCTTGTATTTATCCACTTATCGTTGTGTCGCTGTACTCGGCAGATGTACTCAACAGACAAGCCGGCAGTGAAATGGCCGCAACATTATAATATAGTTGAATTTGAACAGGGATGCCAAATCCATACGGTAGCTTGCCAAGACAGCTCCTCTGTCCCATTGCAGGTATTCTGCATCATCTCTGTGGCTTCTGTGATGGGATATATCTCTTGACAATGTCCTTCTGCTCCCTTTCCGTTCCACTGCCACCCCCTCCCCCTCTGCACGTGTGGCGGTTGTATGATCTCGACGTGAGTTCTGCTTCTGTGGTTATTATTGACACTATCTCGGCACCTAGTGGGAGGAGATATGGCAAACTTTTACAAAAGAAGAGTTATGACTCGTGTCCTGGTTTTCTTGTTCAATAGAAGAGCGTTGGGCAAGTATTCGTTCGCATTTTCCCTCCTGCGTCTCGTCTCATGCAGATGATGTCCCTTAAGCAGGCACTGCCGCCGGTCATTGCTGCTGTAAGAATTTTCAAGGTTGCTTGGGATGTTGTTTTACCCCAAAGTTGCCCTCACCAGCCTCGGTCACCCGCCCCATCCCTAGCCACCTTGCTCAGGCGCTACTCAGGCGTTGCTCAGGAGCTGCTCAGGAATGATCAGAGAAATCGCCAAACATGGTTCGAAGCCAAAAGGGCGAGGTCCCAGTTTTGGGGACAGGGGTGGCCCAAAACTGGGACCACGCCCTTTTCGCTCCTCTTTCCTTCCCCCCGAAGTTATATAAAGCCCAGTTTTACGTCCCCTATTAGGCCTTCATTCCCGTCTTCCTCATTCACGAAAGTGGGTAAATGTCACCAACTTGGACATGCTCAAGCTGAGATACTCGGGGCACCCAACAGTCGCTACACATGTCGCCACCCACCACAACTATAATACGGGCTCACTTTCGACAGATGCCTTTCGAATTTTAGCCTTTGCAGTCTTCTCTCGTATGACTGGGGGATCCGACCGACACACGCTCCATTGTTGTCAACGGCACCCGGATCGCCGTCGTCACGCACAACCTTGAAGTTGCGCTCCAATGGCTTCAACAGCATTGCTGTGGTTCCCAATCAGAGCCCCCAAAGGCAAGTCCATGCTCATGCCTGCCACCAACGAAGTGCTGACTGGTCCCCATCCGGCGTGCCGCATCATCTCGAACTCTTGCCAATGCGGCTCTTCGGGCGGGTCCTCGTCCTGGTATGATGACTTGTGCCATGTCGTCGATATAGAGCTGCCACAGAGTCGTGAATGCATGCATGGTCCCCGACAGGAGAGAAGTTCTGCAGCCGCTGGTCCCTCCCTGGCTTCACGAGTGATGGCAGCAACGGCTTTCAACCGGCCCCAATTGGGCTGGTTGCACCGCGACAAGAAAGCTACGGGCAGCAGCCCGAACCAGCGGACGTGGGTCGACGTGTAGTTGCTCCCGCAGGAACAAATTGACATGCTCAGTAAGGCATTTGCTCGCATGTCCGAGCATGGTCAGCTGCTTCACCAGTCGCTTTGCATCTACTGCCACATGTATTGTTGGCTTGGTCCCTAAAACCTGGAGCGCGAGGCCGAATGGTGTTCTTGGTGGGGTGGGCGTGGGCGTGGGCGTGGGCGTGGGCGTGGGCGTGGGCGTGGGCGGCGGAGGGTCGGGTCGGGTCTGTAAAGAGTCTCTCTGACGCGACGACGCGAAGAGCCTGTCGCTCTTATATAGCCCGGCATATACCTCTCGTCCATGGTCAACGGTGGAGATGCAGGTTGAGGCGCACGGGAGGGACAAGTTGAGGTTGGTGCAGCGCAGCGCTTTTTGGTGGGGGTTGCCATGTTTGCTGGGACCAGGTTACATTCTCCAGCCCGGTCCGTCTCGGATTTGTGTCGCAAGACAGATTGGTCCGTCATGTAACGCAGTTGTAATTTGGGTGAATTGAGAGGCATCTACTGTTCCGAGTGCTGTGAAAATACAAGTCTTTCACCACCCCCGCCCTGACTGCCGCAGCGCATTCGGCACCAACCCAGTGGGTCAGTCTACTCGGCGCCTTTGACAAGTTCATCCAAATAACCTCGTGGCGATTCTGTGTATTATTACATCTTATACTTGCCCCACAATCCTCCCCACTGCCAATTGCCCACCATTCCCTCCCATCACAGCAGCACACCCGTTTACCATAATTCTGATATTCTCCAATAACTTCTCTCTCATGTCGTGCCAAGGCCCCAGCGAGCTCCACCCAAGGCCTCAGCCAAGCTTTGAGCTTAGATGCATTTCTTTTGTACTTGAGCTAGCCATCTCACATCCCCAAGAGCTTGGGGGAGTAATCAAGACAATTCTTTTCTTCAAGCTTGCTTGTGGTTAGATGCCAAGCCCGTGACGGCATCACATCTTGTCCTTCCATAGTTGCTGTTGACTTCCACCCTGCGGGGCAATTGGGATTCTGTTCTTCTTTTCCTTTCCTCTCCAGCCTAGAATTCTACTGTCTTGGTTAGGATAATTGCAGCTGTGCCTCAACCCTATTCTACCATGGCCGTGACACTAGGTTGTAGCGCTCGTCCGGTGTGCTCCCATGACGCCGGTTGTAGGTGATGAGCTTGAGAAGCGTGTATCGGCCTTCTTCGATTGCCTGGGGAGGTAGCTGAAGTGGCACATGGATGATGGGGAGTTGCTCTGTGGAGGAATCTGAGCTGAGCTGCAACTGAAGCTAGTTCTGCATGTCACAGCTTGGAAGATGTCTGTGACATACTATCCCAAATTCCAAGCTGGGGTACCATGTACCATCCTAAATTCCGAGCTGGGATATCATGTACCATCCCAAATTCTGATCTAGGATATCACGTACTATCCCAAACTCGGAGCTGGGGTGTTGTGTACCAAGATCAAACGCCTAGGCTGCAATGCATGCTAAACAAATCATATTATGCAACGTCACCGCTGACGTGGCTGCACCCTATTCAGCATAGTTGGCATAAAAATCGAGGAACGCACCGGAATCTCCAAATGGCAACTTTAGTCGAGGTCCAAAATTGGGCTACATAGCTGTGCAAGCTAAGCTCACCCATAGCTCACCCTAGCTCAGGAGCGGCTCAGGATCACGCACGAACATCCATGGAAATTGCTGAGGGCAACTTTAGGGTACAACAATGGGCTATTGTTCAACCCAACGCACCCTGCGTTACACCCCACCCCACCCCAACCCAACTCCTTTTCGCTCCTCTTCCCTTTCCCCCAAAGTTATATAAAACCCAGTTTACATGCACTATTAGGTCTCTATTCCCATCTTCCTTATTTACGAAAATGGGTAAATTTTATCCTTGAGCTAAAATACTCGCTAAACGAATCATCTTGTTTTTATTCATCTGGTTGTTAGACGTAACTGGCCCTTTGTTAGGTATAAGTGCAATGCACAAGCTATATGCCCACTATATTATACAGCACAACAGTGCCGTGCAGCTTACTGCACAGCCCTGCGGCTTACTGCACAGCCCTGTATAGCATAATGTTACAACGTGGGGGCCCAGGATGCAAAGCAGTACGTCAGCGGGAGTGTCATGTCAAACCGGAGGTCATGCAAGTCCTCAGACAGTTGGTTCACTAGCCAGGCTGCTCTAGCCTCTTGGCTAGATGGTAGATGGTGAACTTTGTTGCTTGCGTGAGAAACCAGGCCCCTCACTGGAGTGCTTGATATATTATATAGTAAGCTCTAGGTATAAAGTGCAGAGTTTTACGTATTTATATACCTACAAACCAGATGGGTCCCAAATTCGGGCGAGCTGCAAAGTTCTGTCCCAGAATTGGGACCGCGGGCATATACTAGTATATAGTGTGGGGGCGGTTAGAAACTACCAAGGGGCGACATTAGGCCCGAATCCTAGGCCACGGTCCCCCCGAGTTTTGGCCCAGAATATACCAGTACATGCCCGGGCGTTTCTGCTGGAGGAGAGATTGCCATATCGCGAGGAGTGGGTGATGCGGCGCGCGTGGTGGAGGAGGCTGAGGTTTTTGGAGTTGGGTGTGCTGGCTTCGCGGGTGAGGAAGCTGGTTTGGAGGGGGTGACTGAATTTCCCTTGTATTGGCCTGTGATCATATCAGCTCGATTCGAATGGCTTGTGCGAGGCCCGTTCCATTGGCCCTCAGCCGAACAGAATCTGCACAATAGGAAGAAAAAAGCTCGACCCCACCAAGTGTTATCCAACCAAGTCTGTTCAAACGCAATCATATTGCAAAACTATGTGTTCCTGGTCGTACGTCTTTCTAATCCACCAACATGCCTGGTAGCAAGCCTTGCTACTTGAGTTCCCGTCACGGGCCTGTCAGCCCCAGCCTCTGCTGCCCGGTCAAGAGTATCCTTGTGCAGTGGCCGAACGTCATTTGTTGTTTGCAATCCACCGGATTTGCCAGCAATCGCGAAGAAGCCACACACGGGAAACCCAATGCATTTCACCACATGACACGTGCGAGAAAACCTGTGTTTGGTGGCACTGCGGTGGAAGAAAGTGACAGGACAGCTTCCTTTGTGTTTGACAACAAAAAGAAACAAGATGCTGCCGACTAGAAACCCAATCACTCGCACTTTACAACTCAAAAAAGAAAGTGGAGCCTCAAAACCTGAAAGAGAATAGATTCCCCGCGCAGCCCTTCAATTCGATCAAAATTTCCCTTTCTCCTCTTTTCCATTATTCCTCCGTTCTCTTCAGCTGCGCCACCCCACGACTTATCTTGCTTCACCCACCGCCAGAATTTGAGTGGCCTTTCCCCCTAGATCAACTCAATATCCGTTTTGCAGATTTCCCAAGCTCTCTTCTCGATTGTGGTACGTACCTACTAAGGCACAAGTCCCTCGAAGAACTATGGAAGACTCGGGTTTTGCATCTCGGAGGCCGCCCACGCCGAGGCCGCCCACGCCGAGGCCGCCCACGCCGAGGCCGCCCACGACGAGTTTGCCTCACCTCTCGTTACCTCCTCTGGAAATACCAAGTACGCGATACCCAAACCATGCTTCTACAATCATGGCCAGCCCGCGTTAGCAACCAACCCAAAGCACCCGGATTCTATCCACGCTTAACCTGACCCCCCCCCACCTGTTGTTTTCTGACATCGGGATACTAGCAGCGGCGCGCCTTCGGCGATCAGAGGCTACATCTTCCGACTCCAGCGACGCCGGTAATTTCACAATCTTCAGCGTCCGGCATCGGGTAGCAGCACCCCCGCCCCACCCACTGCCTATGAGGGGGGAATGGGATGATCAGTGTGCATCAATACGCCAAGAACTTGGAGCGACGCTGGAGCACGAGGTAAGAATCCTCTTGTCAGACTCGGACGAGAACTTGAAAGAACCTGAAGTTCTCCAAGTCGAGCTCGTGTCGAGGATTCCTTACATTGGCACCGAGCTGCCAACCAAGGGTCAGCCAACCATGCTCATGGTGGCGCGCTGGACGGACGAGAGCTGCTCTGCTACATGGGAGCGTGCTGTTAGCAAGATCAAGAAATTCGTCGATTCGAAACGCGTCACAAACGGAAAGCTCGACCACCTCGACATCGCCGTCGAGATGATCGCAGAGGAGCATACCCAAGAAAAGTATATCTCGCCTGTGTCTGCCGAGCTCCTTGCGCGTGGGATGGAGACGGATTGGGCTCGTATCAAGGACAGGGTTGCCGATATCATGGCGAGTTATCCGCACACGGCAGGCCATGCTACATGCATCCAGCTCTTCAGGCTAGGCATTTCATCGGATGACGAGGACAACCCCAACACGGTCTATGTATCGGTTGACTACGACTGCCTCGAGACGAAGTGGCCGCCCGTGGTTGGAGAAATTCAACAATTTCTTGGCCAGTTCACCTACGCTGACTTGAAACTCCGCTTCGAGCACAACATTGTCGAGCAATGCGCTTTCCCGTTGGTCCGTAGCCGTCGCAGCCGAGCTGAGATTGAGGCGAAGCAACAAGCGTTCAGACTGCTGCCAGATTTCCCGTACCAAACCAGAGCCAATCTGGGGGTCGACATTAGCGCGAGCAACTACCTGAAGGGAAGCGACGGTAATGACTTCTCCCCCTTGCTTGGAACTTTGGGGTGCTGGCTGGAAATCAAGACTGAGAAATACCCCAACGGAGTGAAGGTAGCACTCACAAACTACCACGTCATCCGCCCGGCCTATGACGGGTTCCAACTGCTCGTCGATTCCAAGGGCGAATCTCGCATCGGGGAGCCAAAAGAGGACTCTGCACTTTGGAAGCTGGACGAGAATGGCATCTTTCCCGAATCGACGGCACCCGAGATTGAGCACCCGACTCGTCTCAAGCACAATTTTGGGGTTTACGAACGGGAGACCATCATCGAGACCATTCCCGGGCAGCCCAGGGAGCAGGCGCAAAAAGAACTTGACGACATTGTTGCTTTTTTTGACAATGGCCACCACATTTTTGGCAGAGTTTTTTGCGCATCTGGCTACACGAGGCGTACGCACCACCACGGCCGCATGGACTGGGCCTTGGTGATGCCGCTCGGCGAGGCGCGCATTGGCGACAACAGACTGCCCACCTTCAAGACGTGGACGGAAAAGTACTTTGCGTCTTCCGGGCACTTGCCGGACCCGGTGACATTTGGCGCGCCTCTCAAGCAGCCTACAAAGGCCGGGCTGAGGGGGGTCTGTCAGAAGGAGCCGGTCTACAAGGTCGGGGCCGCTACGACCACGACCGTCGGCAAGTTTAACCAGATGAAGGCTGATGTGAGCATAGCCGAGGATGCACACGTCTCGCCGGGCCTTTCCGAGGAGTTTTCATACGTGAGTACTGGAGACACTGATGCGTTTGGGACAAAAGGCGATTCCGGTTCGGTTGTCTGGGACAGAAAGGGGCAGGCCGTGGGGCTTTTGTTTACTGGACAGAAGCCCCAGGGGGCCAAGCAAACTCTTACATACGTCATGGCAATCGAGGACCTTTTTAAGGACATCAAAAAGTTCTCCAAGGGCGGGATTAAGGAGATTCGTATCGCGGATCCTGCACCGGGCAACTAGTAGCAGTAGTTGTAGAATAAGCCCGAGAGCTCCCTAGCATGCAGCAGCATACTCTAGATTAGCTTACACCAGAACAACTACGACTTCTCGACAAGGTCAAAGGACGTTGTGAACTTGGCGATTTCATGATAGCCCCTTCCACCCACCTCACTTGCCCAAATGGGCTTTGGTACAAGCGTCCGGAGGGACCGCAAGTGCACCCCCCTATTTCCACATCTCCTAACCGGTTGTTGAAGAAGCTTAGATGACAGTTATAACGATGGGATCCTTGAAATTATTGAACCAAGAAAAGCGCTGGTATTGTGCGTATATGCTCGCGGTTCTCACAGCGAACCCTGGCGCCTGTCAGAAACACTGCACTCTGGAATCCTTGAAATTGATGGGGTGGCAACTGCTTTGTACAAATCTACCTTGCTCAGCCGTTGTGGCATTCTAATCCCTAGCCAGAAGCCCCTAAACTCCCGACAGTCTCGTATGCAGATGCCGCACAGAATTGGTATACCCATTATAGGGACAGGAATAGTGGAAGATATGACACGCAGTAACAAATTCGTTTACAGGCTCGCCGCTTGCCTAATTTGCACGCACGGCTCATCTTTTCGCACCGCTTATCAACCCCCTCGTGATGGAGGCTGATAATGTACGCACGCTAAACGAATCATATTTTGCAACGTCACCGCTGACGTGGCCGCACCGCACCGCACCGCACCCTATTCAGTATAGTTGGCATAAAACTTCAAGGAACGCTCTGGAATCTCTGGATAGCAACTTTATAGTCAAGGGTCCCAAAATTGGGCCACACGGCCGTGCAAGCTGGGCTCACCCATATAGCTCACCCTAGCTCAGGAGCGGTTCAGGATCAGATCACGCACGAACATGGAAATTGCTGAGGGCAAGGCAACTTTGGGGTACAACAATGGGCTGTTGCTATCACCTCCCAGAGAACCTTGGCGGCATTGGAAGGGGGGGGCTGGGATCCTGTTGGATTTTTGAGGTCCAGGCCAAGCCCGGAAATCGCCGGCAGTCTGACCTGCAGGCGCATGCGGGCCAACCTTTTGGGTCTAGGCCATGACAAGCCCTCTTTTTCAGGGTCAAATGGGGTCCCCGGCTGGGAGGTCCCCAGGACTTACCTTAATACTTGACAGACAATCAGACTGTTGCATTGAACGGTATTTTGGGCCTACTTTGGTGCCAGCTTTCCAACAGATCCTCTCTATGTGGGCATGTTTCTAACATGGCATTTGGTGCTGGCTTGTTACCAGCAAATTTGGGTATTGTTTTCGTGACAGACGTTCTCTGCTGCAGTATATATAGTAATGAGTTCCCGTGATTTCAAAGGCAAAGCGTCTTACAGGAGAACCTGGCTTTGGTGTTAAAGCATGACGAGTTTCGGCTCAGGTTGTCGTGCCTTGTTTCTTGTGTTTCAAATTCACGCCTCTGGTTTGGGTGTATGTAGCTCGAAACCTACAGTAGAGATAACAAGCTCCAAACAGGCCACAATGACTTCTGAAGGGGTTACGGTTGGGTTGGGCAAATACCCAAGTTCATGACGAACAGTATTAGGGATTAACCCAAGTAACTGAATAACACAGACCAGCTATGCTATGCCGTCCTACTCACCAAGTCTACTGCCACTATGTTGGAGCAAGGTTTTTGTAGGGCCCACCAAATCCTTGGTTTTGTATGAATTCCATTCCTCCATCAAATCACAATTCCTCGCCAACACGTCCTCTCTCTGGTTTACGTTGCACCGCCACTCTAACAGTCCACACATTCGCCCACGCGACAGCAAACAACATGCACCTAACGCGCCGTAACAAGCGTGCAAGGGAAGCAGCGGCCATCTGCTGGAGCCGTCACAGTACTAACCCCTGCTCCAGATGTGTACAATGATGGGGTCGGAATTACCCATCAATCAGGCTCATGCGGCTGCAGGGCTGTGACTGGTCGACAGGGAAAACAAGTAGGGAACCACCATTGCGCAGGGCACATGGGCCGGCCCTGCGAGGATTTCATCGAGGAGGTCCTTCGCCTTCTTTTTCATCTTCATCCAACAATCCTGGCATTGCATGAATGTCAGGCTGAGGCCAGTCCGCTTATCGAGCTCGGTAGCTCCGCAGCCCACGCCTCATGCACATGACGAAGAAACCCGCCGCCTTTTTTGGCGGTTACGAGCAGACCTTCGGAATAAGAGACGTGTGCCTCCTTGATTAATTCGTAGGTGAGCTCCAACGACCAGGTCATGCGGGATTTCTTCGCCCGAGTATGACTGTCAGACTGACTGTCAACCAGGACTGTCAGACTGACTGTCAACTGGTGCCGGGGTCCGGGACCCTCTCTGCCGTTGAGGTGACGACGGGATCGGGAGATTCTGTTGCGGCTTCCAGCCGCGGACAGGAAGGCCGGCATCTTCATTTCCCTCTCGGTCGGAGAGGTCGTCTTGGTGAGGCCGTTGTTCGCCGTCCTCGCCGGCATTACTTTCTTCCGAGTCCGAGTCGGACCCGCTAGACAGGGTGACAGGGAGGCTGTCTCTTCTCTTTTACCACGCGTGAGAAGAAGAAAGAGAAACCGTAACGGTTTTAAACAAAAATTTATAATTTTAAAAAAAATGATGGCGGAACCCAGGCTCGAACCTGGGCCCTACTACTAAGCGAAGGGTCATCTTGAACGGTAACTCGTAACAGTTCCTTACCCGCTCGACCAGAGTGTATATAGGTACGCTCAAATCTGATTTCAGCTACTTCGCTGAAAGAGGGATGCGAAATCAGGGCATATATGCCCGCCTGTATCCGTACATCTCTCAATGAAATTACTGTCACGCTTTAGGCGGGTGGAACACGTGCCCAGCCTTGGCGTCTCCCAGCGGTCCAACACAGACATGGGACACGTGGACAAACTACCAAAGCGCCTCAGCGAGTTCTGCACGTGACTAAACCACCAGAGCAATTTGATGTACTCGTCCGAGTAATACGGTTTCCATTGGCTGAGCAAATCGCCTCAGAGCTCAGTGGGAGGGTGGGTTGACACATATAGGTCCGCGTATGCCCCGCATCTTGCCCTAATAAGGATCCTCATTTCCACGCCTCCTCTCATCCCTCCCACTCACCTTTTCAGCTAGACGTAGTTTCTACTACTCTGAATCTTCTAGTGAGTATGGCTTGTAACAAGTATTTTTGGCCCTTGTGCATATCAACCCACCCGTCACTGACACCAACTTCCAACATCTAGCTCGCATCTAGCTTCGGGCAAAAGAGAAAATACAAACCAACGGCCATGGACGCAGTTGGACGCGGGCTCCAGGCCGTACAGTACCGCGACGAGCGCGAGCTGGAGCTGCTGCAGCTCAAGCGAGACGGCGAGATTGCCGAGGGCCAGCACCTAGTTCGCGAGGTCGAATTGGCCGAGGCGAAGCAGCAGCGCGAGGCCCAGAAGCAGCGCGAAATCACGGGGAACCGCTACGAGTGGGCGAGGCACGAAAACGAGCTGCGCCAGAAGCGCGAGCCGAGCGTGAGGCCGAGGACCGGAGAAAGCAGCGTGCCGCAGACCGCCGCTCGAGCAAGGACCCGCAGGATGGGGAAGACCTCTGTCCTCTGGACCATGATAACTTGAACCGCTACCTCAACCCCCAGACATGGCGCGACTACCCGCGCGACTATGTGTATAGCGAGGGTGCCGAATGTTTCTCGAATGGGGATTGGTCAGTTTACGTCCGTGTCGAAATGGGAGGTGGGAATTGGTCAATCGGATAAACCTCAGACTCCTTAAGCCGCGGAATACCGAGCTTGCGAGCAGCCCGCCGCTTTATGTCTGGAGGGCCGCCGCGCAGCCGAGGTCGCAGGCGCTGCCGGTGGTGCTGGCGGCTCGGTCAAAATTGCTTGGGCGGCGGAGGAGGCGGTGGGATCGCCGGCAATGGCACAGTTGGTGGCACTGCCTGCGAGACGGGACGCGGGGTCACTGGTCGTGAGGGTGGCGGCGAGGGCTGGAACGCGATCCGTTCCGTTGGCTTCATCTCATAAGCCATCCTTTCAGCCGTAAATGTCAACTCATCCGACGGCGGTTCGTCGGGCGCGTCGTCGTCAGGCCCAATCTCGGCGCCACGTCCCGGAGCGGCAGATGGGATCTTGACATGGAAAAGTTCATAGTCGTGTCCTTGTTCGCCGATGCGCCATGCGTCCAACACCACGGTGTCCATCGGCGGAGGACTGAAGGGAAATGCAGTGGCAACATCGAACGCGCGAACCAAGTCGGGCTCGGTTCTGGTGTTGCGCAGCCGGACGGCGGCGAAGAGCGAATATATAGTTGGCTCGGGGGCTTCCTCTACCCGGCACAGCGGTTTGCCGTCCTTCTCTCCTTTCCCAGCCGACACCAGGATATAAGCGCGCAACTTGGAGGACTAGGACTGCATGTCGGCGTATTTGCGGCCTTGGCGCTGGCCAGGGCTATACCTGATCCGCATGATGGGAGTGGGGTTAGGCAGCAGCAAGGCTCGGATGCCCGGCTCGTCAGGGTTGACAGCCGGCTCGAAATACGTGTTGACGACGGCCTCTAAATCCTCTGCCCCGTCCTATGCCGGACGACGTTGAGTTGCCCTCGGGGGCAGACAATCAAAGTGGGAGGCTCCGTCGGACGACAGGGCCCACAATCCATCAACGACACACGAGGGAGGTCGACGAGGGCCATGGCGAGTGGCGGGAATCGGGTTTGGCAATCGAGGAAATGCTGACCGACCGGGTGTGCCGGCTTGTCTTTGGCCGGCAGCCCGAAGAAGCTCATCATGTGGCGCAGCACGATGATGGCAGCGTTCAGACCGCTCGCATCGTGGTCGAAGCGCGCCTCCACGTCCTGGTCGCCGAAGGGTTCCGGCCACATAATTCTGAGGCAAAACACTCTGTCGTACTCGCTAATTCCGGGGACATGGCGGTCCAGGCGGCCACCTGGCTCGGGGAATCTCTCAATATCCATTTTGCTGACAGCGGCGGAGGAGTGAGGCTTTGTGCAAAAATTAAAACATGTGGGCCAGAAGCGAATTGACATAGCCTATGTTAGCGGTATTAATTGGAGCTGAAAAGCACAGACCTACAATTACCCGTGGCGAGGCGGGCTGCAGTGGTGTGCAGCAGGGTGGAGTTTGGGCCAATCAGAACAACACTGTGCGTACTCGTACTCTGCTAACACGGAGAGCACGGCCCGTAGGCGGCCGCATTGGGGGCCTGTAAGCCGTGAGTCGAGGTATGGCCTTTCTGACAGGACCTCATAGCCATCCTGATGTGATGTTATGGAGATAATTTTGCAAGATACACAGTTGTGCGTTTAGACGTCACAGTTGTGCGTTTAGACGCCGCAGTTGTGCGTTTAGACGTCGCAGTTATGCGCTTATTGTTGCAGATCGGGTTAGGGTTAGCGGTCTAGGAATATTTGGCAGAGCAGGCCTCGCAGAACACAGCACACCCTTCTGGCGGTGTATGGAAAAGCTGATGCGGGGTAACGCCGCCTTGTCATTAATTTCAGCACGCGCACTGGACCCTTTCCTGCACAACTTGAGCCGCGATACACACGAGCGTAACATAGGGTTAAGCTCAGCTCAGCTCCCTACAATGCCTCGACCCAAGAATACGCGCGCAGATGCTGGCCCAAGCAGCCCGGCTTTCTCGGGACCGAGAAGCCCTGCAAAGACAAGGCAAGCTTGCTCGCTATGCTACCAGGCATCGAGTTTGATGACACATGGGACAAGGACGATGAAGATAGCCTTCAGCGCGAGTCGAGGCTAATGTTCCATAGGTTGAGGTAGTCGTGGCCTCTGCTGAGCTGATCCCTCAACCGAAGCCTCTCAACCAACGAGTCACACAGCCGAAGGTGCAGCCGAAGTCAGCCGCGAATATTAAGGACCAGTTCCCTGAAATTGGCCCTAGACAGCTGATCCCTCAACCGAACCCTCTCAACCAACGAGTCACACAGCCGAAGGTGCAGCCGAAGTCAGCCGCGAATATTAAGGACCAGTTCCCTGGAATTGGCCCTAGACAAGATTGCTGCCGACATGCGCCCTAGTGCCGCGTGATATGGCAACCATACGCAGCTCGTCGTCGGGCGTGTCCATGTCTGAGGGCGGAATTTCTGGTGCTACGAACCTCGAGGTACTACTCGAGCACATCTCGCCTCTGTCAAGCAACCTGCAACTAATTACAGCAGAAACAACAACGTCAAAAGTGGTCGCAAAAACAAGCCGTTAGTGTCATTCAAATGCGCTCAATTTTCTGGTCATTCTGGTACTAATCATGTCAATAGATCATGTCTGGCGCGTCGGAAAATGAGGATTCAGCCTTTTCGGGTGGCAGCCAGGCATTGCCCCTGCGCATACATTCGAGCTCACAGCTTTCCGGCCTGGGCAGCACCCCTGAGCTCTCCTCCTCTCCTACTAAGGCTGTAGAAGCCTCATAACAAGAAGACGACCTTGAGGACGGCTATGACGATGAAGAGGCCCAGTCAGACGACTCTATATAGCCTGTAGAGGATATTTTATAGAGAACCATACATTTCTGGTTACAACTGTGCAAAAACAACTACCAACGAACTCGCCGTCTTGGAGAAGAGCCTCAGAGATATAACCTTGATGCATTTCTCTTTCGATGGACAAGCGAGGGCACTCCGAACAACCGTGGATTAAATACTCGCCGGCTCGCTGAAGTCCTGATGAATCCTTCCATTCGTGATGCCCTCAAGTCACAGGGCATTACTATTACCAGTGACGATCATGTTGCCGAGGTAAGCTCCTTCAGCTATGTTGTTCGTAAGGAAATGAAGGCACTCATTGAACAACCGGCTTTTGGTATATTTGAGCCATTCAAGGGCCAGTCTGCAGTGCCTACTACTATTGCACAAGTCTGTGACACTACTTGGCTGGAAAAAACACTCAAAGAAGCATGGCCAACGCTCAAGAAAGAAGCCCCGAATCTGGTTACCTTTTTATCGCAGGTCCTCCAGAATCAGGTATGTTTCCCATTCCCATGAGTCTCTCTCCCATCATGGTGCTAATTTCGAGACAGCGTATGACCCACCAAGAGTTGGCGAACGTGGACTTTGACGATGAAAAAAGCGCCCAAATCTTCCTCCTCGCCTCCTTATTTACAGGCGGTTACGCACGCAATAACAGCTCCTTTTTGAGAGACGTTCTTGGCCTCTATATACTCGCAAACGGCACACTAAGGCGTGCAATGGAAACCCTCGCTCACATCGGCCTAATCCCTTCATATTGGACCCTGAATAAGATGCTCAACGAGATGGCAGATAGGGCGAAGGAAAACATCAAAAAAGTCGCCAGGGATCCGAACTGCATTGTTGTCTACGATAACTTCAACTTCATGAGCCACACAAGGGAGCTAGCTGGCGGGAAGCAGGATGAGATGATCAATCTTACAACGGCATACATTGTTTCCTGCCTAGAGCTCGGAGGAGCTGTACAGAAGGCCAATTTCCGGCCCCGAACGAAGGTTACGAAGAGAATGGTCATCGATTACATCCTCCCGCGCCGCAAGACTATCGATAACGCTTCAAAGTGGCTCGCTAAACACGTACTTATGAAGATATTCATAAAGGACAACATCCCGGGCATGCCTATCGTTAAGAGAGTCAAATATAATACCTCCCCGTATCTATAGCTCGGTGCTATCTTTGAGAATGAAGGAACCATCGACGGCGTGTACAAATTATACGAAGAGCTCTTCAAACGTAGGCTCGGGCTTGATTAGTAGTCTGATATCGATGAACGCCTCACTCTTGTTTACGGCGATATGAAAATAACTTCCTTTATTCGCCGTATTAAGCTTTCACAGCCGGAGGCCAGCGAGAAGTAGGAATAAAAGAAGTGGCTTGTCCCTGTGCCTGCTTTCTTCTATATTGAACTTAACTATATTGAGATGCTTTTCCGGGTTTTCTGGGATACTGGGGATGCCAAAAATAGTGTCTCAAACGCTATTATTTCCTCTGATGTGCAGTTTTTCTACCGGGGCAAGAACATCACGAAGAATAAGATCAAATATCACCAGGTCATGCCTCTATTGATGCACGGCTACAGTGCACGAATTCTCGCCTTTGTTCTTGACGAATTAGTGGAGAAAAAATGCATCAATACCAACAGCCTCAATGTCGAAACCGTCCTCGAGAAATTGAAGGGTTTAGACCCCGATATACTTGACGATGCCGTTAACTCTGTTTGGGAGAAACTATTTATATTTGATGCCTGGACTGGGCGTTATTCAGACCTTATAGAGGGCGACTTCGTTGATAAGGAGTTCCGAAGCCAATGCCGCCTTCTACAATGCACCGAAATACTCCTCATCATATATGAAGCTGTACGCTGCGGTGACTGGGAAACCCTTAGGGATATTATACCGACCCTGCCGCTGTTATTTTGGGGAGGAAAGTCATCAAACTACGGCCCTGAGATGTTGTATTTTGCCTGGGTTTTGCACCCTCGTGTCAGCGAAGATCACACAATGCGGGCTATTCTCAAAGGTGGTCTTATTCGCTGTACCACAGCTGGAAGTGGCTACAAAGCCATAGATCTAATGCTTGAGCACATCAATGCTTCGTATGCCCTTGACATCAGATACAACAGGAATTCAACGCATGATATACAGTCAATATTCTCGCGCCTCGCCCTGAACGGTAATTACCTTGCAACTATTCGCAAGTCGGTCGAGACTCTCTTTGAGAGTAAATAGAAGGGAACTCATAAGGCTGGTGACCCTATAGCGGACATCATTTCGTAAATTCTAGCGAAAGAACACATAGATACAAAACAACTACACTAGCCACTGAACGACAGACGGAAAGCAAGGCAAGAGAGAAGAAGCACAAATTCCTGCTAGGCATCTATTCCATATTTGTAGGCACCATCATCAGCCTCTACCTATCGACCTCATCTTTCATCCCCTTAGTGTTCTATACGAGTCGTCCTCGTCCTCGTCCTCCTCACTATCTCCATCGCTATCGCTGTTTTCATTACCATCTTCATCACCATCGTCCAACTCTGGTTTCCGGTCTGCGCGGGCCATGGCACACTCTGCCGCTGCATGTACCCGACGAGCTGCTTCGGTACTCTCTTCATCCGTAAGCATCAACGGCGAATCAAAGCCGTAATCTGTAATCCACGACGCTCCCACCTCCATGTCTACCGTTCCAAAATGGGTAGCTAGAGCGAGCAGCATGCTCCGACGCAGGTAGTTACCTGGAGTTGGGAAAGGCCGTTGTTGGTAGTATCGAGCCCAAATATCCTGCCATCCCTGACGCTTGATATCTTTGATACGGACTAGTGCCATTATGAATTTGAAGTACATAAAGCGGGAGACGGGCCGATTGTTGTTCTGGAATTGCAGCTCCCTCCCATCCAAGTTTTTACCAAGGTCGTCTCCGAGTCCAATAAGGTAATATGAGTTTCGAATATTAGGGGAGATAATATCGACTTTCCAACGCGTAATGGGGGTTTCCGTTGAATCAACCGGTACGATAAGAAGATGGTATATATCAAACCACTTCTCGATTGTGTTTGATAGGAGAAGGGCGTTTCCTGCTCGTCGGAGTGATGGTGCCCGGCTGCCGAATAATATCTCGCCAATCTCGTCGCTATCGAGAAAGAAAGGTACAATATGTGCAGCTTTGACATATTCTGGTGTAAGCCACCTGCCGGCAATATGGCACCAAACAAGGCCAGACTTTTCGTTATTACCTGCGTAATACGTCAAGGTGTCGGAGCGAAAGGAAGCGGGCCGCTTCTTCGTCTTTTCAACGCCATCGCACTTTTTGTAAAGCTCCAAGAGACAACTACGCGGATCCAGCAATCGTACAACACCAGGGTCGTCAAAACGTATCTTCTTCAGCTGCTGTTTCCACAATTCGTCACCAGCAGAGAGATAGCGGCGATCGGTGTCTTGCAGCCGCTTTACTGCGATTTTGGGAGGGGTGAGATTTTCGTCGCGTTCTTGGATGATGACCTGTCGCTCTAGCCGAATCTCTTCTTTTTTCTTCAACGCTAGCTCAACCCCCAATGACGCAAGCTCAAGGCCGGATTTCGCATCGGGCTCCTGTCGTTCTTCACCTGGATTGATCTCGGGTTCTACCTTGCGAGAGAGGTCGTCAAAGGCCTTTTGTAGCTCGTGTGAAACACTTCGTGCTTTCTCATACTTGTCTCTCGCTCGCTCTGCCATCTGCAGCAGGTTAGTAGACTGAGGGACATGGAGTAGAGATGGGCCACACGTACGGTGATATCGCCGGGCGATGCAGTTTTGATCTACCGAGGTGGACGATTGATAGCACCGGGAAGAGTTTGTGGGTTGCGGAAGAGTTTGTGGTTCGGGAGCAGAAGGTCGGGGGGGGGAGGCTGTTTAAATAGATATTGTAGTTGGTCCGTGCACGACGGCAGGCTCCACCATGTGGGTCTTAGGCAGCAGCACCGGGAAGAGTCTGTGGGTCGGGAGCAGAAGGTCGGTGGGGAGGCTGTTTAAATTGCAGGCTCCACCATGTGGGTATTAGGCAGCAGCAGCGTGAAGAGTTTGTGTGTTATGGAAGAGTCAGAAGCAGAAGGTCGGGGGGGATTATCTCAGCAAGCTCAGACCAGTACCGTGGCTCAAAGAGGGGCTACGCCCCAGTGGGGGGCCTGCGGCCCCGATTTTTTAGATTTTAGGGGACATTGACCCACATATGACCCACAAATACACATTTGAACCAATCACAATACCCGGGAAGAAGAGCCACTGTACTGGTCTGAGTGTATAATGTGTATCGACCCGGGCATAGATCTTCAAACCACCAACCTTCAACTAATTACGGGTCTACAACAACACCAAAAGTCGTCGCAAAAATAAGCCGTTAGTACCATTCGAAAGCGCGAGAAATTCTGAGCATTCCGGTACTAATTTTATCATTAGAACATGTCTGGCGCGCCAGAGGATGAGGATGCAGGCCTTCCCGGCGGGAGTTAGCCGTTGTCACTGCGACTGCATGACACAAGCTCACTTACTGGCCTGAGCAACACCCCTGAGCTCTCTTCTCCTACGAAGTCCGGCCCTGTAGAAGCCCCTCAATATGATGACGGCGATGACGATGAAGACGCCCAGTCAGACGATTCTGTGCATCCAGCGGACGATATTTTACAGGAAACCATGAAGATATGGTCACAACGCCGCAAAAACAACTACCAACGCGCATAACGGGATGGAGATCAGCCTCAGAGATACAACATCGATGCCTTTCTATATAGGTGGACAGAGGAGGGCACTCTAACGGCTGGGGCAAGAACCCGGCGACTTGCTCAGGCTCTTATGAATCCTTCTATTCGCGATGCCCTTAAAATACAAGGCATTACGATTATCAGTGACGACCACGTCGAGGAGGCGGCATCCTTCAGCAGTACTGTACGCAAGGAGATGAAGATGCTTATTAAAGAGCCAGCTTTTAGTGTATTTGAGCCTTTCAAGGGCCAGTCTGTAGTGCCTACTACTATTGCACAAGTCTGTGATACTATATGGCTCGACAACACACTCAAACAAGCCTGGCCAACGCTCAAAAAAGAAGCCCCGAATCTGGTGACCTTTTTATCATAGGTCCTACAGAATTAGGTATGTCTCCCATTCCCATGGGTCGCTGTCCCATTCCTATGGCCCTTTATCCTATTCCTATGAGTCTCTCTCCTATCATGGTTCTAATATTGTGATAGCGTATGACCCAGAAAGAGCTGGCAAATATGGACTTCGACGACGAGAAAAGCCCCCAAATCTTCTTACTCGCCTCCTTATTTACAGGCGGCTACGCACGTAATAACAGCTCTTTCTTGAGAGATGTTCTTGGCCTATATATGCTCGCGAACGGCACACCAAGGCGCGTAATAGAGACCCTCGTACACATCGGCCTCATCCCTTTATATTGGACCCTGAATAGGATGCTCAACGAGATGGCAGACAGGGCCAAAGAAAATATCAAGAAGGTGGCTCGGGATCCGAACAGTATTGTGGTCTACGATAACTTTAACTTCATGAGCCGAATAAGAGAGCTAGTTGGCGGGAAGAAAGACGAGATGATTAATCTTATAACGGCCTGTATTGTGTCGTGCCCAGAGCTCGGGGGAGCTGTTCAGAAAGCCAATTTCCGGCCTCGAACGAAGATCACGAAGAGGATGATTGTCGATTACATCCTACCGCGCCGAGAGACCGTTAATAATACCTCAAAGTGGCTCGTGAAGCAGGCTCTTATGAAGATCTTCATAAAGAACGTCCCTGATATGCCTATCGTCAAGAGAGTCAAATACAATACCTCTCTATACCTGCAGCTCGGTGCTATATTTGAGGACGAAGGAACTATCGACGGCGTATACAAATTATACGAAGAGCTCTTCAAACGTAGGCTTGGACTTGATTAACAGTCTAATATCGATGAACGCCTCACTCTTATTTACGGCGATATAAAAACAACCTCCTTTATTCGCCGTATCAAGCTCTCTCAACTAGAGGCTAGCGAAAAGTGGGAGCAAAAGAAGTGGCTTGTTCCTGTGCCCGCTTTCTTTTATATCGAGCTCAACTATATTGAGATGCTATTCAGGGTTTTCTGGGATACTGGTGACGATAAAAATAGCGTTACTAACGCTGTTATTTCTTCTGATATACAGTTTTTCCACCGGGGCAAGAACATTACGAAGAATAATATAAAATATTACTAGGTCATGCCTCTGTTAATGCACGGTTATAGTATACGAATTCTGGCCTTCATTCTTAACGAGTTGAAGAAGAAAAACCAGATCAACACCGATAACAACCTCAACGTCGAAACGGTCCTCGATTTACTGAAGGGCTTAGACCCCGATATTCTTGACGACGCTATTAATACTATTTAGGAGAAATTATTTACCTATAACGCCTGGATAGGGCGTTATTCCGACCTTGCAGAGGGCGATGTCATTAATAAGGAGTTCAGAAGCCAGTGCCGGCTTCTCCAGTATATTGAGATCCTCTTTATTATTCATGAGGCCATTCGATATGGTGACTAGGGCACCCTCAGGGATATTATACCGATTCTGCCATTGTTATTCTAGGGAAGAAGGTCGTCGAATTACGGCCCCGAGATATTATATTTTGCCTGGCTTCTACACCCTCGTATTAGCGAGGAGCATACGATGCGGGCGATTCTGAAGGGCGGTCTAATTCGTTACACAACAGCCGGGAGTGGCTATAAGGCCATTGATCTTATGCTTGAACACATCAACGCTTCATATACGCTAGATATCAAGTATAATAAGAACTCCACTCACGATATGCATGCCACCTTCTCGCGGCTAGCTCTGAACGGCAATTTCCTAGCCACCATTCGTAAGTCGGTTGAGACTCTCTTCGAGAGTAAACAGAAGGGAACACACAAGGCCGGCGACCCTACAGCAGACATCATTTCGTACGCATGCAAGCTGTATAACGATGGCATCACCAAGCGGAATAATAAGGAGGACCGCCCTGAAGCATTTGATGCCCCTGATGTCTTTGAGAGAGGGCAACAAATACTGCTGGAAAAGCTTGATAACTTCAATAAGGCTATTGTTGAGCCTAAGGACCTTACAGAGCAGCGTCTTGTCCCCGGGACTGTACTAGGTGGCACTGAGGATGGAGAAATTAACTGGGGCGAAGAGGGCCTGCGTTTATTCGATGCCGAAGATGACTTCTGGGTGCAGGCTGTTGATCTCACGGGCGACTAGTTAGCAGAGCGCTTAGTAGCGGTTATAGTGTAAATAAACAGTTGTAGTGTAAATAAACAACGCTCAACGGCTTACTTTGAGACGATTAGTAGCATTTATACGCAGGGGACCCCTTTCTTTGCCCTTAGGGAGCCCCTTTTTACGCTTAGGGGCTGCCATATGCCCCATACAGAGCCTCATTTTGGTCCATATAGAGCCTCAATTTGTGGGGAATAATATATAAATTGACGAGTAATCTAACAAGCTGTAGAAATGCGCCCAAGGCAGGTAATTAAGCTAGGTAGGTAGGCGAGAGCCGCTTAGGTACGGCATTTCTACGTTGTATATGCGGCTTCGCTACGGCATATACGCGCCCTATGTACGAGACCGTGAGGCGGTAGGAGAGTTAATAGATGGCTCTCCAACCCGCTTACGTAATGTATCGGGAGAAATACCGCCTTCTGAAGTCCTTAAGGCACGAAGGTCGGCCTTCTTCTTCTTCTAAGCACCCCAAAGCTCGTGAATCTTGTTAATAGATACGAGTAAAAACATCACCAGATCCTCGCCTTCTTCGTCTTGGTATTCCCAGTCGTTAAGTGCCGGGACCTTTATAACGAGGCCCTCCCAGTTAGTAAAAGGAAGCTCCTTTTTACCCCGGGACTTAAATAGCCTTATAATTACAACCTAGAGCCTCTCGTCCATCCATATCTCGGAGATCACGTCAAATCTCTTTTTTTCAGGCGGTACGAGAGCCTGTGCCTGCTCTTTGCACCACGTAGACAACTAATCTAACGCAATGCCGGAAAAGGAGCCGGCTTAAGGTTTGTTTTCCCCCTATTGGCGAGGGGGTAAGGGAGGAATTCGACCAAGTGCATGATTATAACTGTTGCAACATAGTTATTAATCGACTGGGCGCTTGTATTCGAGCCCAGGGTCATCCGTAGGCTCTTGAAGGTATTTGAGCATATACTCACGGAAGCAGGTGGCGTTGAGAAAACCGAGGAATATTGGATCTATTTTTTCCCGAGCAACAATATTAGGTTTGGTCTATTTAAGCCGCTCAGGGTAGTCAAATAAGCCCCTAAATTCCGTATCGACTAGCTCAGGAATGACAGCTTAAGAGATATTACTAGCTTATAAAGCAATAGATATATCGCTACCGGCTTCGCTAACGGCATCGTCATCCTACTTAATAAGCTGTAGTTAGTTCTGAAGACGACTAGGTATAGCTAGTATATAAGGCTGGCGGCGGGCTCTTCTTGCAGGCGGCCCTCTCGGCTTCGGTGGTAGTTTGTCATGACTCCCTAGGTAATCAAATAGATAGTAGGGGGCAAATAAAAAAGCCTCCCCCTAACCTTCACACTTTCGCATTGCTCTTCTAAAACGCTACCAAATGTCTAAAAGACTTTGACCCGGGGGTATGCCGAACTGAATAATACGCTATATATCGGGTATGTCCATCCCCATACCGAGGGATATAGAGGCTAGGATAATGCGGTAGTCGGTATCTCTATTCGCGAAGTCCTTAAAGATAATCTCTTGGTCGGTTGGGCGTACATCTATATCGTACCGGCGTATGACTTTCGCTATAAACTGGCTTGTGAAGCCATAGACCTTTTGAAGGTATTTAAGGAGGATATACCGGGCCAGGATCAGCTTGGGCTTGCTATTAATATATATAATCGTTTTTTTTATTAGCCGGGCTTCGTTAGGCTTGGATCCTTCTACGAGGAAATATAGGCGCCTAAAATCCGTGATGACCTTCCTCATCAACGGTAGTAGGATGACCGTGATCTCGGGCCTATCGATCGATATGCGGATTATTCGGAGATTTCTCTGATTAAAGCCGGCATGCTTGAGTATATATGCCTGGTTATCCTTGTCCAGCGTTGCCGTACAGCCAAAGAATGGAATCCTCTTCGGTATCAACGCCCTCAACGTATGTAAATAGGTGAATTCCTCCCGGAACTCTCGCCATTCGCTGATTATGTGAAGCTCGTCTATGGCGAAGAGTCCAAGCTTGCTATGAAAGTCGGGATCACGAAGGACCGCTTTGAACTTCGGGTTGACAGCTTGTTCAGGGCTTAGAAGCATATGACTATATTGGCCAGCTTTGACTTTATTCCAAACGTTCGGGTTCTGGATAAATTAGTTAGCCTCAATTTATTCAGGGGTTAGGGGTAAAAAAGGGGCTGACCTTGAGGTGGGTGTTACTGTTAATCCAGACAGGCTTCGAAGAAGGGACTGCCCGGGTAATGTCATCCCGTTGGTTCTCGCCTAGCTTCGTGAGAGGGACGATTTGTACTGTAGTAAGTATCGTGAGTGCCGAGAAGGCGTAGAGCACGGCGCTTTTGCCGTAGCCTGTTGCGGCGACGAGGACTGTATCCTTTTGCTGGTGTACAAGCCGATATACTGCCTCAACCTGTCCCTGGCGGGCTTCCTTTGCGCCTGTGATCTTATAGATCACGTCGTTGATGCGCTTTTTACGCGCATTTTCGTCCATTTTGGCGGTGCGGGCGGTCTTCCGGGAGGTCAAATGGAAGAGGTAGGTTGTAGGAGGAAAAGATTACATGCGGAGGATGCCCTACGCGAGGGCATTCTATATGCAAATTTTCAGATTTTTCGGCCCTATTGTGATGGCATAGTTGGGATGAAGGTCACGGCAAAAAGACAGAGATCTATAGTTGTTTTTCCGTTTGACATTACGAATGACACTTCTACTTCCTCCAACGACATAAAAATTATACCAAAAGACTTGCGCGCGTCTCAGCATCCTCAGACATATATTTTCATATTTTGAAGATGTGTTGTTATTGTGCAGTTGCAGGATAACTTTTTGACATTTTTTCTATTTGTATAGGGCGCAGAGAGCTATGCCCCCCCCCGGCAACATTTTTCTCTCAGACCTCTTTTTCAGGCGTTCTGTGCAATGTGGGTCCAAGTGGGTCTATCTGTGCCACACCAAAAATTTGCGGGTCACAGGATACGAATGCGGTCTAGGGTGCCTTCTTTTATGGGGGGGGTGCCGCAGGCACCTTCCTTTATTTTCTACGCCTGAAAAAGAGGTCTGAGCCTGCTGAGATAATTGGAACTCATGATCCGCTGGATGTAGCCCTCGAACCCATCGCTGCGCAAGCTACCCTGGGCTGCGGTGGTGGCCTCGCTACACAGACATATTAGTAAATATCCCAAATACTGTGGATTGTGCCACTTGGTAGATTAAACAAAGAATGCCACTCAAGTGGATGGCGCTCTTTATTTAATCTACCAAGTGGCATAGTCGGGAACAAGCTTACCTATCGCCTGGTTTGTGCTTCTCCAGTTCCTCGAAGTAGTCCTCGTCGTCCTCGGCAATCTCCCCCTCCTCGTTCTCGGGCCGCGCAGTCTTGTCCGGCCGCCAATCTCCGCTATATTCTTCCACGTCGAATTCCTTCGTGGACTTCTTCATCCAGCGGCGGTACAGAGTCGTGTAAGACGAGATGACGACGTGACCAGCCGTCTTGGGGTCGAGACGCGCCTGGTGCCATGTCTTGATAAGGATCCGAAGCTGGTCGATCGACACGGTCGCCAGCTTCCGCGGGTCGTCCTGGGGGAGGTTGGCGGCAGTTCCGTAGAAGCTATGGAAGGTGAGACCCGGGAAGTTCTCGTATCCTTCTCGAAACGTCTGGGCGACGAGGTTGGCTGGCATCACGACGAGCTGGGGACCGGTCTCGATGTGGTTTCCCTTCTTGTGCTCCCTCTTGAGGTATTCCATCCTCAGACAGACGTTGAAGAGGTACGTAAACGTCTTGCCGGTACCGACCTCGTTCATCAGCATCCAGGACGCGAGAGGGGAAGTCTCCATCCGGTACATCATCCAGGCATCTGTATAACACGTTAGCAATAACCCCATATTAGAGCCTTGGATTGTACCACTTGGTAAACGAAATAAAGAGTGCCATCCATATGAATGGTGATCTTTATTTAATCTACCAAGTGGCGCAATCCGGGAAGAAGATACTTACCGACCAACTGGTGCGGCATCATGGCTCTCTGGTTGACTCCGCCGAGGTCCCATTGGGCCCACTTGTGCAGCTCTTTGAGCGCGCCGTAGTTGAACGAACCCCATTTCCGATCGTCGGGGATCGGGTCCGGTCCGCGGGCGTCCAGCTCCGCGATGCACGCCTATGCGTCCTCTACCGACATCCATCCTCTGAGCTCCACGGCCTTGATCAACATCCACTCGTCCGTGAACCTCGGCACCTCCTTGAAGGGGTGACCTCGGGTAATGATCGACTTGATCTGGAAGCTCTGCTATAGGTCGTTCGCTACCCGTTCGCGGGTGGTCTCCTAGTCCACGTCCGCGCCGTCGGCTTCGCTGGCGAGCCTATCCACGAGCAGTTCCTGGGTACCCATATAGTCGCTGAACGACTGCTTGTCGGGGAAAAACATGGGAAACGTCTTGGCGACGTCTTCCTTGACGTAGCTTACATGCAGGCCGGGAAATGTTATCTAATACATTTGGCTACCAAGGAGTGGGGTAACTATTCTATGGCCCGAAATTCTAATACAGATTGGGAGCCTTCCCAAGCTTCTTGCTGGGTGAGGCGTTATCGGTCTCGCTGACGCTCGCACTACGGCGAAGACTCTTTGAGGGCGACAGCGAGCGACGGAGGCGCCTACCAATAGATCCCAGCCACTCCCGGCCCCTGCTCCGAATAGTCGGCGACTCGATAGCACGGTCGAGGTGGAACTTCTGAATGCTTGCAACGTACTCGCAGTACTCTCGTACCATCCTGTTTGTCTCTTCCTCGGTTGTACATGTGTCAGCGATAGCTGACGCCACGTATGCGCGAGGGCGATAGAACACTGGCCCTTGATGATCCGCTGGTTCGATCATGGCGCCCCTCAAAGCCTGCCACACGGGGGAATAACGTCGACTCCATTCCTCTCCGCCACCATACTTATTTTTCAGGGCCCAAGGACCCTCCTGAGAATGCCACAGAACGCAGATCTTACCGTCAGGGCGATTTAGGCAATGATCGTCGACAAACTTGTCGATAAGGAGACAAGCGTCCCATCTGAAACAGATCAAATCGGCGGTCTCGGAAGCAGACGGGGCGCCAGATATGTTATTAATGAACTGGAAAAGCCCACCCGCAACGGCAACATTCTGCCCCTTTTCCCAATCGCCGGGGCAGAGAACCTCGACAAATAGCTTTGCCATACTAAATACTCGAGATTGTACCATTGCTTGCGTAATCTCGTCGGTAATAGTATTGGAGTCGGCGCCGCCTGTGCGATAGTCGGCAGGCGTGGTCTCATTGTCGTTGGCGTCTGGTTGGTGGGGGTACGTCGGCAATGCTTCCCAGCGCTGTCTGAAATGGGCTAATGGGATCCCTGATCTTCTAGTCCAAGAATACTCCCAATTGTCATCCTGAGCGCTGAAGCAGAAGCTGTCGGATAGGAAGCGAGAGAATCCCCGCGCCCCTAAAACATCCTTGATAGAACGACAAAACTCATTGTACGTTTTTGTCTGCATCTCGGTAGGCTCCGTGGGTTGGAGGCAGGTATCGTCGTCTGTAAAATAGTCTGGATTGACTGTAATTGGTACTCCCGAACTACTGCCCTGTCCAAGCAATAGTGGCGTCGAGGCGTCCGAGAGCGACGCGATAGTTGCTCCAGCAAAAACGGACCCGCAGGCTCGTCCCATACTACCCGATACCCGCCACGAGATTGATGTATCGTCGGGTGTTGCGGCAGCCATTGTTGTTATATTCAGCTCAGGGGTAACTACCCAGCCTCCAGAGAAACAGGCTGTCGTGAACAAGGTGACCGATACGTACGGCTCTAGGGCTGCTTTGAGCTGTACGATACTGATGCCCTTATGCCGGGCGCCATTGTCGAGGCAGAGTAAGTGATTATCGATACCGTGACAAAAAACCATAAGAAGAAGTGGGCAGCCACTCTTCTTGGCCCGGAGAGATGCTTCATTGACTTCGTTGAGAAATCTGTCGATCATCTTGGTAGACTCGACGAGAGTGACTGGGGTGATGTCTGAGTCAAGGAGGTCGCGGCTTAGGACTACCTTGCGATCTCCATCGGGTGAACCGTGGAGAAAGTCGCCATACTTCTCCAGTAGCCTCTCTGGTTTGGCAGCCGTAAGCCAGGTCTGGTCCGCGACGGAGCCTTTCAGCAGGTAGTTGAAGGCGTAGAAATCGGACAGGAACCAGCCATCTTTTTTCTGGTCACCAGTATGGACCGTGGGGTGGGTGGCTGCGACGATGATGGTGTTCTCGTGGATGGCCGGGAAGGTGTGAGTGGCAAAGGTTTTAGGGTGCGAGGACAATCCCTTGTGCGTGCCGCCCGCAACTAGCGGGTTTCCCGACAGTGATGGTGGTGACAGTGGGCCGTGCTTCGGCGAATTGTCCTTTGAAGGATCCATGTTCTGCGGTGTTGATGATGCAAAGGCGACGAAGCTACCAATGCAGAAAGAGCGGTAGGCCTGTGCAAGCTGTTAGTCATGGCGGGACCAGCTGGGTTTTGTTTTTGGGCAGCAGCACTTACGAAGACGGAATTCTGAGTGATGGATGCCGAAGGCGCGAAGAGAGAGGGTGGGCAACCTTGGTGTGTTGCGAGTGAAAAGAGGAAAAGATGGGGTGAAGCAAATGGAAAGAAGGGAAAGGAATTTATTTGGCGAAGCACGTGATTGAAACTGTGTTCGGTTAGCAGACATTTCCAGCGTGGGTCAGCCACCAGGCGGTGCGACAAACCTGTGCCACCAAAGTAGAAAACAGCCACAAAAAGCGCAGGTGTGACCGGACTCGGGATAATCACGGACCGAAAGTGAGTTAAGGTTGTGACGAAAAATTTCAGAATTTTTGCTGTAGGCGCTGTAGCGCTGAGAGTGACGCTGAGATATGATGAACCGAGGCTGCTCCTAGAACCGGAGAGAGTGAGCGTTGCAGAAAGAAAGCGCCTCTGAGAATCGGCAAATGTAGGCTCGGAAGGTGCGCGGGGATGGTGGCGGGTTTTGAGTTTTGTATTGGCCCTTAGAGGCGCCGTGGCGCTGAGAGTGACGCTGAGATGTGATGAACCGAGGCTGCTCCTAGAACCGGAGAGAGTGAGCGTTGCAGAAGGAAGGCTCCTCTGAGAATCGGCAAATGTAGGCTCGGAAGGTGCGCGGGGATGGTGGCGGGTTTTGAGTTTTGTATTGGCCGTTAGAGGCGCCGTGGCGCTGAGAGTGACGCTGAGATGTGATGAACCGAGGCTGCTCCTAGAACCGGAGAGAGTGAGCGTTGCAGAAAGAAAGCAGGAGTGGGCGAGCTGTGTTGTCCGTTTTTGATCAAATGCTGAACATCTTGTAGGTTTAACATGGACTCTGAAGTGTTCAAATCGTTGCCGGGAGAGGTTCTTCCACGATATCGTCGGGCTTCTTCGTCTTCGTGGCTGAAGGTGGGTGGTGCTGGGAGCGATATCACCGCACAGTCGATTTAATGAGACAGGGCTGCACTAATGATCGCTGTATTCGTAGAATCCAAAGCCAAGGAAAGGAAAAGGAAAGAAGGTTCCAAAGTCTGCGTGGTGCGCGGAGAGGTAAGCTAGTTTGTGGGTCACGCAGTAAGGCTTGGCACGGGCCACGCATCCCCAAAACTTGGGCGGTATGGAGCTCGGGCCACTCAGCCTGGTACAGCCAATCAGGTGCCACATACCCGGTTGTCTTCCGCACCTGCCGTGACAAGTGAGAGGATCGGTCTCTTCCTCAGGGTCGAAGAACCGATCCTCATCAAAGGTGACGTCTCTCGTGGTGATGACTTCGTTTCAGGGCTGGTACCCAGATCCTGTAGATGTTGGTAGCGACGTAGCCAACACCAGGTATCCGATGTGTGCCCTCGAGTTGACGCTGAAGTGGGCGCTGTGTTTTGTTGCGCTTGTACTCCTTTTGAAGAGGGTATGCGCGTGCTCCGTAGGCGTAGATGCTTCGGTCCAGGTTGGTTTCAGCTCTGTATTGACGTTGGCGAGCCTCTTCGGGTCGAACCAACGGTAGTGTGCGTTCATCCAGGCGTGGATCACTTCAGGCCACAGGGGTCTCTGGCAGCCGTGAGGCGATCATCACGGTCCTGGTCTTCGTCTTGATCAGGCCTCCTGCTCTCTCACTGCCTCCGTTCGGTTCCGGTGTGCTTGCCGGCGTCTCTTGATCCAGGCTTCGAACCTGATAATGAGGTCCACTGAGTCATCTTTCCTGGCCATCGAGAAGACCTAGATCCCGCCGCTGTATTATTCGTCCTTGATGACGAGAAGGTATCTGTAGTCGTTGAAGCCGTCGACGTACCTGAACAGATCTTGATCTTGACCCCTCTCACGTTGTCAATCAGCCTCTCCATAATAGCTTCCCTTCGTAGATGCCCTGAGCGAAGGTGCCAGAGAGAAAAATTTGGCGCCGAACGTGGGAGAGGAACTTCCACAGCTGTATTGAACGGCGTTGGAAAGGATATATGTCGTTCATGTTCTGGGCTTGCTTGCTTTACCTACGATAGGAAAGGTCCTTGTTACTGTTGGCCAACCGAATCCCCAAAAACGAGGGCCAAGTATAAGGAAATGATGGATGCTTATAATAAAGAGCATGAAGCCGAGGACCGGGCGAGGTGGGAAATGGAGACCCAGATGCGCGGCGAATGCTTATCGAAGATCGGAAGCTTCCCGGCAGGAAGCCTGTCTGGCGATATAGCAAGAAGACTGGAAAGCAGGAGCGGGATTCGAAAGGCGGGATCGACTGGATACGTTACCAACAGGAGGTCTTGCTTCCTAAGTTCCTGCCCTTCATGAAGAAGCTCCGCCAAGACTTCGGCTTTACTCATATTGTCCAGGAGGATAACGCGAGCTCTCACATTGCTCGTTGGAATCGTGAGATGTGGGAAAAGGCTGGCTCCAAAGTCCTTGTATGGCCAGCGAACTCCCCGGACCTCAACGCCATTGAGCCTCCTTGGGCAAGGATTAAGCTCTCATGGGAAAGACGGAAGGTTCCACGATCAAGGCCGGCCCTGGAGAAAGATTTCTGGAGTAAGCAGTGGCGTGATTATCCACTGGAAAAGCTGCAGCGATTCGTGGAGAGAATCCCGGGGCACATTCAGTGGGCTATTCGGCTTGCTGGTGGTAACGAGTACCAAGAAGGGACGGTACCGCTGCCGTTGGAGCCGGGAAAAGAGGAGCCGGGTGATGTTACTTGGCGGGAATGGATGAGAAAAACAACCGAGGAAACGCAGGCCGAAATAGCTGCTGCCCTACAGGCCGAGGAAAAAGAAAGCCGACGGCAGCGACTTTGGTGATGCTGGGCCCTGCAACTTGGTTAGCCAAATTACCTGCACATGGTCAAAAAACAATGTGAATAGCTTCATTCGAATACGCCGAATCTGCTGATCATAGCGCTATTGATTGCATGCAAGTACGGGTTGTTTTGCGGTATGCAGGCAAGCCGAAATTGGCCATGAAATTCGTCGTGTTAAGGAAGGTATGTAGCTTAGCGGACCTTACAGGGCAGTAGGCGGGGTTGAAGTGTGTGTGTTTTTTTGGTACCGTGGGACGACCCCGAGCTTACATAAGGCAGGTGTGTAATGACTTTTGGCCCCAAGCTCCGCACAGCATCGAGTCATCCTCGCTTCCACCCTGGGGTCTCCGGTTCTTCTCCTTCATCACACTCGGCCCTACGGGAGCAATCGGTCCCGTGGCTGTGGTACCATCCCCCCCCCCCCACCCGATCACCCAGGCCAGGCGATCACTTTTTACACCAAAACACCACATATTTGAACAACCGTAGAATAGTCAATTTTGAAGCTATTCACAAGTAGAAAGTAGATTTAGTTAGGCAATTGCATGCGCTTTAATTTTAGTATAGATTCGTCAGCCCACAAGCCCTAATCTTTACGCTACACCGTCGCAAATTAATTACAAATTAGCGTCCTTTTAGCTTCCTTGACTTCTTTCCTCCCTACCTCTGAGTATGTATTGTGTTGTACGACTACCATGTCTACCTATAACGAAGACGATATGCTTAATGCATACCTTGATGTCACAGATGATAAGCTTTCGATTCGAAAATCTGCTCAAAAACACGGTATACCGTACACAACAGTGAACGACAGACTCAAAGGAATACCCCCCAAAGATGAGGCTGATCAGCCGCATCGTCGCCTTACGGTTGAAGAAGAAAAGCGGCTCATTCAATGGATCCTTCGTCAAGAGAGCCTCGGCTACGCCCCTAGCTATTCGCAAGTGTGTATGTAGTATTGTTAGAACACTACTTGTAAAAAACGGGGATAAAGAAGTCCTAGGGAAAAAGTGGGTTACAAGCAAGCAGCGAAAACGGCTGGACTGACAACCAACTCGCCATCAGTTGGCTCAACGATATTTTTATTCCACAAACCAACGCCTTGCTAGGCCACGACAGCGAGGCTCGCCTCCTTATTCTTGGTGGGCCACAATAGCCATACAACGGTAAGATATGAAGCCTACGCTTTTCCTTGAGCCTGTAGTCTCACATTATTATAAAAGGACGAGTTCATGACTACCTGCTTCCACAATAACATATATCTCTGCTTCCTACCGGCCCTCCCTGATAGCCCCGTGTCAGGCCGCCAGATGATGGATATGATATTGCAAACCGCCCGACTGTGGGGGTCAAGGTTCGTATCGTGCAGTGGGCACAATGGGTCTGAAGGGTAGGTAGTTATATGAAGAATGAACAAAGGGCAAGCTCCTTTTTGCACGGGTAATGCACAGTCAAACTGGGTTTGCCACTCAAGGTATACGAGTGCAGTGAATGTGTGTTGCTTGCTTGAGGAACCAAGCAAGCTCCTATCCAAGAGACGGTGGCTACGGTCGTCGTATATATATATATCTATACAAGTAAGCCAACCAGCAAAGCCCGAGGTCCCGGGTCCCGATCGCGGTACCTGGGCCAATGGTGAGGTCCCGAGGTCGGTCCCGGTGCGGGACTCCGGGTCAGCACCTGGCACAAGAATGAAGTTTAGAAAGGCCGCCCGAGCAGTTGACGGGCTTGAAGCCGAGTTGGTTTTGAAGCAGGCACACGAATCGAAGCCCTAGAGGCCGAATTGGAACGCTTAAGCCAAAGAAGAGGAGGAAAATTCCAAACCCGAATAAACGGTTCATGACTCTGGCTACCATACTACTGGGTGGCGAGGCTCCCGCAGAGCCTCAAGTTGAGGCTCAAAATGCGGCTCAGGCAGAGCCGCAAGAAGAAGAGGTGGATGTGGATGAAGAAGACGATGAGGATGACGCTGCAGATGACGACATTCCAACTGCAAGAATGACCAGATCAGGGCGTGCAACCAGGGTGCCGGCACGATATATGGATTAAACGATCAATTAGCTACATTCTGCCATGTTTTGTTTGTAAATAGCTTCACAGTTGACTATGCCACGGTTGTTCAAACATGTCGTGTTTTGGTGTAAAAAGTGATCGCCTAGCCTGGGTGATCCCTTCGGCGCAGTCAAGACTGGCGATTCAGGCCGCGGAGTCTCGGTTGCCGAGTATTATCCATCCACCTTTCGATATCGCGACGGGTCAGGAACCCCTCATCGGGAGGCGGTCCGTCGTCTCCCGCCCCAAGTGTTTCGACATCAGCCCCGAGTGTGTCGACACCAGCCGCTCCCGCCGCGGATGCAATCCGAATCACTGCCCACTGAATCTGGAACGCCAGTACCATCTTAGGGGCATCCACAGTGGCAACAGGGATGTCGAACGTATCGCCCGCGGTGAGGGGACGACCTGTGTGCCTGAGTGCAGTAACCCCATGGTCGAACAACGGGCTGCGGTCGTTTGTGAGCTTGATACCCAGGTCATGTTCATCACGTTGACCCCGACGCCACGCGATGGACTTGGGCATCCAGTGGAACTGGACCCTTATCAAGGACTTGTCCTCTTCGTCACTCGGGAGAATCCCGAGGAACTTGAAGCCAAAGTAGGCCCTTCTCCACCAGACGTGCAGATGCGGACTGAGCGAGATCATGTTCCACAGCTCGTCTGATGCCCCGACTCTGCTCGTAAAGCACTCCAGGTTCTGCACCTCCGCATCGTCTTCCAGGAGGAGGGCTATCGATATGCCTAGGCTCAACCTAAACATATCCAATTTCCCCTTGGTTCTGCATGACGAAAAGGGAATGATATGACATGCCTCTGGGTCCGCGATACCGAGGACCACGCACTTTCCCTTATCGAGCTCCTTGCGCTCAGAAGCTAATGCAGCATTCCGAATCAGCTCGCCATTGGAGTCGAGCCTTACTTCTGCATCGTAATCCTGGCTTGCTTCATCATGGGACGATTTGCGTCGCTTAGGCAGCGTAGTGCCGGGAGTGGCAGCGCCTTTCCGCTTCCTCGAGCCAGAAGCTGCGGCGGCCGGCTTTTCTTTCGAAATAGACGCCGACCTGGCGGCTGATCTTGACTCGTGGGTTGACCTCTCGACATCGGTGGTGGCTCCCTTTCGGGACTTTGTGAGAACTATATGTACCAGTGTTAGATAATCTTCTAATAAAGGAGGGTCGGGTGATCATACACAAAAGGACAAGGCGCTCTATGTCGTTCAAGGCCGCGAGAAGAGGAAACGGTGTAGCGCTAAGGCGGCGTAAGGTTGCAATTGGCATGAAAAGAAGGCCAGCGAACTGGTATCGGTCCAGCTCCCAATCGCCATGCATGGCATCAAAATAATTCTCAACCCGTCCGATACGTTCTAGTCGTTCGCGGAGCTCATTGAGAGGGAGAATGCTTGTCGTATTCTCCAGTACGGGGTCGGCCTCGATACTGAGGAATCGCGCCTGTACATGGCGATCGTGAACATGGGGGGTCCTCTTCAAGAAATGCATGCAGAGGCCGAGGACCTGCTCATCATTCTTGTTGGATGATGTAGCCAAAAACGCCGCTAGCTCTTGGGCGGTATTATTATTCGTCTTCGATTTGGAGACGGGTTTCGTGGAGCTGGAGCTGGGGCTGGGGCTGGAGCTGGGGCTGGGGCTGGAGCTGGAGCTGCCCTTTACGGACACAGGTTTCTTTGACTTGGCCATGGCGGACCAAAAGCGATCGCCTATTGAAGGATCAGTTAGTATAATCACTCTGGGATGGATATCTTGAAAGCCTACCTTGTGATTACCACAGAAGAGGCTTTTGGCGGCGGCGGACGGAGAGAACAAATGTAGCAGCAGGAACACGTACTGCCACAGGGACGGGAAGACAGCGACAGCTTTTTTTTCTCGATAAAAAATTGTAGGCGGGCGGCGCGGTGCATGCATGCGGGCAGGCAGGCGGGCGGGCGGGCAGGCAGTCAACTTGGTTGGTAATGTAGAAGAAGAGAGGAGGAAGAAGTTGGCAATTCAGGGGTGGCGGGCGCAGTCCCCGGAGTCGATTCCGACGCGGACGAAAACTGGCCAATCCCTGTGCGAGAAAATTTTGGCACCTTCACGGTAAAGTAGAAGAGACAGCCTCTCTACGGTGGCTCCGTTCAGCTGAATGAAAGTGTAAATAGTGGCATCTGACTTTACCGAGCTTTAATTGACTTTCTCAATGCCGGGTGTGGCTCCGTTCAGCTGAATGAAAGTGTAAATAGTGGCATCTGACTTTACCGAGCTTTAATTAACTTCCTCAATGCCGGGTGTGGCTGCCATGAAATGCGGCATTTTACAGTACAAAAAGCGGCTCCTGCGTTGCCAGATGCCAAGGACCCACAGGTAGACGCACATCAAAGCTCTAAAATAAAGCCAAACTTTCGCCTGCCGGGGTAGGGCGTGGGTGGCTGCCATAAAATGCGGCATTTTACTGTACGTGACTTCCTCAATGCCGGGCATAAAATGCGGCATTTTACAGTACAAAAAGCGGCTCCTGCGTTGCCAGATGCCAAGGACCCACAGGTAGACGCGCATCAAAGCTTTAAAATAAAGCCAAACTTTCGCCTGCCGGCAGTAAAGTAAAGTTGGAACTCGGTGACTGATATATGATGACGGTATGACGGTGTTGAATGATGCACACATGTAGAAGAGGCATTCCTACCGGCAGTAAAATCAGTGATACATGTGACAGTATCAAAGAATGCATATATATAGCAGCAGGCTCCCCGTCAGATTCGACCCATTCTTCTACTCCCGTCAGACCCAACATATTCTCCTACCATCGTCTCCCGGCAGCTTTGCAGAATCTTCCACGCAATCACCACCGTTCAGTCAGTGTGTATCCCCGCCGCCAGGTCTTCTTCTTCTTCTTCCACGTAGGGCGCTAACGGCACTTTTATCGTTTAGCATCTCTCTCAGCAGCATCATGTCTTCGCCCCCTCCCTCGCCGTCTTCCCCAGCCCCAGCCACGTCAGGCACCCAGCCGACCCGTGGCAGCGGCAGCAGCAACCGCAGCAGCAGCAACCGCAGCAGCAGCAGCAGCAACAATGACAACAGCGGCAGCGGCAGCAGCAGCAGCAGCGGCAGCAGCAGCGGCAGCAGCAGCAACAACAACAGCGGCAGCAGCAGCAACAACAACAACAGCGGCAGCAGCAGCAACCGCAGCAGCAGCAGCAACCGCAGCAGCAGCAGCAACAACCTACCGTCGTTTAATACGCCGGGGGCTGCTGCTGCTGCTGCTGCCAGAGCTACTGCGGCTTTCGGGGCTGCTGCTGCTGCCAGAGAAACTGCGGCAGCATTCAGGGATATCTACCGTGCGCAGCAGAGGATGGGTGCACGAGAAGACGACGAAGATGGCAGCGACGACGAGGAAGCCTTGCACCTGGCTGGCGAGAGAGGTATGCGTGCAGCGCTCGCAGAGAGCCTGTACCACATACGCCTGGCAATGCCGCACTTGGGCGAAGAGGAAGCCCAAGTGATAGCGTACCACGTGTGTGTGCGCGGGTTGGGCGTGGCGAGGCGAATCCTCGCACAGAGTGAGGAGGAGCAGCACGAGGACGGCGGCGAGGAGTACGGCGGCGAGGAGTACGGTGGCGAGGAGTAGGGCGGCGAGGGGTACGACGACGAGGAGGGCGATGAGGACGAGAACCACGGTGAGGAGTAATTGTTTATTTTCGCATCTGTTACATGTTTTTAAGCATCTTTGGTTCGTCTTTTCATGGCTTTACTTGTGTTCTGTTCTGTACCTTTTTTTGCAGACTTGCTAGCAGTTTTGACGTTGCTTGATTGATTCTGTCTTGATTTCTTTTTTTGCAGACTTGCTAGTAGTTTTGACGTTGCTTGATTGATTCTGTCTTGATTTCTTGTACAAAACAACTTCGACACCACGGTTTCGTTCGCTGGAGGTACTCAATACGTAAGGGGAAAGATTTGGAGCGCAGCTGAGCCCGAAGCGGGAAGAAGCGAAGTGCCTCGAGGGCACCGTGATAACCAGCAGACGAAAGTTGCAGGAAAGGAAGAGAAGAGAGGAGGGGGGACGTCCAACCATGCGCTCAGGATCACGCACGAACATGGAAATTGCCAAGGGCAACTTTGGGGTAAAACGATGGTGTGTTGTTGTTGTTGCTGCCGCCGTCGACGACGACGTTGGCAGACGCAGAAGCAGACATATTTCGTTGCTCTCTTTTGCCTTGCTTCGTCTCGGGCAGCGCGGCAAAAGGAGAAACCACCAGACACAAAGACAGGCCACAAAGACGTCTTTGCCTTGTTCTTCTCTTTTGCCTTGCTTTGCCTCGGGCGGCCCTCCAGACATGAAGCGGCGGGCGGCTCGCTTCGCTCGAAAGGGCTGGCGCTGGCAACTGCGTGCGATACAAAACTCAAAACCCGCCACCATTCCCGCGCACCTTCCGAGCCTACATTTGCCGATTGTCAGAGGCTCTGCAACGCTGGCCTTGTCGCGTTCTGGAGCAGCCTCTCTTCATCACACCTCGGCGTGCGTTGCCTGCGCTGGCACTGACACCGACACACGTCCAAAGCCTGCCTCGTCGCACTCGCCACGGATTCTTTCTTTCTACAACGCCGGCTTTCTCGCCTCCACATCTCAGCGTGCGTCGAGGAAGGAGCACTCGAGCCACTGCACTGACATCTGCCTCACTTTATCTCACACTAACTCAGACCAGCTTGGTGTGGCTCAGGTGCCTGCGTGCGGCACCCACCACCCACTTTTTAAAGAATTGGGCCCACTCCAGATTTTTTAGCCAATCAGAACACGACGAAAAGAACCACCACCAAGCTGGTCCGAGTTTCTGAGCTAAACCCCGACCACCTCAACATCAATCGACGATATCTACCGAAGCTGTCATATATTGCGCGCAAATCGCTGTAACAACACGCCGTTAGTACCGTTGGAATGCCCTCAATTCAAGCTGCTGATTGGTACTAATTCCATGCATAGAACATGTCTTCCGGGTCGGATTCCGAGCAGCAGCCCTCACAAGGTGCGCCCGGCGCGAGTAGTTCATTCGCCCAAAATGACCCTCAAGAGGCTCCAGAAGCTCAGCAGCGGTTACCAGAAGACCTGGGCCTGTCGGGTGTCTCGACAGATGCCTCCTTCCCGAGGACATTGTGCCAGAGACTGTGAGCGTGTGGCACAAGTTGAGAAGTGCGAGTTTGATGCGGGCCTCACGCGGGCAACAAGATGAGGCGTAGAGCTACAATATGGAGGCTTTTATCACCAAGTGGGTGGAAAATGGCACAAGAGCTCGGCGGCAATAAGCAACCAAAACTAATCGTGGTTTAGTTCTCGTCAAGCAACGCCGTCCTCAACAACGTAGCCGACGAGAACAACAGCGCCTGTGGGTCTTGGAAGGAGACGGCCACTTTCGTCTATTCATGTAAAATGCAATCCCTCCCGGCAACAATAGGAACACTGTTGCTGGTGATAAGACTCCACCCGTCCTATTGTCGGGACCCTAGCCGACTCGACTCGGCAGTGTTCAGAGAACAATAGGAACACCCTTTTCACCGAGCAAAGTCCCCAGCCGACTCGACGCGGCAGTGTTCAGCGAACAATAGGAACACCCTTTTCACCGAGCAAAGTCCCCAGCCGACTCGACTCGGCAGTGTTCAGAGAACAATAGGAACACTTTTTTCACCGAGCGCCGTGGTTTGTGGTCCAGCATAAATTCTTCTTCCGTGTCTCTCTTCTTCCCTTCGTCCCTCTTCACCCAGTCCGTCAATCAGTCTAAGCCCTCGCACCAAAAAATTTGCACACACCATCTCGCGCCTTCTACATCAACCTCGACACGCCACACAGTGAGTATCCCATCCTTTGGATATAACATCCACCAAGCAACACCATCTCACCACATAACACCATGCAGCAATACACACACACACACACACACACTTTAAAAAATGGACGTGACATCCTTCATGTACACGCACATCCACCCCGTGCTGCGGCTAAACCGCGACCTGGAGCGGTTCGGCGTGTTTGTGGCACTGACGGACGCGACCGGCCTTCGAATGATGCAGCGCCGCTACCAAGAGCAGCCAGCGGCGGAGGGCCACCAGATGGTGGTGATGCCACTGCCCGACGTCGACTTCCCGGCGCGCGTGGCGCTGTTCTGCCGCAACCTGCCGACCCTGCTGGAGCCCATGCGAGTCGTTGTCAACCGCGTCGACGACGTGGAAATCATCTTTGCCGACATCGAGGCAGCCCTATTCGCCCTGCACCGCCGCCGCCCCGTCTTCATGGTCGGCTACTGGGCCCCCACCCCCGTCGGCGGCATGTTTGTTTTCTGAGCGGCGCGTGTTTGGTGGAGACCGACGAGCGGCTGAGAGGTTTGTGATGCCGACTTGGTAGCTAATTGTGGCCTGTGCTAACGTGTTTTGTGGCTAGTAGCAGCTGGGGTTGAAGCCTGGGGGAGGGAGGGGAGGGAGGGGAGGGAGGGGAGGGAGAGGGAGGGCGTTTTTCGGGGGAGGGTTGGCGGGCGTTTTGGTAGTTGTTGGGCCGCGGGCCCGTAATGAACTTGTTTGCGCCGCATATTTCCCTTGTCGTGATGACCGTTCTATGTTGTCTGCTCTCTGAAGCATGTTATGGACCTTAGACGGCGATTTACGCGGCAAATGGTCACACAATACCTTCTTCCTCGGCAACCATCAATTGACGCAGCCTCTAAATGGCTACTCAAGTACGCATTTATGCACATCTTCGCCAAAAGCTCTGCTCCAGAGATGCCTGCCGTGAAGAGAGTCGCTTACAAGGAGACTCCTTTCCTACAACTTGGGGCCATCTTTGAGGATGAGAACACGATTGATAGAGTATACAAGTTACACGAAGAAGGATATTAAATAGGGACCGTCTACTCGGACTGCAGGAATCGTCTTCTAGACTGCAGGCACACCAAAAAGGTACATGGAGCCATCGCCCCAAGCCACTAGCCCAGCCAAAATCGGATTTCTACACCTCAGAAAGCCCAGTTCAATGGGTTGAATGCTTCTTCAGATGGCCGGCCTGCCCACCCTGCGCCCGGCACCCTGCGCCCGGGCCAATTTCTACCTGCAATTGAGGCCATCGCCAAATCTCCCGCCTATGCCCTGCGCCCGGGCCACTTGGACCAATTCTTACCCGCAGTTGAGGGCATCCGCAAAATCCTTCAATCTTTAACCACAACACCACAATACCGTCAATTGAGCTACAACAACAACAACGACGCGATTTTATCGCCGCGCAAGTAGGTGCGCAGCTTCATTTTCAATCTACAAAGCTAACTAGCGATAGAAGATGGCTGAGCGCGAGCCCTCGGTCGCATTCGACGACCCCGATGAACAAGACGATGGCGCGCCGCACCCCCCGCCGGACCAAGGACTTTGGGACCTCGCGAGTCGATATTTCCCGTCTCCAAGATAAAATGCGACGAACTTCAGAGGCGCATTCGCGGGGGACATTCACCAAGAAGCGAGACTGTGGATTCAAGGCAGTTGCAGCGGCCCCCTGCAGTCAAACAACGGGAAATGGACCCTACAGATCAAGGACTCGGTTCACAATCACCATGGCCTTGAGAGAAATACCTTGAAGATGTCTATACTCCCCGGCGTCGGTGGACCGTTGAAGAGAGGGCATCCGTGTCGGCCTTTAATGACAGGCCGAGTGTCACGAATCGTGACATCAAGCTTGAAATGCGGAAGCGGGTTTCCCGGCATCAACTTTTACCGCCGGACAGCTCCGGAACCTTCGCTGCAGCTCGAAGCAGGACAGTCTCGCCGGTCGCCTTCCTTTTCAAGCCACAATGAAGGTTCTCGACGACAGAGGAATACAGTACAAAGTCCTTTGGGGTGATGAGGAAGAAACAAAGCCAGAGGGCTTGTTCTGGTCTGATTCGTGGTGCGAGGACATGTGGAAGCCGTATCCCTGGGTACAGATGTATGACAACACATACAAGACGATCAACAAGGCTTCGACTGGCTGATGGACCGAGTTAACGAGCACCGCGAGAATGTCGGCGCGAGTAAGCCGGTAGTTACCTTGACCGACTTGGACAGCACGATGAAGAATGCGGTGGCGCGTGTTTACCCTGATGCAGGCCCTCACATCAGCAAGAATGTGGTCCTGCAAGTCAAACGCAGGTGGGATAACCAGGCCGCGGCGCAGGTAAATGCCGCACATGTGGCTCAACGTGCCCAAGCTGGCCAGGCGAATGGAAACCAAGGCATCAACAACAACGAACATGACCGGGACGAACATGACCAAAACATTGTCAACAGACTCAACCGCCGAGCCGACGAAGCGCTCGGACCGCTTCCTGACGAAGTTGAGTACTCTCGAGCCGGGCTTTACAAGCTTTGGGAGCATATGCTCCATGCCCCTACCCTCGAGGGCTTCACTCAGATCAGATTCTTCAAATAGATACACCAATCAAATAAACAGATCGGGCCCGTCTGCTAAACAAACAAATCAGATATCAGGCCCTGCAACAAGCGTTGCTGCTATTACGCGCTCTCGCTCGCCCGGCCCGAGCCGCCAGCCGTCGATCTTCTCCCAGATGCAGTCACGGCCTCCATCCATCGCAGCTCAGGCTGCTGATGCCCTCACCGCCGCCCCCGTCGTCGAAGGCTCCGTGGAAGACCTCCCTCGCATCTGCTGGGCCGGCAAGCACTACGTACTGGATTCTCATGTACTCGGGCCGTGTTCTCGCGGCCGTAGGAGCTGGGTCATGGGTCACGGCTGGTTTCTGGCCGGGATCACGGCAAGAGGCGCCTTAATTCCCGGCAGAGAGGTTTGGTGCTGCAGGCATTGTGATCAACAGAGGAAACACGTTACTTACGATGCTTCCTCTACATCGTCTGCTTCAACGCATCTAGCTAAGGAGCATCGTATCCGGAAGCATCAAGAGTATCAAGCTGACGGTCCCGATATTCTCGCCATGCAGCATGCAGCATCGTTACAGATTCCTCAAGCCAAAGATCAAGCCTTGAAGCAGCTTGCCGTTGCCTTCCTCGTCAACTCCAACAATCCCTTTACGACCTTTGAAGACCCTTACCTCAAGAGCTTCCTAAAGCTATTCAACCCAGACCTCGCCGCTGCCGTCGCCTTAGGGAGGAATACCCTCACTTCGATACTAACCAACATGTTCGAGGAGCAGAAGGCCATTCTTCAACAAGAACTAGGGGATTCCCTGACCTCGATTCACATTAGCTTCGACCTATGGACTTCCCCAAACCGCCTGGCCTTCGTTGCCGTATTCGCCCACTTCCTGAATAGCAAGCGACAGTATTCGAGCCGGCTCATCGCGTTCAGGAGGCATCCCGGATCACACAACGGCGAGGGTATTGCCAACACCCGTCAAGAAGTCATCCAGGCTTGGGGCATCACCCAGAGGCTCGGGGTAACCGTTTGCGATAACGCCTCGAAATAACGATACGTGCCTACAGGCTTTATACCCTCGGCTCATCCCTGGAATGACCGAGAAGGATGTCTTACATCGTCGGATGCCGTGTTTCGGTCACGTTTTGAACCTGGTTGCGAAGGCGTTCCTTTTTTGGCGAAGAAGCCGATTCTTTCGAGCTGGAATCCGATTCCCTCGAGGTCTTGGAGCAACATGACGATGCCTTTATCCATTGGCGCCGTAAGGGCCCGGTCGGGAAGCTTCACAATATCGTCAAGCTCATCCGGGCCTCCCCTCAACGCTCCGAAGCTTTCCGGCAAGTAGCAGAGGCTCGGGAGCAAGAGGACCTTCACGATTCCTTTTTACCTTGTATGCCGAATCCACGGCCGAGCTGTAGTTACGGCAGAATAACGCTACAAGGTGGAATTCGACGTACCTCATGATCGACCGGGCCTGGAAGAAGCAACGGGATATTCAGGCCTACATCCTAGCTTTGGGTTATCCTTCCTCGAAGAGGCTTGGTGTTCCCCGGAACACTCACCGTGGCTCGGGCCGGCGAAGTTGGCCGTCAAGGCTTACTTTGAGCGTTGGTATCCAGAACCTCACCATGATCCCTTCGATTCGCCGTCACCGTCACCGTCACCGTCACCGTCGCCATCGCCACATCCTTCAACATGGTCAACAGCTTCACAGCATCCCAACCGCGAACCGAGCCGGTTCATGTAGTGGATCAACAACAGACGGTCTCGACCTTCAGACAGCCACGGCGAGCTTGAGAGATATTACCACCTTGACCCTCAGGAATGTTCCGATCCGATCCAATGGTGGCTGGATCACCAAACAACCTCTCCCCGGTTGAGCCGGTTTGCGTTGGACCTCCTAGTCATCCCGGCCATGTCAGATGACCCTGAACGGGCTTTCAGCCAGGGAAGCTTGACGGTGACGTCCCAACGGCACAGCCTCAGCCAAGGACGCATCGAGGCTATACAGATATTGAAGAATCGGTTCAAGGACAAGGTCATCCAGGCCGGAGGCATCAATTTCAGCTTCAGCTAGGCCGGGAATGCCCTCATTTCGGTTGGCGGTTCAGATATCTGTCAGATATATCAGATGTATCCAAAACAAACAGATACAGCCGCCGTCGGGATCTGAGTGAAGCGCTGGGCTTCAACCTCGCATATGAAAAGCTCAAGGCATTCTTTCCTCGGCAGGTGGAAATGCTCAACTACATCGAGGAGACCTGCATGCCTGTCCTTGGACAGTGGGCAACTTATCACACCGACAAGCGCCTCAACTTGGGCCACAGGACCACATCGCCAGCTGAGGCGATTAATCGCTGCTTCAAGAGCTTTGTTGTCACAGGCAATAGCGCTGTTCTCGATGCGGTTGTTGTGTTTGCAGCGATGAGGATGGACGAAAACGCGGTCCTTGGTGGTGTGTTGTGCCTCGGGGGGGCTACTTGATCATGTTCCACTTCGACTCGAGCAACGGCTTCTCTTCGGGAGTTGGTGGCGTCGTGGGTGGAAGAATGGGACAAACGAAACAAGACGCCGAGTGGAAAGGAAAGAAGCAAAAAAGGAGAAGGAGGAACATGTTGGACTCGACAGGCTCGCCGTGCGCCGTTCTGGCCCAGAGAGGCATCACCAAGTGTCATGCCGCTGATCATGTATAGTTGCACGGCTAGAGTCCTCGCCTTTGTCATACATCGTCACCTAGTTGGAGAAGACAAGCTTCAAGAAAAGGACCTCACTGTTGACGCCATCAAGGGGGTAATGACATCCGGCGCCGCCCACCTCGACAGCGTCTCTGATGCTGTTTGGAAGACAGTCTTCTCCTTTGAAGGCTGGACAGGCCGTCATAGCGACCTGGATGGCCCTATTGATCTAGACTTTAGGAGCCACTGCCGGCTAATGCAGTGCGTGGAAAATCCTACACGAAGCAGTTCGCCACGGCGATTACGGCCTGCTTCGTGACATCATCCCGATGCTTTCTATTCTTTTCTGGGGAGATCTGGAGCCATGCTGGTCGGTAGAACATTTTTATTCATGTAATAGTTCAAAGGAGAATTGCCCTACTTCCTTCGCAGATACAAACAAATCGCAGACACAAACAAATCGCAGATGTAAACAAATCGCAGATGCAAGCAAATCGCAGATGCAAACAAATCGCAGACACAAACAGATCGCAGATGCAAACAAATCGCAGACACAAACAAATCGCAGATGTAAACAAATCGCAGATGCAAGCAAATCGCAGATACAACCAAATTGCAGATGCAAACAAATCGCAGACACAAACAAATCGCACATGTAAACAAATCGCAGATGCAAACAAATCGCAGATACAAACAAATTGCAGATGCAAACAAATCGGGAAGAAGATAAAGAAGAAGGTGACATGGTCTGCGCGAAGCTGGTCATGCTGCTGCTTTCAGAAGATGTGAATCAGACACAAACAAATCGCACATGCAAATAAATCGCAGATACAAACAAATTGCAGATGCAAACAAATCGCAGACACAAACAAATCGCAGATACAAACAAATTCACCATCTCTCAATCGTCCCAAACTCTGTTCTAGTCGTCGTCCTCATCCTCTTCGTCCTCTAGTTCAGAAAGCCCAGGCAACGAATTCAAGTACTGGCAAATCTCTCCAGATTGTGCCACAATTTCTTGTGGTACGACGATTTTGCACTCGATATACACCCCCTGACCGTTCCAGGAGGCTCTCCCGAGCACGCACTTGGGCCACCCTTTTTGGGCGGCATGTCTTGCGTACTTCTCACAGGCCTTGGCACGGGCCGTGAAGAAGATTTCGGCCTTGTGTTCAAGGGCCGGCCGTGTATAGCCGTAAATCTGCACCCTTCCAACATCTCGTATAGGCCCTAGCCGCCAAGCGGGTGGCGGAGTCCAGTCAATAGTGGGGCGGTTATCTGCAAATATAAGTTGTTAGGCGTAAACATGTGGTAAAGTTTTATGAGTTGACGTACTGCTGGGGACAGGGAAGCTGTCCCTCTCTCTCCTTATCGGCGTGGCCGAAATGTTCCTGGGAGCACCCAGAGGCGGTGCCGGGGACGGGGACGGGGACGCGGGAGCCGACGCGGGAGCCGACGCGGGAGCCGATGCAGATGGTGACGCTGCGGGAGACGCCCACTCAACTTCGTCCCTGGTCGTTGATGATGCCCGGGACGTGGCAGGCGACGTTGCAAGTTCGCTCATGTTTATTGGTGGAAAGTGCCTTGCTGGTGAAAAGTGTCTTGTTGGTGAAACGCGCCAGGGACAGGGACTGGTTTTATTTTTGTTGGACGTAGGAAGAAAAGAGAAGTGTTGGAGCAAGAGGGAGGGAGACGCTCCATATATACACGTTCCCTTTCCTCATTCCGGCTCTGTGGCCCAGGTGGCCTGGTTTCGGGCTCGAGTAACCTGGTTCCTTCGGTTATTAGAAAAGTAAGCTTTTTCCATTGCCGTAGTGCACATGTCCCGCATGCATGCAGGGCAACAAGGCCAGCGATGCAGAAAGAAAGCATGAGTGGGCGCCTCTGAGAATCGGCAAATGTAGGCTCGGAAGTGCGCGGGTCTGGAGTCTTGTATCGGCTGTTCGAGGCGCCGTGGCGCTGAGAGTGACGCTGAGAAAGAAGGCGCCTCTGAGAATCGGCGATTTCTCTGCAGTCCCACCAGCTCTAGCGCGGTTCCTAGTGCCTGAACATCTGACTGAGGCCTTTTCTCTCCTTCCCGGCCGGCCTAGCAAAAGTCAACTGCAGCTCCACTTCACTAATAAAGTCAACTGCAGCTCCACTTCACTAATGAGCTCAAACCACCACCTCTGGGTTGTCCAAAAAGGTTGCCTGCAAACTAGGTTGCCTGTAAACCTAACAGCAGTTCCACCAGCTCTAGCGCGGTTTCTGGTGCCTGAACATCTAACTGAGGCCTTTTCTCTCCTTCCCGGCCGGCCTAGCGAAAGTCAACTGCAGTTCCACTTCACTAATGAAGTCAACTGCAGCTCCACTTCACTAATGCGCTCAAACCACCACCTCTAGGTTTTCCAAAAAGGTTGCCTGCAAACCAGGTTGCCTGTAAACCTAACAGCAGTCCCACCAGCTCTAGCGCGGTTCCTGGTGCCTGAACATCTGACTGAGGCCTTTTCTCTCCTTCCCGGCCGGCCTAGCGAAAGTCACTTTACTAATGAAGTTAATTACAGTTCCACTTCACTAATGCGCTCATACCACCACCTCTGGGTTGTCCAAAAAGGTTGCCTGCAAGCCAGGTTGCCTGCAAACCTAACAGCAGTTCCACCAGCTCCAGCGCCATCTCGGTGACTCAGACCTCCTCTCCAGCAAATGTAGGGGTTTGGAGTCTTGTATCGGCTGTTCGAGGCGCCGTGGCGCTGAGAGTGACGCTGACATGTCATGAACCGAGGCTGCTCTTGGCTCGGAAATCAGGCCGTCTTTCTTGGGAAAAGAATCACCACCCCCAAGCTGGTCTGAGTTTCTGAGCTAAACCCCGACCACCTCAAACATCAATCGACGACATTTACCGAAGCTGTCATATATTGCGCGCAAATCGCCGTAACAACACGCCGTTAGCACCGTCGGAATGCCCTCAACTCAAGCTGTCGATTGGTACTAATTTTATACACAGAACATGTCTTCTGGGTCGGATTCCGAGCAGCAGCCCTCACAAGGTGCGCAAGCAGCCGTCACAGAGACCACGGCGAAAAGGAGGAGGGTGATGATTCCAGCCAGAAGCAGAAGCAGAAGCAGCCAGCGAGCGCCACACAACACGTCGAACACATCTCGCCCGCCGTCGCCTACACCCCCCCCGTTTGCGAGTGCTGGGAGACGTGCGCTCCCGGCCCACATGCGCCAGGCTCAGCAGCAGTCGTCAGGAGATGGAGACATGTCAGAAGCCTCGTCAGATGCTCCCTTTCCAGACGATATTGTGCCACAGACCCTGTGCGCATGGCGCAAGTTAAGCGGTGCGAGTGTACTACGGGCTTTCCGCGGACAAGAAGATCAAGCAAAGACGTACAATATAGGGTCCTTTGTCAATAAGTGGGTAGAGAATGGCACAAGAGCTCAACAGCTGGCAGATGCCCTACTTGATCCTCGTGTACGGGAAGCTCTCAAAGCGAAGGGAGTCACAGTCAAGGCAGCCGGGGATGAACAGCTTCCCACCAGCATGCAAATACGAGAGGAAATGAAGACGCTGGTCAGCGAGCCTCCTTTCGGCGACTTCGAGCCGGAAATTGACTGGCAAGAAGCAGTACCAACGACTGTTGCAGAGCTTCGGAACCCTCGTTGGGTTCTAGAGAGATTGACGCGGCCCTGGCCGACTCTCGTCACCAAGGCGCCTAGTATGGTTGCTTTTTTCTCCCAGGTTTTGCAGAGTCAGGTATGGCTGTTTATTTCCCAAGTAAGAAAATACAACTAATGTGGTTTAGTTCTCGATGAGCAACGCCGTCCCCAACAACACAGTCGACGCGAACAACAGCGCTCAGATCTGCCTGCTGTCTTCCCTCCTTATGAGAGGCTACGCGAGGAATACCAGCACATATTTTCGCCAAGTTCTGGGCCTCTATATGCTCGCCAGCGGCACGCCTCGCCGCGTCATCGACACCCTCTCCCAATTGGGCATCATCTGCTCATATCAAGTCTTGAGTAGACTGCTGAAGAAGGTGGAGAAACAGACAAAGGATAACATCAGGATGGCGAGCCAGGCCGGCATGCAAGATGCCTCCTCACGTCTTGGAGTTCGAGGCCAGGCCGGCATGCAAGATTCCTCCTCACGTCTTGAAGTTCGAGGCCAGGCCGGCGTGCAAGATTCCTCCTCACGTCTTGAAGTTCGAGGCGAATCGACGAGCCGTCCGTCCGACGTCAATCTATCTGATCGTTCGGCCGCACACGATCCTAACGGAATTATTGTCTACGATAACTTCAACTTCATGAATCGGATTGGTGAGCCAGGCGGCATGCAAGATGCCTCCTCACGTCTTGAAGTTCGAGGCCAGGCCGGCATGCAAGATGCCTCCTCACGTCTTGAAGTTCGAGGCGAATCGACGAGCCGTCCGTCCGACGTCAATCTATCTGATCGTTCGGCCGCACACGATCCCAACGGAGTTATGGTCTACCATGACTTCAACAACTTCATGAATCGGATGGTGAGCCAGGCCCGCATGCAAGATGCCTCCTCACGTCTTGAAGTTGGAGGCGACTCGACGAGCCGTCCGTCCGACGTCAATCGACCTGATCGTTCAATCTCCCACGGCGCGCCGAGGAATTGGATAACAGGCCTTGAGGTGCGTATCGGCGTCAATCCATCCCAGCTTCGAATCAGGCACGTCTTTGGTGACATCATCAACGCTGACTCTCGCCTAGGTTCATCAAGGGAACGATCCGTACCGTGATCTTGCCGGTCAGGGCAGAAACAGTGTACAGGACGGCGCTTTTGCCGCAGCCAGTTTCCCGCAACAAGGACTGTATCGCCCTGTTGGTGTACCAATCGCTGCACAGCTTGAACCTGGCCACGCGAGCCTCCAGGGCGTTTACAGCTGTCAGGAGGTGTTCAGGGGTTCAGGGGCACAAGAAATAACAGGCCTTGAGGTGCGTATTGGCGTCAATCCGTCCTGGCTTCGAATTAGGGACGTTTTTGGTGACATCATCAACGCTGACTCTCGCCTAGCTTCGTCAAGGGAACGATCCGTACCGTGATCTTCCCGGTCAGGCCAGAAACAGTGTACAGGACGGCGCTTTTGCCGCAGCCAGTTCCCCGCAACAAGGACTGTATCGCCCTGTTGGTGTACCAGGTGCTGCACAGCTCGAACCTGGCCACGGCGAGCCTCCAGGGCGCCTGTGATGCCGCAGATGGCCCTGTTGTTATCCGTGACTTTAATATTCAGGTGCTCGACAGCTCCGGCCGCAGGCTTTTGCTCTCGTCAAGGTCCATCGCGACGGCGAAAACGATGCAGGAAAGCCGGGTTCGTGAAGTACCTTGTTTGGGGAAGAAGAGTGGCCTCTGAGGATGATGCCCTCGGCGAGGAGTAACTGTGTAAAAATTGCGTGTTTACCAGGCACTTAGCAGACGCGTTGAAGCTGTTGCGTACGTGTGTTTTTTTGCTTTGGCACTAGGAATCTGACTTGACAGCGCGAGACGTATATGAAAATATGACCGTTTGAAAGCCCTCTCAATTCTGAAGCTCCGCAGCTACCTTTTATGACTTCACCATGTGGAATGGTTATTTGGTTACGCGTTGGAAATGCACCCTGTTTTTTTTTTGTATGGGGCCTGTTGAGGGGGGTCACGGTTCGGGTCCAATCGCGCGCAGTCAGGCTTCTTTCTTGGGCGGGCACGACAGGGGGGGGGGGCCCTTGTCCCAAAGGGGATCGGAATGCTGCTAGCGTACAATAGCGGGAGGGGAATCCCCACTTTTTTTGGCGGCCATGAGTGGGTTGTCGTGTTGCGTTGTTGTGGAGCCAAAGATCAACACATCTAGGCGTAAAGATGACACACCAGCGCCTGTATGCGCGCAGCTGCAAGTTTGAGGGCACATAGAGGCCGTTCAGGGCTGGTCAGATTCAAAGAGTGCGTGTAGACATCTCAAGGACTCGTCGTGTCGTGGCTGTACCAGTCTTGGTTGCAAGGCATTTTCCAGCTGCCAGGATGCAAAAAATTTACTCCCAAACCAACATATTCAGCCACAACACAGCGAGTCCTTGGTCAAATTAAACGGTCTCTTCGGGAATAGAAAGCCCCAAGTTCCTTCATTCTGCTCTCAAATTTGCAGCTATGCGCATGCATGCATGCGTCGTTGTTGTTGTCGTGGAAGGAAGGATGTAGATTTGCAGTCAAATTTGGTGGGTTGACGTGGATTTCGATGGCGACAGGGGGCGTAAATATACGACTTGTCAAGACAAGTCTCTAATTCCTTGCAAAAGTCAACAAGGCCTGCATGCGGGAAGCTGTAGATTTGAGAGCAGAATGAAGGCATTTAGGGCTTTCTATTCCTGAAGAGACCATCCAATTTGACCGAGGACTCGCTGTGTTGTAGCTGCATACGTAGTTATGATCCGTTTTCGTTGGGGTGGGCGAGAAATTTTCACCCCCGGTTGGAAGCAACGGCACGATTGACAATAGATGCAAATGTATATAACAAAATAAGCTACCTGGCAAGTCTGGAAGGGGTCGCTGAACGGTGCCTCCGGCGGCCCTCCGGGGGCGCCTGCGGCGGGCTGCTCGCTGCGCTCGGTATTCCGCGGCTTAGAGGGTGATCTTTTCCTTAGAAACGGGGCTCGGAAGACTCCCAACGGGAGCTTTCCGAAGAGCGATCTTTTCGCACCAGAACGATTTCCAGCCAGAAATGCACCCATTTCCAGTTTCCGGAAAAAAAGTCGCACATTTCCACACCAGCCAGTTGGAAATCGACTTTTTCCTCGGAAGACTTCAATTACTGCCTTGAAGACTGCACTGCTTGTTGACTTCGTGATGCCTCGCAACGCCCTTGCAAAGAGGTCCCGGCAGGAGGTCCAACGCAGGAAGCGAATCGGCTCTGTATATTACTTCTTCTCGCCCTCGCTGTTCCTCGGGGTCCCTACAAGCCAGTCAACCTCAATGCCTTCAAGGGAATGCTCACAACGAATGAGCTTCTATTTGGCCACGTAGGTCGATTGTTTAGCCTCCCTCATCCGTATACGCGCAACGACTTTCTTCGCCTTGGTTGCTTGGCTGAAGCACAACACGGAATTGAGGGCATCGCGGCACCTGACCCTCGAAGAAAAGGTCCTTATATTCCTGGTTGTGGTATCGCAAGGAGTCATAGAGTAGATAGCTGGCGAAAAAGTCCGAGGTTCGAAGGAAGAATGCCGGCATATTATATAAAGGTAGGAAGGTAGGAAGGTTGTGAGCAGGGCAGTCAAATTCGTTCAAATCCATCTTTCGAATGCCCTCGAATACAGCCGTGGTATTGAGAGAATACGGCTCTATAATTGCCCCACCACAAAATTTGACAATCTTTAGCATTATAATAATGGGAGAGTCTACTCGGACCGTCAAGAACGTCTACTAAACCGTAGTCGCATACAAAAGATACATAGGGCCATCGCGCCAAGCTACTAGCCAAAATCAGATTTTTGCGCCCAAAAAGGCCTAGCTCAATGGTTGGCTTGCTTTTCCGGATGGTAGCCAAAATTATGCGCCCTGCGCCCTGGCCACCACACCACCCGCCGGCCGGCCGGCCCCCCCCCCCCCCCCCCCCAACCTAGGCCAAGTCCTTACTTGCAAATGAAGCAATCGCCAAGTCCACCAAATCCTTCCACACACAACCATAATACCGTCAATTGAGCCACAACAACAACAACGCGATTTTTATCGCCACGCAGGTTTGCGCGCGGCTTCATCATCAATTTACAGAACTCCCTAACTAACTAGCGATAGAAAATGGCTGCGCGCGACCCCCCGGGCGCATTTGACGACCCCTTCGCCCTTAGCGATCCCGATGAACCGGTTGACCTTAGCGACCCCGATGAATAAGTTGACCGCGCCCCGCGCCCGCCACCGGGCCATAAGCTTTGGAGCCACCAATATGACACTATCGATCAATTGATGAGCGATCTTCAAGCCTAGGCTATTTCAGTCGGCTTTTCCATCAAGAAGTTACGTACTAACAACTACGTCAAGGACTTCGGAGCTACCAGAGTCGATATTTCCTACATGCAGGATAAAATCCGACCTTCAGAAGCGCATTCGCGTACGCCCTACACCAAGAAGCGCGACTACGACTTCAAGGCTGTTACGACGGCCTTGGTCAAGAATAACCGGAAATGGGCCTTTGACCTGAAAGAGCCGGCTCACAACCACAGGCTTGAGAAAAACCCTGATGAAGTCTTCCGCCCCCAGCGGTCCTAGACCGACGAAGAGAAGGCATTCGTAGCCTCCTTTAATAACAGGCCGAGCATGTTGAACCGCGATATCGCTATTGAAGTGCGTAAAAAGTTTCCCGGTATCGACTTTACTCGCCGTCAACTCCGTAACCTTCGTTGCTCTCTACGCAAAGATAACCTCGCCGGCCACCTACCTTTTCAAGCCATAATGAAGCTACTAGACGACAAAGACATCAAGTATACAGTCAAGTAGGCAGATGAAGAGAAGACTAAGCCAGAGGGCTTATTCTGGACCAATCCGTGGTGCGAGGAGATGTGGAAGCTCTACCCCTGGGTGCAGATGTACGACAACACATACAAAACGAACGGCAAGGGCCTCGCTTTCTTCCAGATCTATAGCCTCAACAGCCTGGGCAAGGTCTTTAGCTGTGCCTTCGGGCTGATTAACAACGAACGTCAAGAAGGCTTTGGCTGGCTGCTTGACCAGGTCAATGAATATCGCGAATGAATTGGTGCAGGAAAGCCCGCCATTACCTTGACCGGTTTTGACAAGGCGATGAAGAATGCCGTGGCACGTATTTACCCTAATACCGACGCCCAGATCTGTATTTTCCATATCAATAAGAATGTGGTCCTTCAAATCAAGCGTAAATGGAATAAGCAGGCCGCAGCGTAGGTAAATGCCGCTCATTTGGCTCAATAAGACCAAGCTGGCGAGGCGGCTGGAAACCAGGGCTCTAATAACGATGAACCTGACGATAACCTCAGCGAAGACGACCAACGTATTGTTAACCGGCTTAATAGACTAGCGAGCGGCGAAGAACCTCTCGGACCTCTTCCTAAAGAAGTTGAATACTCCTGTGCCGGGATTTACAAGCTTTGGGAGTATATACTCTATGCCCCGACCGTCGAGGGCTTCAACCTTATATACGAAAAGCTCAAGGCATTCTTTCCTCAATAGGTGGAAATACTCAATTATATTGAGGAGACGTATATGCCGATTAGATCATAATGGGCCACTTGTTACACTAACGCGCGCCTCAACTTCGGCCATAGGACCACATGGCTAGTTGAGTCGATAAATCGCTTCCTTAAGAGCTTTGTTGTTACAGGCTACAGTACAGTCCTTGATATCGTTAAGCAGTCCCTCAACATACTTGAGGAAATGAAAGAAACCCTACTCAATACTAGGAAGAATGAGAAATACAATATTAGGCGCGACTACCTAGGTATTCCGTGGATTGGGGAGACCGCTACCGAGGTTGCTAGGAAAGGCATGGAATTGATCACCAAACAATACTGAATCATGCTCGGCGCCGTGCCTACATACCGGAACCCCGCCCCGAATGCCCTCAGTCCCTGCACCGGCAAATTGGTCCTCAAAAAGTTGGACTTTCACCTATACTAGTGGTTGGAGAGGTCTATACGTGATGAGGACCGCTATATGCGGTATAAGGAATTCGACCGTGTTCAGAGTCTACGTGGTAGACCCCTCGGCTCTGATGCCCTCGCCCCTGACCCCCGGGCACCTCGCTCAACTGTCCCGATTTCCACGGCAGCTCCGGCTTTAACGGCATTACATGCTCCAACGCCCATATCGACTGGCCGGGCTTCGGGACTCGGTCCTTCCATTCGCCGTAATCTCTTAGGCTGGGAGGGTGTTAGCCTTGAGTAGGAAGATAATATGGACCAAGAAAATACCAGGGACAAGGCTCCTATACAGGTACAACGAACTGTGAATGGCCTCACAGTTCCTGCACCTGCTTGCGGCGGGCGCGGCGGGCGCGGGGGTAAGGCGTAGGGAACCCGGGCCACGAAGGGAGGTGCGGGCAGCCGGGGGCGGCCGTGTTGCCTCGCTATCACCGGCATCTACGTCTCGGGCTTCATCTGGGGCGTAGACTTTAACGCCCACGGCGCGCAAAGGCCCGAGGAGGAATGACAAAGGCGTCTACACGCAGTGTAACAACCCGTCGTACTACAAGGGCTTTGGGCGCAGCATTTGACGCGTAACTAAGCAGCGATATTTGAGAGTGCCTAGCAGGGCAGGTTTTTATTGCATTTTTGGGCCTGTTACGTAAGTAACAACACAGGTTCAGCCTACGGCTTTTAATACAGAAATGAACGAATTGGCCTGCGGCCTGCCCTGTATGCGAATAGTGTTATTTGTGGTGTAATTGTGGTGCGACAGTGTATGGCCGATTGATCTGAAGTTTATTTGCGTTGGCATCGTCCCAAGCATTAGCCTCTTTTTGGGTGGGGAAAACAGGGTTTTAGTGGCTTGGCGCCAGCGGGCGATGTACTACGGTATGGGTAGACGTTTTTGACGGTCCGAGTAGACTCTCCCATAATAATATAATGCATAGCGTACTAAAATGAGGATAAGTATATTCATTTTGTTCGTGGTACTTAAACCACGTAGGGATCCTACAGGTCTAAGGGTGGTAGATCTACCGTTGGGGGGGTGCAATGTTGGTTCTATTCTGTCTACGGAACTAAGCTGGGTTCTAGGGCGACCGGGGTTTTGTGTGTGCGGGCGGGAGGTCTGCGCGCGGCACGTGCCTTCCTACACGTGCGCGGTCACGCGACCCCCGCTAGTGTGCGGTCACCAATGTCGCTATTCCAACACATTCTACTACTTGATGAATATTCAGTCGACTAGTATTTTTTTTATGAAGTTTGGATAAAATTTGGAAGATTGTAGGAATTACCGATCAATCAGGCTCATGCGGCTGCAGGGCTGTGATTGGTCGACAGGGAAAACAAGTGGGGAACCACCAATGCGCAGGGCACATACGCCCTGCACGTGATGCCAAGCGCACGAGCCACACGTGCGCAAGCACGTGATCAACCCCCACTATGCGCCCGCATCCTGTCCCCGTAGTTCGTGATCCTTTTACATAGAACAGAGCAGAATACAACCACATCACTACCCCTACCTTACGCTACAGTTACTATAGTGACTATTGCGAATGACCTTGTCATTCCAACAAAGATATATAAAGGTTATAGAAAAAAATCAAGATTTGGACCCCGCCCGCCTAACCAGTCTACCTCGCCAAAAGGGCAGCCATAATACCACCAAAATATTAAGCCACAAATACATTATCATCTTCGCCATCTTCCTACTCCTCAGGAACATGACCCAAATGCACGAAGCAAGCATGCCTCGCGCGCTTCCTTCTTCAATAAATAGAACCTTTTGGCCTTCATTTCCGAGTCCTCCCACTGTTGTTGCGCCTTTTCCGCCACGCCGGGAGTAAGAACCGTATACCAGTCCGCATTGAAGATTTCCATCGCTTTTTCTAGCCACTCGCCGGCAGCAGGCTCCTGCGAGAAGCTCTCGGTGAGGTTCCGTATGCTCTCAAAGAGCATGTCTCCTTGAGTTCTTCTTTTCTTTCTTTTCGGGTCCCCAGAACATGTTGCTGACCTTTTCTGCCCCGTCCTCATATGCGCAGGCACAGGTAAATCGTCACCTTCACCTTCGTCGTCAGAGATCACCAACAATGCCGGATCAATAGGTAGTTGACTGTCGGCAGTCAACAGTTGGCCAATTGTTGGAGCCAAATTACCGGTCGCACCGCGGTCGTCTTGGAACACTGCCTCCATAAGATATAGGTGAGGGAGTGTTTTGTACCGGAACTGGCCGACTTGAGGGTGTTCCTAGGAGTCAAAAGTCAGGTAAATTACCTTCCCTATGTATACATACATATATTAACTAACCTTTATGAGGGCATCCCAGACTTGGTCGGGCGCCGTATGCAGGCCGGTAACTGGGTCGAATCCAAAGCCCGAATTTTCTATAAGAAGCATCCACGCACGCCACTTTCGTTTGAAGTGGTCGACTTTATTCGCGACCTGGTCGGCAGAGAGCTTGAAGCCAGTTGTGGCTTGAAGCTCAATAACAACCTGGTGGTATACCTGCTTCTTGTAGCCGCCCTGTCCCTTCATGCCGGCATCGCTCGCCCGGCGCAGGACGTCAAGCAACAACTTCTCCTGCGCATCGGTCCACCTGATTGGGGCTTCCTTTGCCGGGTCCTTCTCCATCTTCTTGCGCCCGGCCTTCTTCTTGTTCGCTACGGAGCTCGAAGGACCTGCAGTTGGCGCCATTTCCTCAGCCAAATCGTTCCAAGTTGGTTGACAGATGCAGAGATTCTCAGGGGCAGGACCATACATAGCGGTATTTGCATGCCCAACAATAACAAAAATTACATTACCACCACGTAGCAAACGCAGCCAAAAAAGCTTCATTTCGGTCACTCGTATCGAGACAATCGTTCAAACGGATCGAAGAGACAGGAAGAGGCGTTTGCAGTGCAAATTTACACCAAATCCAAAATTAACAGGTCCGCAGGCTTAATGCCCCGCACCAAGTGGAAAAAATGGGCCCGGATCAACAACCTTGCGGCAAAAGCTTCATTTTCCAGATTTTTTATGGGAAAAAAGATCAATACCTGGAGATGGCCTGGAGAACGGCTTCTGAAAGAACTGACTAATCCTGAATTCAGGGCGGAAATCGCCCTTCCGAAGGGTCTGTGCTGTTCTCCGTAAAAGCGTTTCCGAAAATGGATTTCCGAGTCCCATTTCCAAGGAAAAGATCACCCTCTTAAGGAGTCTGAGGTTTATCCGATTGACCAATTCCCACCTCCCATTTTGACACGGACGTAAACTGACCAATCCCCATTCGAGAAACACTCGGCACCCTCACTGTAAGAGAGAAGAGACAGCCTCTCTACGGTGGCTCCGTTCAGCTGAATAACAACCACCACATGCGCGTGGCTGTGACTTTGAGAGCGCATTGAGGCTGGTCGACGCTGTTCAAATCTAAAGAAAGCAATTGAACATGTCAAGGATTCGTGGCTATGCAAGGAAAAGAGTGTTTTTCCTCCATATCCCTACATCTTGACGAATCCTTGGTCGGCCAATATGCCGTCTTTGGATGTGAATCGCCTCAGGAAGCTTCCATATGCTCCCAACTTTACAGCCGCGCGCACAGGGCAGTTGTAATTATATGTCCAATTGAATGCGTTGATGGTTCGTTGGTGGACTTCCAAGCCGTTGCTCCCGGCCTGAGGAACACACCCGACGTCAATATTCATGGTAGACCCTGTAAGTGAAGGAGCCTGTACATACTCATTGGCCGATGTAGCGCGTATTGGGCATATAGGTGGGAAAACCGCCTTCCTTTTCCAACGAAAAAAGCTACAGTGGTTGAGTCGAGCGGTCATGGCTCTCGCACCCAAAAAGTCGAAAAGCTAATTTGGTTCCAGAAACTCAAAAAATTGTATAACACACTCGTGTTCGAGTCCCGTCGATGGCCTTGGACCGCAGTTGTAATAAAATTACCTTCGATCATAGCATAAGCGCCAGATACCCTATACCCTAGTATAGTACGCCGGTACGCCGGTTCTTGGATATAGTTCTTGGTTACAGGTCTTTGGAACCCCCAGTTTGGGGAGAGAAAAAATCGACGCAAAAAAAAAAATAGAAACCAACAATTGAAAAGTGAGTAAAGATTTCCGACCCTCGACCCGACCAACTGAGCTTTCTTTTTTTTTTAGTTTTTCTATTGGAATAGCGACATTGATGACCGTATACCAGCAGGCAGGAGAAAGAGGTCGCGTGACCACGCACGTGCGAGGTGGCTCGTGCGCGACGCAGACCCCGCGCCCGCACACCACAAGACCCCGGGCGCACCTAGATTACCTTAGTTCCAGAAGACAGAAATGAACACAATATAGACCCCCCCCCCCCACCGGTAGTACTACCACCCTTTGACCTAGGTTACACCTACGTGGTTGAAGTACCACGAACATTTTCCCTTCCTTAGACAATGGCTTTATCCGTGTACAAGGAAGACAGACCACATGCCCTGCTGATGAGAAGCGGGTATACAGGAAACAAAACACTACAACCTAACGAGTTCTTCAATAAATTGAGCGTACTCTTTTACATTAGGAAGCCCTGAGTGCCTGCATTCTACGATCCAACTTTCAGTTGCACGGATGCAGTTGTTGTTGTTGTGTGGAAAGAAAGGTGAAGACTGTTTATTTTACATGTCGCACTTCGGATGCCCCGGGCTGCAAATACATCCTTCGACAACAACAACAACAACGTATGCATGCGCGCAGCTATAAATTGCAGCGCAGAATGAGGGCATTCAGAGCTTCCTATTCCCGAAGAGAGCGTTCAATTTGACGGAGAACTCATCATGTTGTGGTTATATATTGGTCGTGGGGCAGAGTTTTGGCCGGTTTTGCAGCCATCTCCTAACAAAATAGGTGCATCCAAAACACAGCCAATTCAACACCAAATGACATGCACTCTCCGAATTGGAATAGTCCTGAATAACCTCTATTTACTCTGCAGTTTGCATCTACGCGCATGCATGCGCCGTTGTGTTATTCTTATATGTGCCGTATTTGAGGATTTTGCTTCAATCGCCGTTCAACTGTGTTGGCAACCACCACTCAGGGCAGCCAAAAAAGTGGGGACCCCTCTCCCATTGTCCTGTGGCAGTGGTGGATTGTGCATCCAAAACACAGCCAATTCAGCACCAAATGATATGCACTCTTCGAATTTGAATGGTCCTGAATAGCCTCTATTTACTCTGTAGTTTTCATCTACGCGCATGCATGCGCCGTTGTGTTATTCTTACATGTGCCGTATTTGAGGATTTTGCTTCAATCGCCGTTCAACTGTGTTGGCAACCGCCACTCAGGGCAGCCAAAAAAGTGGGGACCCCTCTCCCGTTGTCCTGTAGCAGTGGTGGATTGCACCAAAAATTTGCCGTGGCGCCCCATGATGAAGCCGCAATTGACCGAAAAACGCCCAAGAGAGACGTCTGAGTGCGCGATTCGATCCGAACCGTGGCCAGGGATTGGCCAGTTTTCGTCCGTGTCGAAACGGACTCCGGGGACTGGTCGATGGGATAATCCTCGGATTTCTCAAGCCGCGGAATACCGAGCTTGCGAGCGAGGGCTGCCCAAGAGGATAGTGGAGCAAGCTGGGCAAACCCCGCAGTTCCAACGTGCTTAAAAACGGCTCTGCGCGCGACTCGCGACATACGGCCGTAGCCGTCCAGCGATGACGAGAACTTGCTGTGAGAGGTCAGTGCCAGGCCCCACTCGCGACATACGGCCGCAGAGGTCAGCGCCAAGCCCGACTCGCGATATGGGCCGTAGCCGTCCAACGATGACGAGACTTGCTGTGAGTGGTCAGTGCCAAGCCCCACTCGCGATATACGGCCGCAGAGGTCAGTGCCAAGCCCAACTCGCGATATACGGCCGCAGAGGTCAGTGCCAAGCCCGACTCGCGATATGGGCCGTAGCCGTCCAACGATGACGAGACTTGCTGTGAGTGGTCAGTGCCAAGCCCCACTCGCGATATGCGGCCGCAGAGGTCAGTGCCAAGCCCGACTCGCGATATAAGAGGGGGCCACCCCTTCCCTAATCTACCGTCATTCTCTCTCTCTCCCAACATCAGCCAACCCAACCCAACCCAACCCAACCCAAGCAAAGCAACAACCAGGCCACTCTCTCTCTCAACATCAGCCAACCCAACCCAACCCAAGCAAAGCAACAGCCAGGCATTCTCTCTCTCAAGATGGTCAAGACAGAGAACCCAGACGCCATCAAGATGGAGGACCTAGACGACGCCCCTACCATCTCTCCCTCGCTATTGGCCTCGACCCAATCGTCAGCCACGCCATCGTTGGAACCCTCGCGGCAGCAGCAGCAGCAAGGCCACGACCAGCCGCCACGGCTCCTCCCCTCCCGACAACAACAACACCCATCGCAACACCACCGCTCCTCCCGCAATGATGGACAGTCTCAATCCAACCCCAAACCGCCAGCAGAATGCTCCTTCTCCGCCGGCCCGATAGTGATGCAGGCGCTGAGTTTGGCGCGCCAGAGCGAGGAATCCGAGCGCCACTACCAGATTAGGGCGGTACTGGACTCGGCGCTGTCCGAGGTGATGGCGCGGCTGTGGGCGGCGCCCGACAGCTACGTGATGCGGCCCGACGAGTTCTCCCTGTTTAATTTTTTCCAGAGCAGGTTTGACAATACGGATCCCGTGATTATGGGTGCCAGGAGGCGGTATTGGCAGTTTACCTCTGCGTGATGATCAGGATATGGTATGATGGGGGTTCGTTTTGTTGGCGTTGGTGGCACACCGCGCGAGGACGGCTTGGTGGGGTGGGCAGGGCAGGAATGCACCGACTTTCTTCTTCTTGGCCTGTTTTCTGTCTACGTACGGCCGTTGTTCGGGTAGGGGTTATGCGGAGGCACCGTTCAGCGACCCCTTCCTGACTTGCCAGGTAGCTTATCTTACAGGTTAGCCTCATCAAGTCAGATTCCCGATACCAAAGCAAAAAAAACACACGTACGCAACAGCTTGAACGCGTCTGCTTGATGGCTGGTAAACACTCAACTTCGATGCGATCTTGGTGAGAATTTTTACACACTTCCCCTGCGCCGAGGGCATCATCCTCGGAAGCCAGCTTTCTTCCTCACACAAGGCATTTTTCCGAAGCCAGCTTTCCTGCATCGCTTTCGCCGCCCTGAAGGACCTCGACGAGCAAAAGAAGCGCATAAGCGCCGTTCTCTATACTGTTCTTCTGCCCCGGCCGAGAAGATGACGGTACAAATCGTTCCCCTGACGAAGCTAGGCGAGAGAATCCAGCGTGACCATGTCGCTAGAAATGTCCCTGATTCGGGGCCGGTATGGATCGAACGCCGATACAAGACTCCAAACCCGCCACCATTCCTGCGCACCTTCCGAGCCTACATTTGCCGATTCTCAGAAGCGCCCACTCATGCTTTCTTTTTCTGCAACGCTGGCCTTGTCGGGTTCTAGGAGCAGCCTCGGTTCATGACATCTCAGTGTCACTCTCAGCCTTATCTCAGTAAACTCAGACGTCTTTTTCCAGGCAGGGAGGGGGGGGGGGTGGCTTCGCCACTGGTTCTGAGGGCGTAAATTAAAGAAGGATTGAATGGCCTACTCCGTGGGCCGATGGCGCGCCAAGACCCAAGTGCACCCAATTTACCTGTAAATCTGTCCCGCTAGCCCAATTGAGCATTTTAGATCCCAGGACCCACTTATTTGCGCAGAACGCAAGGAAAAGACGTCTGAGAGCAAGATCAGATTTTTTGGCTAACGGTCGACGCGCCCCTATATAAATCGCGATTGTCCAAAAATCTGAACTGCGAATAGCTTCAACACGACAACCAGTATTGTGAAGCCGAAATATGTCTGAGGATGCTGGAGACGAGGAGATCATCATGACGATATTTTGGTACGACTAGACCTTCAAGATTTAACGGTCGACGCGTTTCATCTGATTCGATGACCCCCATCCAAAAAAAAAACAGCCAAAATAGATATCCCGGTAAAGATTTGATGCCGAGGATCCTCTTCTTCTTGACAACCTCAGTGTGTAATTGTCGACCCGTCAATCAATTTGCTGCCTCTATACCAGCCTCGAACGCCCCGCGGTGGCCTCTCCGGCCGATCTGGAGCTCATCAAAGCGACCATGTGCTCCATTACTGGCCACGAAAATGCCCGTCAAGGTCAGGCGTCTGCAGTGGCCCGATTGGTCTTCGCGAATGCCGACACGGTGCTCGTTGCGGCGACTGGCTACGGCAAAAGCGCAGTTCTGTACGCCTGTTCGGCTCTATTGGCGAACTACTGCTGGGCGCGATATGCAAGCCGCGGGGTTGTGAGCAAACGGAACCGACGTATTGCGCAGATCTCCCAAATCGTCATCCCGCCCTCGGAGGCCAACGGGGTATCCAAATTGAGGGCGCTGTCGTGGTCCGGGTTCTCGAGCACACACGGAAACCCAAAGCCCTCGCTTTCGACCGTCCTTGAGATTGAAGACGATGAGAGATAACGGCTTGTCCTTTCCCTTGTCGGAGCGTATGGCTGCTGACGGTGGTAATATGGCTGCTGACGGTGGTAATATGGCTACTGACGGTGGTAATATGGCTACTGACGGTGGTAATATGGCTGCTGACGGTGGTAATATGGCTGCTGACGGTGGTAATATCGTATAAGGGATTGTCCTCGCACCCCAAAACCTTCGTCACTCATACCTTCCCGGCCATTCACGAGAATACCAAAGACGATGAGAGACAACGGCTTGTCCTTTCCCTTGTCGGAGCGTAGGGGCAAACGCTCCAGAAAGCCGGTGGGATTCGCGTCGCCCTTGGAGGTCCATGTGCCTGCGTACAGCTTGATGTTGACCACGTGTGTATCTGTGGCCATCCGGCTATACTTTCCTCGTCGTGCCTCCGTTGCCACCTTTCACAACGCGGAGGCGAAAGCCACAGATATACACGTGGTCAACTGTAATAGCCCAGGCTTGAAGATCCCCCATCAATTGATCGACAGTGTTATATTTGTGGCTCCAAAGCTTGTGGCCCGGCGGCGGGCGCGGGGCGCGGTCCACCTGCTCATTGGGGGATTCATCGGGGTCGCTCAGGGCGAAGGGGTCGTCAAATACGCCCGGGGGGTCGCGCGCAGCCATTTCTATCGCTAGTTAGCTGGGTGGATTGAAGATGAAGCTGCGCGCATACCTGCGTGGTGGTAAAAATCGCCTTGTTGTTGTTGTAGCTCAATTGACGGTTTTATGGTTGAATGTGGAAGGATTTGGTGGATTTGGTGGATTTGGCGATGACTTCATTTGCAGGTAAAGATTTGGCCGGCCGGGGGGGGGCGGGCGGGCAGGGTGGTGGCCAGGGCGCAGGGCGCATGATTTTGGCTACTGTACCATCCGGAAAAGCAAGCCAACCATTGAGCTAGGCCTTTTTAGGCGCAAAGATCCGATTTTTGCTGGGCTAGTGGCTTGGCGCGATGGCTCAATGTATCTTTTATATGTGGCTACGGTTTACTAGACGGTTTTGACGGTCCGAGTGGACTCTCCCCTTTACTAACCACTTGTGTATGGAAGGATACGTACGGCAAGTCCTTGAATCGGCTCCTGAGGGGAGATGCAGAGTTCGGTCTGGCGTTCAAGCTTTCCGCCCCCGCCTCCAATCAGTGGCCCGCATGTCGACGACGATTACTGGAGAGCGCGGCGTCGTAGCGCTGGATAACCTTGCGAGAGAATTCCTTGGAAAACCCACAAACTTCTCGAGTATAACGGTACAAGGAACAGCGAGCCTCCAAAGGCTCCGGCTTGCTGTCAATATAAACCATGGTCTTCGGAATCTCCCTGACTGTGGCGGTATTTGCCCCCTCAAAACAGCCTTGAATTTGGCGCTGACGGCCTGCTCTGGGCTCAATAGTACGTGTGTGAACTTTCCGTCGCGGACTTGTTTCCATATCTCTCTCGATTCTACATTGTTAATGAAGGAAAGTTAGTTACCGGTGCATCTCAGGGGGTCAGGGGCAACAAACAGGGCATTCGGAACTCGCCTTGAGATGCGTGTCGGCATCGATCCGTACAGGGCGCGCGCGCCGGCGACATCTTTGGCGATAGAATCACGCTAGTTCTCGCCCGGCTTCGTCAAAGGCACGATTTGCACCGTGATCTTGTTCATCGACTTCCCCAGCCCAGCTCCTGATCACCTGTTCTCTTATTCCCTCGAGTAAGTTCTGTCAGATTTAAAATGTATCTCCATTGTCCTCTCTTCTATCTAAGTACGCTGGGTAGTCCAGTCTTTATAGAGCTACGCAGTAGGAAACTGACCTTGGCCGCAACTTAGGCCGCGTCTTACTCCTTGTTTGAGACCTTCTTCCTAAACGCACTAGCCGAGCTATCTGGCCCAGCCTGCTTCAACCTGTTTGACTGTAGTTTGGGGCCTGTAACTGCCCCTTTCTATCTGACACACCCCCTCAGATGCAAGTCCCTATAGAAGCTTGGATCTGACTACCTTATAGGCTCAGCTAATCCAATCTGTCGTACGAATGCCTGGTGGAGAGAGTGGTTGAGAGCCTTAGTCAAACCGTCGGCCATCATGTCGGCCGATGGGGTATATTCTACCCTGATCTTCTGTTGACTGACTTCCTGACGTAACCAGTGGTTGTGGATATCCACATGCCGTAGCTTTGTTTGTAGTGTAGCTATCTCGGCCGTAACTAGCCGGATAGTCTGTTTATTGTCACACTGAATTCGAATGCGGTGATCGTCTAGCCGTACGGATAGGTCAGTTAGTAGTCGGCCTACAAAGAGGGCCTCTTTTGCTGCTTGCGATAGAGCTAGGAGTTCGGCTTCCGTAGTTGAGGTTGTTACCGTATTCTGTTTACTGGCCCTCCAGCCGACTAGTCCACCAAACAGCTTCATGGCGTATGCTTGAGAGCTTTTTCGATCAAGACGGTTATCTGCAAAGGAAGCGTCACTGGCTACGATATAGTCGTCCTCACCCCCTAGTTGTAAGGCTAGGTTACGTGTAGTATATAGGTAGTGTAACACTTGATCAGCTGCCTTGTGGTGTTGTGGGCCAGGGTTGTGATTGAATCTGACTAGTCTTGATGTAGCGAAGGCGATGTCTGGCCTCGTAATTACGGCTGCGTATAGGATCGATCCAGTCTTCTTTTGGTAGGCTGTTGTAGAGCTGGGCTCGGCGGTACTGTCGAAGGGGAGTAGTTCAACTGCAGCCATAGGGACCTTGGTCTTGGTTGTAGGTAGTTGGCTAGCCAACCTGGCGATCTTGTCGATATAAGCTGTTTGAGATAGCCAGATTAGACCCCTCTTCCGATTTCTTATGACTTCAATCCCCAGGAACCACTATAAGTCGGCTCCGCCTGTAAGCTCGTATTTCTGTTGTAGCTGCCAGGCTAGTTGCTGTGCCTTAATCGTATCTTCCTTTCGATAGCCAAAGACTATATCGTCGACGTAGAAGAAGATAAGGATCCCATCTTTGATTAGGATACAAGGTTCGTGTGGGACCGTCTGGAAGCCCAAGTCCAACAGGGTCCTCGTAAGCTCCTTTTGCCAGAGTAGTGGTGACTGCCGTAGACCGTATAATGCCTTTTTTAGTCTTAGGACCTTACCCGGGTTCTTGTAGCCGGGTGGCATCTGCATATAGACCGTGTCTTCCAAGTTAGCGTTGGCGAAGGCGTTGACTGCGTCGTACTGCTTGAGCTCTAGGTCAAATCTAGCCGCAATAGCCATTACTATACGGAAGGACCTAGCCGCTAGGGTGGCTGCATAGGTCTCTTGCTCTGTTGGCTTCTATTGATCGCCCCTGACGACTAGTCTAGCCTTGCACTTCTTGAAGGATCCGTCTTGGTTGACTTTGTAGGTATAGACCCACATACAATCGAGGACTTGTTGGCCCTGTTGCCGTGGATCCTGCCGGTCGACCTCGATCCAGGACTGCATTGTATAGTGGCTGGCTAAGTGGTCTTCTTCAGCTTGTTGGAAGAGGGCCCCGAATGGATGGTCCTTAAGTTGGTGGTACCACTTTGGTGGTGGTGGTAGGTCTTGACCGTATAGACTCTGTAGTCCATTTGGTCGTCGACTAAGCCGTTGGACCTCGGCCTTAGTCAGGGACTTATTTCCAACTGGCTGGACTAGTCGGCCCGCTAGGAAGGCTGCCATCTACGGTTCAAAAGTAGATTGGCTAGTACTAGCTTGTTGAATAGGGATTGTGAGTAGTGCCGCTGCAGGAGAAAGAGAGGGTGTGGGGTACGGTTCGAATTTTTCGGAGTCTTCCTCTTCGTCTTCCTGGCCCCTATCTTCCTGGTCCCCGTCTTCGTCGTCTTCGAAATCTAGGATCGGTTGGACGACTATTTCATCTAGGATTGCTGGCTCGGGTACGTCTGGTTCGGCTAATTGGATATTGGTAAGGAGCTGGCTCAGTTCATCGAGTTGTATATATAGGCAGTCGTCCTTCAATGCTTGGAGGTCCCCGCTGAAGGTCTCTTTTTCATTAAAGACGACGTCTCTTGTGCTGATGACCTTGTTGGTGAGTGGGTTCCAGATCCTGTAGATGTTTGAGGAGCTGTAGCCGACTAAGTAGCCGACCCAGGCTCTTGGCTCCAGCTTTGGATTCCACTGAGTTAGGTGCCTTGGCCGTGGGTATACCCCTTTCTGGGCGTTGGGAGTCAGGGCGAACGCCTTACACCCGTAGGCTCGAAGATGGGTCTGGTCTGGCTTCCTATTTTCCGTAACTATGCCGTCCCGATGAGCTAGGTAGGTATGAAAACGGTCGTATGGTGTAGCCCAGTTATAACCGTATTTGGGTGTTCGGCTGTTTAGGTAGACTGCGGCTCTGGCGATCTCTGGCCATAGGGTAGCTGGGAGCCTGGCACCCGCTCTCATCGCTCTTACTTTGCTGGCTATTACACCCCCTAAGCGTTCAGCTCCGCCGTTCTGAGCGGGTGTGTTAGGTGCCGATGGTTCAACCTTAATCGAGCGTTGGTTAAAGACGGCCCTGATAACTGGTCTATTGAACTCGTTGTCGCATTCTACTACCCTCGGCCGTAGTTGGTATTGTTCTAGGATACCGAAGAGGTGTTGTAGTGCTTGGATAATCGAGTCTGCCTCTCTATTATAGAGGTAGTAGTCCCAGGCTAGGCCAGACCATCGGTCGGTAACTAGTAGCTGGTAGCGATAGTCGTTGTATCCTTTGTTGTAGTCGAAGAGGTCGATAGCTAGCCGTGACCCAGGTCCTTCGTTGTGTTCCCTAGGTTGCCGGCGTACCTGGATTTTGGTCTTGGCTTTACCGCAGGCCTCACAGTCAACCGTAGTAGGTCCTTTGATCCGTACGCCTTGGGAGTACTGGACTAGATGCTCTAGTGCTTGTGGGCCTGGGTGACCGAGTCGAAGATGCCACAGGTCTGCGAGTGCCTTACTAGGTCGTCTCTGGGTGTAGGTATTGAACTTTTTACGGCGTATAGCGAAGGCCGCCCTGGAGTAACTGGTCGGTAGGTCCTCAAGGACGAATTGGTCGTATCGATCCGTAAGGTAGCCGAGAGTAGATCCGTCGGACCGCCTTAAGCAGTTGTAGCCAGGACTGTTGTCCCACCAGATGCCGTGTTTTCGTAGTTGCCGTAAGGATACCAGATTGCAGACGAATCTGGGGCAATAGGCTACATCTCTAAGCTTCAGGATACATTTGTTTTGTGGGCCCTGGATCTGGATATCCACGTCTCCGTATCCCTGGACCGGTACTGGGTTCTCCCCAGCCCATAGGTAGTCCCCGGGTAGAGCCTTCTTATAGTGGTTAAATCTAGATCTTTGGTTAAATATATGTATAGTGGTTCCCGAGTCTAGGATAGCTGAGTGCTTCAGGGGATACTCAGCTATGGAGAAGGCTGCATTTGTAATTAGAAAGCTAGCTCGGCACCGACCGACTGCACGGCCTAGTCAATCTAACCTTTGGTGCCGTAGCCTCTCAACCTCTTTTTGAAGGTCTGGATCTTGTAGAGCTTCTTTGGCCCTGGTCCGAACATACTCTCTCTCCTGAAAGCCCTCAGGGGCCAATTCAGGGAAAGCGTAGAAGCATCGTGCAAGGTAGTGGAACTGGCCACAACAGGGGCATACAGTAGCAGTAGTCACCGCACCCGGGGCCTTCTTTGGCCTTTTCCTGGGTCCTTCTTCGGTACTGCCGCCACGCTGTCTTTTCCTTTGGCCTTTCTTTGGTTCCTCCCCGTCCATATCGGGTACGACTTCGCTACCAGGAGCGTCCTCCTGGTAGGCCTCTTTACCACCTTTTGTGGCGGCAAAGGAGGGGCCAAACGAGCCTTTAGCTACGCGGTTGCCAACCGGTATCCGGGCCTTCGTCTGTGTCCTCACCTCCTCCCGAAAGTCGCGGGCAACCTCCCGATAGGTAAGGGTACCTTGCTTGATACTGGACTTTTGAGCTACCTTATAGGCCGTGACCCAGCCGTTGAATATTGGTTTTACTGCGTTGGTAAAGTCGTCGAACCAGAACTGGGTTTTCTGTATGTCTGGGATCCCTTTAACTAGCGCTGTAGATATGGCTTTTTCCCATCGTTTAGACCACTGGATTAGGGTCTCTTCTTTAGGTGGATTTTTGAATGGTTGGACCGCCGCCCTATAGTCGGTACGGGCATTGTTGACGGCCTCGTCGTGATCGATGCCAGCCTGTATAGTCAGGGCCTTATACCAGCGGGTAATCGACTCTTCTGACTTGTACGCTGTCTGCTGGAAGTGTAGGTTGATAGTCTTTAGGATCCACTGCTTCAGCCTTTTAATCTCATCGACTTGTTGAGTGTAGTCCTTGAGGTTGGCTTGGTGTATATTCCACTCCATTTGGTAGGTGCGAAGGCCATCAGCCGTAAGGTCAGCGATCGTAATGAGTGGTCCAGAGGGTCCTGCAGGTTCTTCCTCGGCCATAGATTCGATACTGCCTCGGGCAGTAACAGTTGACTGGCTGGGAGTTCTGTGTTTGTGTCGTGCAGGGTCGGGAGCAGTAGGCTTGCTAAGGAAAGGAATCTGGCCTTGAATCTGGGTCCAGATATCCCCGGCGATAGCCTGGGACTTGAATTGTTCGTTCCAAGACTCCCAGTCCCTAGTGCTGGTAAGGTAGGCGGTCTGATCGTTGTTGGTAGTCATTTTTGCTGTTTTTTGACGTAGTTGATAAGTCGGTAGGTTGGGCGTATGAGACTCTTAATTGTCAGATTTAAAATGTATCTCCATTGTCCTCTCTTCTATCTAAGTACGCTGGGTAGTCCAGTCTTTATAGAGCTACGCAGTAGGAAACTGACCTTGGCCGCAACTTAGGCCGCGTCTTACTCCTTGTTTGAGACCTTCTTCCTAAACGCACTAGCCGAGCTATCTGGCCCAGCCTGCTTCAACCTGTTTGACTGTAGTTTGGGGCCTGTAACTGCCCCTTTCTATCTGACAAGTTCACCTCAATCAACTGATCCATTACCATTGGTAGATGACAATTGATAACTAACCATTTCTTTCTTATATAGCGACTGGGATATGGCCACGTACCGACAGGACATTATAGGCGACAAGACGGTGGCGCCTTATATTGTGCGGAGTCGTGACTGGTGTAAGGAGCAGGCACAAGGGCTCGTGCCTGAAGAACATGGCCAGTTCGATGTTGTTGGCGATATGTGGATGGATCAGAAGCTCCGACACGGCATTGCTCGTTTATTTGCCCAGGGCCCCCGCGGAAAGCAGGAGCTGCCGTTCAAGGATGTCGATGTCCCTAGCCTTGTTCAGAAGCTCCCTGCCGCCAGGGACTGCGAGTATCTCGAGGATGAAGGCGGCGAGCTGGTGAGCTTCTGTATAGAGTCAGTCGGCCGGGTTCATGAGCTGTGGAATGAAGGGAGGAAGAAGAAGAAGGCAGCTGGCGAAGAAGTGCCGTTGTTTTTGCGCTTCGTGACGCCGTCCCGGTAGAGCTTACAAGCATAGGAGATAATGTCAGTCTTCGCGTCGCCTCCGGTACGCGTGCCCTTCTGCTTGCTTGCTATAGAACTGGCTCTCCACTGACTTGCGAATAGTTGCAAGGTACGCGCCGCTGAGAACAAGGCGTGAGAAGGTAGCATGAATATCATGCGTGGAATTCTTGTTGAATTTGATGTCCAAAGCGTAAGAAGCATTCATGTGCTCCAACAAAAGGTCGATGGCTTGCTTTATAACCGCTTCCAGCAGTCACACAGCGAATAAGACCTCCTTTGAGAATAGTTGCAGCGAGCCCGCTTTGTTTGGCCATATCTGGGTGTAAAAGCCAGGCAAAATAAAGCATCTCAGGCCCGTAGCTCGAAGCCTTGCCTCCCCAAAAGAGTAGTACAGGGAGGATGGGAATAATATCCTAAAGTAAGCCGTAATCGCCGTTGCGGACAGCTTCGTGCAGAATGAGCAGTATTTCTACTGCCTGCATGAGGCGGCAGTGGCTCCTGAATTCTATATCGATAGATTCAGGGGTCTCGAGGTCATCGCAGCGACCACTCCAGCCTTGCGGTGAGAAAATGGTGTTCCAGATACGATGGAAAGCGACCTCAAGATGCTGTAGATCGACTGCCTTTATTGCCGGCTTCTACGGCGTCAACAGTCAATTCGCCTTGAACATTATTACCGCGCTCAACTAGTTCGGCGACGACGAAGGCCAGGATTCTAGTCCAGAGGTTACAATGGCAACCTGTTCTTGGCAGACAACCAGTTCTTTGTCCATACCAGTCAGTCGTGATTAACAAAATTCAAACTATTTCATACAAGTCACACATCGATCACATAGGCAAGGGAAAATAGGGACGAGTTTTGTTTGGCTACCCTTCCCTCTCGTGCAGGAGGGAGGTGCGTGTATTGTCCTAGGTCTGTCTAGTCTAAGTAGGGGAATGTTGGTACACGAGAAAAAGAAATCTGCCGATACTGCAATGGTTAGCGAATGGGTGCTTCCATGTCAGGGGGGGGGGTCAAGGGGGTATGTTGGGGTAGGGGCGATGAGGAGTTACTTACGGTGCACACGGATGCGGTGCCGGCTCTTCTTTGTGGCCATGCTGGCATTAGTCCAGCCGTCCTCCTGGGGAGTAGCGGCAGCAATGGCAGCTTGCCTGCGAGCCTCCCGCTCCCTAACCCACTCGGGTCCACCGAGAATATCGAAGCTCTCGGTCAGGGACTGAATGAAGAAGCGATGTTGCCTGTCTTCATGTGCTGTATTACCGTCCATTGCCTTGTATAGATTGTAGACCTTCTGTCGGGTCTCGAAGGCCGACTTGATGGTCGGCAGGATGTATGAAGGAACCGATTTCCGGAACTGAACAACCAAACGGGACCGGGGAGCCCAGTCACGGGTGGTGTGGTCACCGATACGGGGATCCGAAGGCTTCATCTTGGTGGGATTCGTACGGATAATCTCGTCGGAAACCAAAAAGAGCCAGTCCTCGAAGGTCTTGGTGTCCTTCCGGTACTGGGCAACATCGCGCGCAACAGACTCGGAAGGCTTGTTGGGGTCGGCGGCATTGGTGGCGTTGGCGTTGGTGGAAGCCATGTTGGCTTTAGTGTTGAGTGTAGCTTGAGTGTAGCTTAGGGAAATGGCAATAACTTTTGGTAAAAGCCCTGGCAAGTGTGTTACCGAAAAGACTTCCTGGCGCGCCGGTGGAAGATGAAAAAGACCGGTAGGAGACTCTATTTAAATAGTCCTGGCGCCTCGGGAGTCCTGGGCGGAACGTATCGACTGAATAATTACAACGACAGCCATGCCGAATAGTCGTGCTGTTTCTGAACGAGAATCCGATGTTTTGTATGGCTTGTATGAGAACATGGCCCCTATATTTTGTTTAGCTGTGCTAATTCATATAGCTGTGCTGATTCATATAGCTGTTCTCCTAGCAGCTCCACGATTCCCACTGGAAAAAATAGCCAGTAAATCTGCCTGTATGACGGGTGGAGACTGGGACGTAGACATAGTCACTAATTCCCTGTGTGACGCCTTGATTCTGGAAGTGTTCCGGGAACTGGAGCCGGCTATAGGCATATTGTTGACGGTGGAAGGAGCCGGGTGAAGCCTTCCTGGACGCGAGCGGGTAGGGAATTGTGTTGGTGAGCCGGGTGCTGTCTTGTTTACTACGTTCAAGTTCGGAAATCCCTGAACAGTGGGGTTGCTATGGGCCACAGCCTTATTGTTCCAAAGACCTTTGGGGGTGGAATATTTAGCGGAAATCCCTGAACAGTGGGTTGCTATGGGCCACAGCCTTGTTGTTCCAAAGACCTTTGGGGGTGGAATATTTAGCGCAAATCGGTGGGAAAGAGAGCCGCCGCACCAGATGCGTAGGTGAAATTTTAGGTAGTGAGTAATGGTACAGATTATATGCCAGATGGGCCGCACTTGAATGCAAGAGAATATTTCCGTATATACCAAGTTGAGTCCAACTATTAGGGACTTGACGAGGCCAGAGGGTGTCTGTCAGACACGGTCCCTATGTATCAAAACCACATGGCCCTATTTCTGTTTGGACTCAAACATGTTTTACCGCCCGTGTCAGGGCCGTGTCCACGATTTAATTTCATGTGTAGCGTGGTAGCGGAAAAGCCGTGCATGAGAAGAGGCATTACCTGGTGATACTTGATGTCCTTCTTATTGATGTTTTTTTCCCCTTTGGAAAAACTGAACATCGGCCGAAATCGTTGCCGGCGATGTAGTCTTGTTGCCAGTGTCCCAAAACATGCGGAAAAGCATCTCAATATAGTTCAATTCTATATGAAAGAATGCAGGCACCGGGAGCATCCATTTCTTCTGCTCCCAGACCTCACTGGCCTCTAGCTGTGAGTTGATGATGCGGCGGATGAAGGAGGTGGTTTTCTGGTCGCCATATACGAAGAGAAGTCGCTCATTATATTCCTTGAACTCGAGGCGATGCTGCCGCCGGCAAGCTCGCGAATTCGGTTCTTGAAGTTGAAGTTGTCATAAACAACTACACCATTGGGATCGTGAGCTACTTTCTTGATGCCTGCTTCTGCTGCCTTTGCCATGTCGTTTAGCATCCTATTGAGAGTCCAGCATGAAGAGACAATGCCGAGATGGTTGAGGGTCTCGATCACACGGCGCGCGGTGCCGTTCGCAACAAGGTAAAGACCAAGCAGGTCTCGTAAATAACTCGCGTTAGTACGTGCAACGCCGCCAAGCACAACAGAGGTCATGAGGTAGATTTGGCTCTGGAAATTATCGTCGGCACCTATGTCGATAACCTCTTTGGCTGCGGTCCATTGACTCTGGAGCAACTGCGAGAAGAGCTTCACGGTGCTAGGCGCCCTTAGTCTTCAACTGCGGCCAAGCATTACGAAGATGCTCGCTAATGAAATTGGTGTTGCAAAGGTCGGCGACCAAGGTCGGGTTGACGATTTGCTGATCGAGAGAGGCTTGAATGTGCTGAACGAGGGAACGTTCTGGAGGGACTTCAGTTCCCTACGGATCTTATTGACATCATGAGTCGTGTCGTCGTTGTCGGTACCAGCTTCACGAATAAGAAGGTCTCTTTGCGCGAGGGCTTCGAGCGCTCCTGGCTGCAACAAAACGCGCCGTAGGTGACGGGCGCGGCGGGCGTTGGTCACCCAGGCGGCCATAAAAGCCTCGAAAGTGGACCTGTTGTCGCCTTCGTCTTCCTGACGTCGATTCCGAGCATATAAGCGCCTCTAGAGCTTGATTGTCTCGGTCACAATGTCCCCGTTGTCATCCTCTTGTTGGTCTTCCTCTTCTTGAGCTTCCCGCTGGGGACTCGAGGGAGGAGCCTGCGAAATGCCGGAAGACTGCGCATGGCCTCGCCAGTTGCCCTGAATATTCATTCCTTCGCGTACGAGAGAGAGGCGTAGGGCTTGTAGGAGGGTCTGAGAGGCCTGACGAAGAAGCTCGAATCGGGAGCGAGGAAATTCGCGATGGTCCAGCGCGCCTATGCGCCAGGGAGGCAGAGGCGGTGGAAGCTGCGGGACTTTTTCGCTGTCGGAATCGTCCATTTTCTATTGACGAGATTAGTACCACTCGAAAGCGCGCTTTCCGGCGATTAGAATGATGCATACGAGGTTATTTTGCGCCTTGTTTTGGCCATGTTGTTCGTGTTCGCGCCTCGTTTTGGCCATGTTGTTCGTGTTCGCGCCTTGTTTTGGCCATGTTGTTCGTGTTCGCGCCTTGTTTTGGCCATATTGTTCGTGTTCGCGCAATTGCTCGATTGAATGCGTAGACCGAAGAGCCAAAAACCTGACCTCCAGTGTTGGCCCTGATCCGCGTGTTCGAAAACAAAAACTCCTATTGGTTGAAAAAATTTAAAAAGCGGGTCTAATGATCTATTCCTAATTGGGATGCCCACCCTCCAGAATTTGTTTTCTGGAGAACAGCACAGACGCCTCACAACGGCTAAATTCCGCCCTGATGTAGGGATTCGGCCTAACCTTTCTGGACGGGCTTTCTGAATGTTGATCTTCTTTCCCAAAGCCAGAAAGAATGAAGCTACCGCCGGAATGATGTTAATCCGTGCCGAACCCCCTCACTTACGCCCGGGGTATCGCGCCGGCGTCAGATTGTGAGGTGAGGGATAGGAAATGCGTGAAGAAGTGGTTGGTAGTACGGGTCTTCTTAGGGAGCTCAAATACCGGTAGGTATGCCCTGTGTTGGAATGACAAGGTCATTCGCAATAGTCACTATAGTAACTGTAGCGTAAGGTAGGGGTGGTGATGTGGTTGTATTCTGCTCTGTTCTATGTAAAAGGATCACGAACTACGGGGACAGGATGCGGGCGCATTGGTGGGGGTTGATCACGTGCTTGCGCACGTGTGGCCTGTGCGCTTGGCGTCACGTGCAGGGCGTATGTGCCCTGCGCATTGGTGGTTCCCCACTTGTTTTCCCTGTCGACCAATCACAGGCCTGCAGCCGCATGAGCCTGATTGATCGGTAATTCCTACACCCTGCCCTAATCCTGATCAATAGGAAAACAAAGACCTCTTCCAGTTCCGGTATAAGACTCTCCCGTATCTCGAACTAATGGAGCAAGTCTTCCAAGACGATCGCGGGGCCAACGGAAATACAGCTCTAACGCTTGGCCAACTATTGACAGAGAGTCAAATCCCCATAGACCCTACGCTATTGGTGACCTCTGACGACGATAAGGAGGAACTCCCTATACCTGCATACGTTCGTAGTGGTCAGAAGCGGTTTTGTCTAGTAAAGAAGGAAGCCCGGGAGGCATACTTTATTAATCTGGGATATATTCCTAAGGGCATCGAGGGCGCGCGGAAGATGGAGATGATGTATTTGCCGAGTAGTTACGAGTTGGTAATGCCGGCTATAGAGCCGTATCGTTAAAATTAAGGGCGCTCGGCCTATTATCCATTCTATCAGGCTGGCTTCACCGCGCCGAACAAGATACGCACAGTAATCTACCTACATGTCCCGAGCGATCCTCTCACCAAGTATGCTCATCGCGCCGTCGGCACGGCCCGCTAGTTCGCTCCTATCGAATACGTTCTCGCCGGCTTCATCCTATTCATCGAAGTCCCCATAATCAAGCAGCCAGTTAAGTAGTGCAGCCGTGGTATATATGATCTTGACCTGAATATCAATTGGGAAGGCAGGCTTCTGCGAGTGGATTCGAAAGGTTCGCCTCAGCCGCCCGATTACCCTCTCTGCGTCGGCGAGGTAGTACCAGCCATTCGGAATAATAAGGCCACGAGAGAGGGCACTCGTAAACACACGGCCGTCATTCGCAGCCCTACCTCTACTCGACAAGCAGCGCCAGCCATCCGTCCTCGGACGCCCGTACCAACGTGCTCTGCGGACGAGTGCCAGATCAGATGGCAAGGGAAATTGAAGACTCGCGAGATGACGACTAGAGTACGGAGATGCTGGACTCGGACGACGACTTTGACGCCGAGCCACAAAGCTGCTCAGTGCTGAACCTTCGGCCCAAGGCCCAAGTGTTACGTGATGATATCCTTAATCTATTCACACATGAGCCCTCTTCCACTGCCTTGTTGACGGCCTTGGCTAGCCAGTCACCATGCCCGCCAATTTGCGACGACCTTGGTATTCTTTTTCCCCGCCCAAAACTCTGGTATAAAGGAACCATGTGGTGTTTTTTATCGTAGGCCAGTCCTTCACTTCCTTGTGGGCCAAGTCCGCCGGGTCGATCGCTGCCAGGCGAGGGTACTGCTGGGCAACTGGGAGCGAGGAAGCAGCGAGTTCGCAGCAGGAAGGCAGGAAAAGAAGCTTGTCGGCTTGGCGATAGTTGCAGCAGCGTCGCAGCGCAGGTCGATGGCACTGCAGAAAACCAGGTCAGTCCAGTCGAGATTTTCCCCAGGCCAGGAAGCCCGCCCCAGATCTTACCAGGTTTGGCCATGGCCAAATGCTGCCCCGAGCCTAGGAATGCAGGGAAAACTGGGCCCAAAAAGGGCCCAACTCAAATGACCAGTCGATTTGTGAATTGAGTTGGGTTCGAAAATGGCTTATTTGAGTTGTAGGCAGCGCTCACTCGAGGCCGAGTTCGGTAGTGAGGACGACGAGGTCGCAATTTAAGAAGATTTCGGAAGAGGGCACGCTCCAGGAGTCTCAGGTACGTGGTGCACGGTCTAAGTTGACCATACCTATTTTGGCCACGCCTACTTTTGGCCACCCCTGTAAGCCACAATGCACTTACAACACATGTGAGGAATCTTTTTTCTTCAACACACCGCAACTTCCTCAAAACAACTCGGAATTCCTTCATTTCTACTGCAAAAGAAAGCTCCTTGACTGCTCATTGCAACCATGCCTGACTACAGCGAAATCGAAATGTTGCAGGCTATTGAAATGGTCCTTGAAGGCTCATCGGTGCGGCGCGCGGCGCAGGTTTGTGGCGTTCCGAGGACCTCTCTTCGTCACCGTATGGCCGGCCACAAATCTCGCCATATTGCATTTGAACACATGCAGGGCCTTACGCATGCATCGGAAGACCGGCTCGCCGAATGGATCACGATTCAAGGCTCTCTCGGCATGCCTCCGACGCATGCGCAGGTGCAGGACTTCGCCGCCCGGTTGGCCCGGGAGGGAGGGAACCCCGACAAGGTCGGAAAGAAGTGGTTGCGCGGCTTCCTGGCCCGGAACCCCGAGATCCGGACCCAGCGGGCCAAACGCGGGCCAAACGCATGGACTCGGTCCGCCTCAACGGCGCATCGGCTCCGGTGATCACGGCATGGTTCAACTACATGGCCCTCCCGGCGATCCGGCTGATCAAGCCCGAGAATCGGTACAACAAGGATGAGACCGGGCTTCTTGAATGTCAGGGTTCCAACGGCCTGGTTCTCGGCTGTACTGAACAGAAGGCATTGATCAGAAAGCAGCCTGGATCACGAAATTGGACTACCTTCGTGGAATGCATCTCTGTAACGGGCAGGGCATTACCTCCTTTGGTGATCATGAAGGGAAAAACGCTTCAACAACAACACTACCCCACGCATTTGGAGCCCTACCGTACTTGGAGGTTCAGCAACCAAGAAAAAGGGTGGATTGACGATGCCTCTGCCTTGGAATGGCTTCATGAAGTCTTCCTTCCTAACACCCGGACCGAGCACAACGAACGCCGGCTACTCATCGTTGACGGGCACGGCAGTCATACGACTGATGATTATATGTGGACATGCTTCCAAAACAACATTCAGCTTCTTTACCTACCGCCGCATTCATCACACGTGCTTCAGCCGCTCGATTTGTCTGTTTTCTCGCCCTTGAAGTGGGCATACCGGAAGGAGCTCAATAACATCCCGAGATATACGGATTCCACGGTCTCCGGCCGGCGCATTATGTTGATTTGCTACCATAAAGCCCGGGAGATCGCACTACGGCCAGAGAACTGCCGTGCCGGCTGGTTGGCTACCGGCTTGTGGCCGGTAAATAAACAAAAACCACTCCGAAGTCCTCTGTTGCTAGAAAACAAGAACAAACCTGTCACCAATACGACTTCAGTTGCCCTAAAGGAAGCCCGGGAGGTGGCTCACGTACAACAACAATTACTTGATGACTGCGGTGCCTGGAAGACTCCCCACAAGGTAGCTGATCTGACTATTGCACTGGCCAAAGTAAACATCAGCTCCCCGGCTCGCAGGTCTCGTCATCACCTATTCAGGAAGGTCAGGAAGGCATTCAATCACAAGGACTTCGAATTGGCCCAGCTCAGGCGCGAGAATGAGGCTCTGCGTGCCGAGCTTGAGCATAAAAAAGGGTCCAAGAAGAAGAAGGTGGAATTGAGCCCCAATTCCAAGTTTGCGACGATAAAAGACATTCGGCGCGCACAGAGGGCAGTCGGGCGTGATGTCAACAGTTCTAGCGAATCAGAGGCCGAAAAAGAGGTCGAAAGTTGCATTGTAATTAGTTGATTTGATCATTTTCTATAGCTTCAAATATAGGGTGTCATTCATGTAAGTGGGCGGCGCAGCACGGGCCAAATGTAGGCGTGGCCAAAATAGGTATGGTCAACTTATTCGCAGAGGTTCATGGCAACTCGCCAATCGAAGCACCATTTCCCCTCTCCCCCCCTCAACGCGTCATGCTGCACGGCGGCGGCTGCCAAAACCACTTCACGACCCTTACGGGTCCTCGACAATCCAATCGAGGCAGCAACAGACCTTGGCCCCAAACCTAGCGTCTTGTCTGACGGCTGACAGCTGCACCTCCAAAGCACAGATGGTAGATGGGCCGGCAATGGAGTGATAATGGAATGAGGCGACCCCTGGAAATGTTGCTGACCTCTACGGTAGCTAAGAGTCTAGCTAGGTCGAGCCTATTCCTTTTTCCTTTCGCACGTCTAGAGCCGAGGCGGCGGGGAGCGTTGTTTTGTATTTGTGTAGTTGTTTTGTATCTATGTGGTTGTTTTGTACCTGTGTAGTTGTTCCGTGCAGGACTGACTGCAATTTTTCGATTTGGGCCCTGTATTGGGCCCATATTAAAGACCCCGCAGGCCAACTCGATCGGAAGTCTCTTTCGCTCATCTCCCGCAAGCTTTACCTTTGCCATTCTATTCTCGAGCTCGTCTCCCGCAAGCTTTACCTTCGCCATTCTATTCTCGCGTTGCTATTTCGCACCCTCGTAATGGACACCCTCCCGATGGACCCCCTCCCCGAGCCTGCCATCATCGCCGACGTACTTAATACGCCGCGTATTCAATCTCAGCACATCACCAACGTTGGCGCTCTGCCAAACCAGGACAACATCCTTGCTTCCATCCAGGCTCCCACTCAGCAGATGCAGGATCAGGGTCAGCAAACGAAGCAGCAGATCCAGGAGCAAGTGCAGGAGCAAGTGCAGGAGCAAGTCCAGGCTCTACGTGATGACTTGAACAAGAAGATGCAGGATCAGGGTCAGCAAGTCCAGGCTCTGACTCGGCAGATCCAGGCTCTGCGTGACGACTTGGGCCAGCGCGTCAAGACTCTCGAATACCGCCAATCCAATGTCGAGATTGCTTTTGCAAATAAATACCTGCTTCGCGACTACGGCGGCAGTGTTCTCCAGCCACTCGTCGACATCCGGAATGGACGCAAGATTCCCGGTTTCCCCCGAACGCACCCCCAGCTCGATAGGACAAAAAGTAAGTTATTTATTCTTCTGGAGTAGCTGGCGGCAGTACTAACTCTTATTAGAAGCTATTGTGGATGCCATCTTGCCCGCCATCGGCATCCGACTCTCCCCCCACACGCCCTTGAAGGCCAAACGGGAGGCCATTGCGCGTAGGTGGTTTCTGAAATAGGTCGAGCAGAACATGGTCCGCCCGTCGCCAGAGGGACTCACATGCTCGGACGAGAACGGGGAAGAAGTTGGGAAGAAGCAGCTCGGCGACCAGGACGGAGATTGGTGGATTCTGAAATAGGTCAAGCAGAACATGGTCCGCCCGTTGCCAGAGGGACTCACATGCTCAGACGAGAACGGGGAAGAAGTCGGGAAGAAGCAGCTCGGCGACCAGGACGGAGATTGAGGAGGATTGTATCTTGGGGCAGGTGGCAAAGACAGTAGTAGTAGACCTTGTACGGGGTATAGTTCTGAAGCTATCTCGGTGCTTATAACTCTCCGGCATTGAACCGCAGCGGCTGCGCTGCCCAGGTGTCCAGTGGGAAATTTGGCTTACCATGACTGACGCCGCAAGGGCAAGGGATGGCCTGGGATCCCATCTTCATCGGTCGGTCGGATTCACGACATCGAGGTTGCCGTCCCTCCCAGAGTCCTGACTACAACCCGCAACCCGCACGCAACCTCGAACTTGTTCGTCTCGTTTCGTTCTTGGGGGGGGGCATCCACCGATGGCAATGACCTCGCAGCCCCGCAATGCGGGGTCGGATCGGACTCCCCCATCCAAACGCGGCAAAGTCAGATTTGCCTCGGCTACCTACCTGACCACCCGGAGACAGCCGTCTTTGACTTGCCTCAGGAAGGTTAAGTTGCGTGTATGTACGTACCCGCGTGTTATCTCGGCAGGCTCAGACCAGTGTTGGCGGAGAGGGAGGGGGTCCCCGACCAGGGATAGTTCAATAGACCCGCTTTTTAAAAGACTTTTAACTGATAATGAGATTTTTTTTATTTTCGAGCAACGGGATCAGGGCCAACACTGGTCTGAGAGCAATTCTCGATTTTTCGCCCTCTTTGACTTGCCTCGGGAAGGTTAAGTTGCGTGTATGTACGTACCCGCGTGTTATCTCGGCAGGCTCAGGCCATTGTTGGCGGAGAGGGAGGGGGTCCCCCTCTAGGGATAGTTCAATAGACCCGCTTTTTAAAAGACTTTCAACCGATAAAAGATTTTTTATTTTCGAGCAAAAACGGGATCAGGGCCAACACTGGTCTGAGAGCAATCCTTTCTTTTTCTCCCTCCGCTTTACGCATCGATATGATCAATTGCACGAATGCGAACAACATGGCCAAAACCACGCGCAAGAATACTACATACATGGTATGCATCAATCTGACCGCCTGACTGCGCGCTTTCTAACGGTACTAATTTTGGCGATAGAAAATGCACGATCCTGATGGCGACGAGGTCGCGCAGCTTCCTCCGCCCGTGCCTGTGTGGCGCAGAAATGCCGGACCATCGCGCATTTCCTCCCCACGTATTCGAGGCTCTTCATCAGGCCTTTCAGAGCCTCGTACGAGCCCGACGCCTGTCCCCCGCGCTCAGAGAAACCTGCAGGACAACTGGCGACGAAGCCATACGTATCCTCCCAGCATGAGCCTGTCAGCGCCTCCCTCCAGTCTACAGCCTCCCTCGGGTCTACAGGAAGCTCAAGAAGAGGAGGGCCAACAAGAGGATCAACAGGACCTCAAGCAACAGCGCGACATTGTTACCGAGACAATCAAGGTCTGGCAGCGCCTAGATGCTCGGAACCGACGTCAGGAAGACGAGGGCACTAGCACCTTCACATTCGAGTCTTTCCTGGTAGCTTGGGTCGGTAATGCGCGCCGGGCCAGTCGCTTACGCCGCGTGTTGTTGCAACCCGAGTTACAGAATGCCCTCACTCGCAGAGGCCTTATTGTTCGGGAGGCTGGCGGCGAGGACGATACGACTCATGTTGCCGCCAATATTCGGAACGAGTTGAAGACCTTGCAAGATACCCCCTCCTCCAGCGTGTTCAAGCCCCTCGATCAACAAAAGAACAATCCGACACTGGCCGCCGATCTCTGCAACACTAGCCAGATTGGTAAACGTCTTCATGGTGCTTGGTCGCTTGAAGACTTCGGCGCCCAGTACTGTGAGGCTTCTCCCGCAGGTTCTACAGACCCGGATCCGACACTGGTCGCCGATCTCTGCAACACTAGCCAGATTGGTAAACGTCTTCATGGTGCTTGGTCGCTTGAAGACTTCGGCGCCCAGTACTGTGAGGCTTCTCTCGCAGGTTCTACAGAGCCAGCGGATTCCAGACAAGGAGATCCCCGGCATACTGGCCGATGGTGACTTCAAGAGCCGAATTTACCTCGTTGTGTCTCTCATACTCGGCGGACTTGCACGCAACAAAGCCAGTTATCTGCGAGACCTTCTCGGTCTTTACCTCCTTGCAAATGGCACCGCCCGCCGTGTGATCGAGACCCTCAACCACCTCGGCATTGTTTCCTGTCGCCAAGAAATGACCCCTGCTGACGCAAACGCCTGCTTTTCTTTCCTTTACACCAGAGATTCGTTCGTTCCTACGGCCTTCTTTTTGCCCAGAATGCCTGCCCCGAATACAGACTTCGGTGGAGATATTCAGGGCATGGGAAGACGCCATTTTACCTGTATCTTAGACTTACCTAACCAGACAATTCAATGCTCAGTCAATACAGATCACTTGCAACATTTCCTCATACTGGACTCTGAATAGAATGCTGAATGGAATGGCGACGGCAGTGGTGACGGCGATCAAGAAAGTCGCGCATGATCCTAACGGCGTGGTCGTATACGATAACTTCAACCTCACGACTTCCCTCCTTGTGGCATGCCCAGAGCTCAACGGTCCTTACAGCCAGTCAAGCATTGACCGCACGACTCTTTTTTTCTCGTCAAATGGTCGTTGAATATATCCTCCTTTCGAGGCGTCAGACCGTTACCAACGCCTCTCGCTGACTCATGAAGTACTCCTTTTCGGACATGTTCAAGTCTGACGATGAGGTCCCTCCAATGCCTGCCGTGAAGAGAGTCTCGTACCAACACTCTCCCTACATACTACAACTGGGAGCTATTTTCGAGGATGAAGGCGCTATTTCTGGGGTTTACAAGCTTCACGAGGAACTCTTCAAACACCGGCTGGAGTTGAAGGAATATATTGAGCGGCTTGTCTCTGTTTACGTGGACCAAAAGACCACATCCTCCATCCGCCGCATCCTCAACTCGTTCGCAGCTAGAGGCTAGTGAAGTCTGGGAGCAGAAGAAATGGATGCTTCCAGTGCCTGCATTCTTTCATATAGAATTGAACTACATCGAGATGCTTTTTCGCATGTTCTGGGACACTGGCAACAAGACTTCTTCCTCTGCAACGATGTCGGTCGACGTACAGTTCTTTCGTCGAGGCAGAAACATGACGAAAAAGGACATCAAATACTACTACCAGGTTATGCATACCTCTTCTTATGCACGGCTACTCGGCGAGGGTCCTCCTCGCCTTCGTCATCGCCGAGCTAGTCGACCGCGGTAGGTATTATTATTATACAAGGAGATCTCCGAGTTGATAGTATTGAAGCGGCTGGCTGTAAGGGGGACGTCGATATACAGCATCTTGATGAAGCTTTTGATCGTATCTGGAGTACGATTTTTCTCACCGCAAGGCTGGAGTGGTCGTTACGATGACCTCGTCGAGTCCCCTGAATCTATTGATATATACAATTCAGAAGCCGCTGTCGCCTCATGCAGGCTGTAGAAATACTACTCATTCTACACGAAGCGGTCCGCAGCGGCGATTACGGCTTACTTCAGGACATGCATCGTTCCTATCCTCCCTGTGATCTCTTTTGGGGAGGTAAATCCTCGAACTACGGCCCGGAGATGCTTCATTTCGCCTGGCTTCTAGAAACACCCTGCCCGTTGCCAAACAAAGCGGGCTGGCTGGCTGGCTGGCTGGCTGGCTGGCTGGCTGTGCAGCTATTATCGTCAAGGGCGGGCTTATTCACCGTGTCACTGCTGGGAGTGGTTACAAAGCCATCGACCTCTTACTAGAGCATGTTAATGCTTCTTACGCCTTGGACATCAAGTTCAATAAGAATTCGACCCATGACATACACGCTACCTTCTCGCGCCTCGCCCCGAGTGGCACATGCCTTGCAACTATTCGCAAGGCAGTGGAGAGCCAATTCCAGAGCAAGGCGAGAGGGCACGCATACCGGAGGCGACGCAAAGACTGAGACATCATAGCCTACGCCTGTAAGCTGTACCGGGATGGCATCACGAAGCGAGAAAAATTAACGGCACTTGTTCCAGTACTGCCTTCGATGTAGAGGATACTTACGAGCGTGGCCGGAAGATGCTGCTTGCGAAGCTGCTTGACTTCAACGCCGTGATCCCTACCCCTAAAGATGCGGCAGATCAGCGGGCCCTTCCCGGCGTTGGAGCTGAAGGTGTCGATGGAGATGTTGACTGGCAGGATGAAGGCGACCGTCTATTTGGTGTCGAGAATGACGATTTCTGGCGTGTTGACCTTACGGGCGAGGAAGAAGACATCTTCACGTAGAAAAAAAAGGGGCTGGCAGGGCGCACGCGACCACAGAAAATGGACTTTGTTTTCCAGACCCCCCTTCCCGCATTAACTCTCACAGGTGCCACACATGCTGCAAATTGATGCCTTCTTCTTCATTGTTCTTTTCTATACATTTAACTGACTGCTTATAGAAGCTCACTAACTCGTCGCCTTGATCTTCGAGATGCCCGCAGCCCCCGCCGTCCTCCCGACTGGTCGTCCATAGTCCTGTGCTCTCAATCTTCGACCTAAAGACACCCTCGCCGCGTTCGCCGGAACCTTCGGCTTCGCCGTCAGTCGGAGACGAATCTTAGCCGGACCAGTCGGACGAAGAAGATGACGCCGAAGTCTACGGCGCCGAAGACTCCTGGTCCGTCGATGCCGACGGCGAGCCTCTCTTCGACGGCATTCCCGTAGGATCGGTTCGAGATGTGGGACATGTCGTCCGACCGGGCGAGGGACAACAGGTTCGGCCTAGCTACCCGGCGAAGTAGACAAAAGAAAAAACCGCGAAACCTTCAAGCATACCTTCTCCACATGCGATTACGCCGACCACGAGAGGCAGCCCCGGGAGACACAGGGCAAGAGGAAGACACACAGCAGGAAGAAGGCAAAGCATTGTCCCTTTCGCATCATCATCATCATACAACGATACGCACACAATGGCGACGGCTGGGCCGCGAGACCGGTGAACCTGACGCACGTAGGTCACGGGCCGTTCGACGAATCCCTCGGAGCATCACATGTGCAGGCGCCGAGCCCTCTATCCCGAACATGCTACCTTCATACGGGGAGACTTGATGCCTTTCAGGCCTTTCTGCGAGGCCCTCTAACCAGGAGCGCATTTCGTCACAGCGCTGGCATCAAATCAAACGAAGTCAAATATGAGGCTATATTTGATGCCCACCATGAATCTCCCACATGCAGAGTGTTGTGTCTCCCACATGATAAACTCCTAACTCGACAAGTCAATTCCACCTCAGTACAGATCTGCTCCAAAATCATTTGCCACAGCTCAGAAATCCCATGAACTCAACACTTGGGTCCAATCCCATGTCCAGTGCTAGCCCCAATGACGGCACATGTCTTCTACGAGAGATTAATCGGATATCTCAAGCTTGACGTCTACCTCACTCTTGACGTCTTCCTCAACCTTGACAATCACGTCTCCGCCATTTGTAAACTCAGCCCAACTGACTGACTCGGAACCGCGCTGCTGGTAGTGAGTGCGATCGAGACGCAAATCCTCCATCTCCCCAAGACCAGGGTCATTTTTCTTCGCCGATGACCCAGCAAAGAAATAGGGTCTCCTCGTAATCGCCTCGAAACTCCCCTCCACTCACGACATGCTGGTCGAGGCCTTCGACCCATTCGCTCATGTAGGGGACAAGCAAATTTGATCCAGGCCGGATTTGATTGAGTGGGTCTTATTTGACAATATACAACGGCATCTTCCGCTCCACCAAAAATGGGTAAAAAGTCATCAAAATAGACGCCTGAGATGGAAAAAAAAAAAAAAGCCCTGAAGCCCGGGAAAGCTCAGCTTCGTAGCCAATTCTTCAAACACATGACGTAGTTGAAGGTATCGTCAACCATGCTATGTCGCTGCGTACCAATGACGAGTTTTCCTCGGCTGAATGCCCTCTCCGGGTCTGTTGACATGGACGGGATCGTCATCAATTCCAGAGCCGTCTTTGACAACCGGGGGGGCCAGCGATCAAGGCGGTTAAACCACCAAGCCTGTATGTCGGCTACCGGCCTGACACCCTCTGCAAGGTATTCAGCTAGTTCGTCCTTGTTGTCGGGGTCCTCGGGCGCGTCGTAGTAGTCGTGAGCAACAAGAAGAGACCCCGGGGCCTCTGAGCGGTGCCTCTTCCGGTTGTGCCGGCACCGGGACGACGACCCGGGCATACACATGCTGGTGTAGATGACGGCATGCCCTGTATGCCTAGGCTCCTGGCCCGGTCCTCTCCCAAGAACCTGTCCACCCACTTCCTTTTGTGCCCGGGGTGTAATATCATCGTCGCCGCCCGGTAAGCTGGGCTCTCTTCCATCAATGTACTGTATTTTCGTAGCTTCTGAATGGCCAGGCCAATACTAGTATGAAGAAAGGATATATGATCATCGTTGTCAAGATCGGCATCCGAGGGTGTGGAATTGTTAGGCAGGTCGGCGACAAGGTCAAGGGAGGGTGGGAGGATCTCGCCAGTCGGTAAGCGCCGAGCTAAGTCGATAATCGAGCCGGCGCGAACCGGGACGGCATTCGCCGAGTGCGCCGGGGGCCGTACTGAGGAATGATTGGAAAATAACGTATCGTCGTCTTCGTTGTCGTCGTCGTCGTCGTCGACCCGGGCGATTGATTCAGGTTGTTGGCTTGTTACCGTGATCTCTGGCTGGGTGTGGACAGGTCCGCCGGTAAAACTCGGTCGCCGCTTCGAGGTTCGGGTGCAAGGTAACTAGGCGATCCTCAAGCAGATCAATCAGCCATTCATGCGCTGCAAGGACTTCAGGGAAAGTAACTGCCTCGCCTTCAAACCATTTGGTGATCTTTTTTGAACGGTTCAAGAAACCGCCAAAACAACAGTAAGTAGGTGCCAATCGCTTGGTTGAAGCAGGTCGGCGGCGGGCATACGCCTGTCAGGTTCATCGGCCTGATTTTGGTAGCACCAAAAAATCCACCTGGGCCCGTAATCGAATCGCCCGCTCGATCATTACGAAGACGGAATTCCACCTCGTAGAATTATCGCCACAAAGGTATAAACCTTCAAGGCTTTTCTTCAGCCGCCGGTAAGTTGCCGACCAAGTTATCGTCAAAGCAAGGTAGGAAATTGTCGATATGGAAGTCCAGATGTCGAAGGAGAAATGCTTCCTGAATGGCGATGCCCTCAGCCGCCCGCGCAGGGCCCGTTGGTGTACTTGGTAGGACTCTTTAATGTATGCCTTGACCGTATTGTGCGAGGACGGAATCAAGGCCTCGGCCTTGTCGGGATTCAGGGCGTTTTGAGTAGTCTTTCGACCTGAGCTCTTGTGAGCGGCTTCTTGAGTGGACAAAAGTCTCTGACATGCTCTGCATGAGGGGGAGGGGGGGGTTGGCAACAACCTCTTCATCTTCAGGCTCGATGACCGTGAGAGCCTCAAGGTGCTTCGCTAGGCAGAATCAATTGAGCGACGTCAAAACTACTGGCAAGTCGGCAAGTCGGCAAAAAGAGTCACAGGACAGATCACAACACCTGCTGCCTAATTTCGCCGGTGCTGCCCACAACAACAGAGAGGGTGGAGCCTGCAATTTTTGCAGTCGTGCACGGACCAACTACAATATCTATTTAAACAGCCTCCCCTCCCCCCCACCTTCTGCTTCTGAACCACAAACTCTTCCCGGTGCTGCTGCCTCATCTCTGCCTTCTTCATCCTACAACCATCAATCGTCCACCTCGGTACATCAAAACTGCATCGCCCGGCGACATCACCGTACGTGTGGCCCATCTCTACTCCACAGATGGCAGAGCGAAACCCGCTAGTTGCGGGCGGCACGCACAAGGGATCCTCGCACCCCAAAACCTTCGCCACTCACACCTTCCCGGCCATCCACGAGAACACCATCATCGTCGCAGCCACCCACCCCACGGTCCAAACTGGTGACCAGCAAAAAGATGGCTGGTTCCTGTCCGATTTCTACGCCTTCAACTACCTGCTGAACGGCTGCGTCGCGGACCAGACCTGGCTTACGGCTGCCAAACCAGAGACGCTAGTGGAGAAGTATGGGGACTTTCTCCATGGTTCACCCGATGGAGATCGTAAGGTAGTCCTAAGCCGCGACCTCCTTAACTCGGGCATTACCCCGGTCACCCTCGTCGAGCCTACCAAGATGAAGGATAGATTTCTCAGCGAGGTTAATGAAGCATCTCTCCGCGCTAAGAAGAGTGGTTATCCGCTTCTTCTCATGGTTTTTTGTCACGGTATCGACGGTCACTACCTCTACCTCGACAATCGCGCTCAACATGGCATCAGTATCGTACAGCTTAAAGCAGCCCTAGAGCCGTACGTATCGGTCACCCTATTCACGACAGCCTGCTTTTCTGGAGGCTGGGTAGTTACCCCTGAGCTTAATATAACAACAATGGCTGCCGCAGAGCCCCGCGGTGTATCAATATCGTCGGGTAGTATAGGACGAGCCTACGGGTCCCTATTTGCTGGAGATACTATCGCGGCGCTCTCGGACGCTTCGACGCCACTAGTACTTGGACACATTTCGGGATCACCAATTACAGTCGATCCAGACTATCTTGCAGACGATACCTGCCTCCAACCCAGGGAGCCTACCGAGATGCAGGCAGAAACGTACAAGGAGTTTTGTCGTTCTATTACGGATGTTTTAGGGCCGCGGGGATTCTCTCGTATCCTACCCACCAGCTTCATATTTAGCGATCAGGATGATAAGTGGGATTATTCTTGGACTAGAAGATCAGGAATCCCTGTGGCATATTTTAGAGAGCGCTGGGAAAAATTACCCACGTACCCTCAGCAACCATGAGATCTATCGGTAGGCAACTCCGTCGCTCGCTATCGCCCTCGAAGCATCTTCGCTCGCTGTCGCCCTCGAAGCGTCTTCGCCGTGGTGCGAGCGTCAGCGTCAGCGTCAGCGAGACCGATAACGCTTCACCCAGTGGCATGAAGCTTGGGAAGGCTCCCAATCTGTATTAGAATTTCGGGCCATGGAATAGTTAGCCCGCTCCTTGGTAGCCAAGTTTGCTAGATACGAAAAGAACTACTACCTATATACATGGACAGAGCTATAGTCGTGAGACCTGCCCGGGCTAGTCCGGGACGCCCACACAGCTGGCCAATCATGTTCCAAAGCCTCCTTTTCTTCAAAATTAGTATACTTTTTTGGAGGCAACTCAATTTTAGAGTGACAAGTAGCTAAATCCACCAAGTCCGCCAACCCAGATCCGTCTCGGGCCCCACATCGAAAAATTGCAGTCGTGCACGGACCAACCACACATCTATAAAAAAACGCTCCCCGCCTAGGCTCTCTCTTTCGCTCGTTCATATCGCACCCTCCGCACACCAAAATGGACGGCCAAGCACTTCCTGAGCCTGATGTCATGGCTGCCGCATTCACCACGCTCAGTACTCAAGCTCAGCGCTTTGCCAACATTGCGCCAATCCAAGACCAGCAGAACATTTTCGCTACGATCAATGCTCTGGGCCAGCGAATTGACCAGCGAATTGACACTCTGGGCCAGTAATTGGGCTAGCGAATTGACCAGCGCTTCAATTCACTCGCACACCGGTAATACAATTTTGAGATTGCTACTATCAATATGCGCTTATTTGGGGCCGATAGCGCCGGTATTCTCCTGCCACTCGTTGACATCCGCGATGGGGGCGTTATTCATGGTTTCCCCGTGTCGCAACCCCAGCTCCATGCGATAAATGGTATGTTATTTATTCTTCTGCTATTTATTCTTCTAGAGTGGCGGTGCTAACTCATATTAGACGCTGCTGCGAATATCATCTTAGCCGCCCTCGACCTAATTCTCCCCCCGAATACGCCCTTAAATATCAAGCGCGAGACTATTCTGCGTAAGTGTATTTAGAAATAAGGGGGAGATATATGGGATTGGAAGGAGGTTGTGGCCCAAACCCTTTGGCCGATATTCTGAGTGATTGTCGTGAGAAAGCATTTATCACATTTTGGGGCCATCCTGCCTTGGCCAATAGCAAAGAATAGAGTTCTCCAGCCCTTCAACACTACGGTCCGAATCTGGGAATAAGAAAGCATACGTCTGATAGTGAAATTGCCCAGCCAGCGTTGCCGCCGCCAGCCCAAGGCCTCACGAGCGCTTGCCGCATCAGTCCTCGGTAGCTGCCAACTTTGACGACCGCTTTCAAAACGCAATTGCCGTAAGACCTCAGCGGGCGGACAGGTAGGCATTGCCAGTACTTCAGGTTGTCCTGCCCGCCCGCCCGCCCGCATCTATCTATGCATCCTCCATTCTCGCCGGCCAAAGGCGTGCGTCCGCGCGCGCGCGGCCATTTCTATCGCTAGTCAGTCTTGTCGATTGCGCGACGCGGCCATTTCCATCGCTAGTCAGTCTTTGTCGATTAGGACCAACCTGCGCGACGATGGAATCGTGTTGCTTGCGATTGACAGAATTGTGTTTTTAGTGGACTTAGTGGATTTGGTGTTCTGTACCACATCTGTTCCCCTGCGCCACCACAGCCACAGTGTGGCCAAGCCGCGGCCCCACCACAGCCACACTGTGGCTGAACCGCAAAGCCTCTTGCCACTATTCACAGACCACGGCCACTTCTGGGTGGAGCAAGAGGAGCGGTGCCGCCGCGAGGCCTTTGAGTGTGTGTGTGTGTGTGTGTGTGTGCCGACCTGTTGAAGCAATTCCAAGTTCAGCCTGCGCCTGCATTTCTTTCTGCTGGCGAGGGGGGCCTCGCAACCCGCCTCTCCACAACGCCCGCACGAGCACGGCATTGACCATAGCATCTGACAGGCCGAGATTGAGATTGCCGAGATTCCCCTTGCAAGGACGCAACGCAACCAACTCCTGTCGGCCCCAGTCAAGTCAGTTCCATCCCCTTGGCCTTGGGCTCGGCCCCGGTCAAACTTGTTTACGAATTTGTCGAATATAACTAATCAAGACGTTTTTCCTGCGTCGCTAATAATTTTCCATGGTGATCATTTGCCTAAACCACCTTAGCTTACACGATAGGTATGCACGCCTCCTTGGACATGCTGGCGGACGCGACACGCGTCGTGCCCACATCCCACGCGCAGCCGGAGATGCACTGCCTCCGAAAATGTGGCATCATATTGCGTCGATCCCTATCTTGGTTAGTCCTTGCACGACCCCGACCCCGCCCTCGACCCCGCCCCCGCACGGTCTAGAACGGTAGTGGTGGACGCGCCGAGTCCCGGTCCCATCTTACCACTTTTTACCACAACGTAACCCGGCCCTTACCTTTCCACCGTAACCGACCTTCTGCAACCTACCTTACAAAACCACCAACACATGGTCGGCACCGCATTCAATCGATGCATCGGTATGGCTTCATTTTTTTCATCGTTTACTTCGTCGCGCAGCCAATTGTGGTTTGACCTAAATACCACGAACAGGTAAAAAAGCATCTTCTTATAGCCAACAAGATCACGGAATATCCCCATCGGAAATCCGTATTCAGGGCAGGCATTCCGGGCAAAAAGAATGCCGTAGAAATGAACGAATCTCCGGTGTAATGGATGCATTCGGATTGAGGGCATTCCGAACGTAAGGGCGGGTGTGAGGGAAGGAAAAACAGGCATTTGCATAAGCAAGGGAAGAAAAAACGGTCAATTTTGTAAGCAAGGGTCATTTTTTTGGCGACACAGAATTGTATCAGCAAACAAGCAGAAACCAAGGACTTCCACGCCGGATTCGCAAAAGTAGGTACCTACCCATTGCAAGTACGTAAGAAACAACACTATTTCAGTCGGGTGTCAGTCTAACTATAATCTCATCATTTGGCAAGAAATTAAATACCCCGACGCCCGCCCCGTCGCCAAAAGTGCCGCCAAGTCGTGTACCGCTGGGAGCCGTGCCAGTGCGAGTTCGTGGTGGATTTTGGCCAGTGCTAGGCAGCCGAGGATGCGGGCCGGCAGATCTGTGTTGACAGCAGCGGCGTCGAGGATGTCGATTGCGAATATGTCGCTCTAACGAGCAAGTGTCCGTTTGTGTGATGCCCTCACCGCCAGAGAGCTTAGATCGGGACAGAAGCAAAGGGGGGATAAGCATGGCATCAAGGCATAGTTTGACAAGGCTCTATGGCTTGGGGTCCACGGCTCCGTTGTCAACAGAGGCGTCGACACCGGCACCGACACAGACCCCGACAGCCACATCGACTGGCCGGGGAAGCGGCTTGGATCCTTCCATTCGCCGGCAGCCCTCACAGTGGGGGTGTGTGAACTTGCAACAGGAAGACAATAGAGACCAGCTCCCTACACGGGGATAGAGGACTATGAATAACCTCACAGTCCCTGCAGAGGCTCCTCGCGGCGGTCGCGGCAAAACCCGGGCAACGCAGGGAGGTCCTAGCAGCCGGGGCGGCCGTGTTACTACGGCATCATCATTACGGGCTTCATCTAGTACGTAGAGTTGAACGCCCACGGCGGGCAGGGCTCAAGAGGGCATTGTAAAGGTAGGCATATATAAGAGGCAAGGCTGCAAGTAAGGAATGGCTACATTCGTAAATAACTAAGCTAAAGAAGGGAAAAAGAAAAGAAAAAGAAAAGTCTGTGGGCTCTGCAGGCTGCGGTTTTGTGTTACGTAATAACGCCCTCTTGCCACCACGCTGATCGGCCCCTATAGAGGCCTTGATGCTTTTGCTACTAATTAGGCCACCAACGCTGATCGGCCTGTATAGAGGCCTTGATGCCTACATTGTTGCCTAATACCGGTCTTCTGTTCAAAGGATAAATAGGCCTTCTTTACCTTCATTTCTTAGAGGAAGGGGCGGAGCGATAGACTTGAAAATAAAAAAAAGGCTGCATTGTGCGTAACATGTGGTGGTGCGTGGGGTCATGGCGCTAGTCTTGATTAGGGGGAGTGGGGTCTGCAGGTTGGGGCTTGCAGCTAGGGCATGGTTGCGGCACCACGGACCATAGTTCGGCCGTGCCGTAACAGGCATTACCAAGGTGTCAGCACGTAGTACAGGGACCCGTCGAAGTACCCGGGCTTTGGCGAGGGCATTTGAAGCCCAAGAAAGCAGTGATCTCGGCGATGCATAGGTAGGACAGGTTTTGATTGCATTTTTGGCCATGTTACGTAATCAACAACAGCGACCAGTTACGGCTTCGGCTTTTTTATTATAGAAATGAACGATTTGAGCGAGTCCTACGTCCCTGAGCTTGAATTGCCGCATTTGGAAGCATTTCAACGTTGGCGACGGCAGCGAGGTGCAATTGCGGTGCGACGACGTATGGCCAAGTGGTATTAATCTGAACTTGGGTGCGCTCAGGAAATGACTTCTTTTTTAGTGCCAAAAGTGGTTTCTTAGTGGCTTGGCGCCAAGCTGCCTAATACCTATAGTCTAGAAGACGTTACCTATAGTCCGAGTAGACAGTCCCGATATTATACGACTTTTGAATAAGATATCAAGCAGTGAGGTGAGTCGAATGGGAGGGGGGCGTCTTCTTCTTCTTCGACCACCAACACCTCGTTGTGACGGCCCGCATAGGAAGTCAGATATTGAATACAGTAACGAATGTGGATTTAAAGCTAAGGGAGGAAAAGAAGACATTTATCGCAGGGACCGCGTCGGGCGCGGGCAAGTAGGTGGTGGTGCTGAGCACGTGGGTGACGAGCTGTCAGGCTGTCTGCGAGAAGCTAGAGTGAAGGGGGCAGAAACAGGTGCGTGCCTGGCTCACGGGGTCCACGAGCAAGAATTGAGGAAGGAACCACATTGAACTCTGCCCCCCTCAAGAAGGGAGACTACCATACACTTATACCCCGCTCTTCCGCCCCTCAGACACCGCTCAGGATCCTAGCGCTTAGAGTCGGCTAGATAATTGCTCCGTGGTCCACCCTCGATCGTCACGCATTTCCCGATCCCCACCTCAATCCTTTCTTGGCACCCCGCGCGGAGGCGTGGGTGGTTCCGGCGTCCCTGCGCCTCAGCTGAGCGCCCTCTGAGTTCCAACACCATAGCCCCGCTGAGCGCCCTGCTCAGCGCTCTCCGAGCCTTGGCTTAGCGCCATCGGGGCCGCCGCATTGCGGCCACGCTGAGCGCCTTTGAGTTCTGACACGAGCGCACGGACCACACTCTAAATACAATGCAGCCAATAGAATCAATCCTGCCACATGTGGCCTGTGGCGACCGTGCCACTCGCAATGCGAGCCTCCTTAGGACTAGAGAGGATTTTCCTCCTCCATACTACTAGCAACTAGATAGACGTCTCTTCAGGGCCCATACTACCCCTACCACCACCTCCACCACCTAGGGGGGAGCGCATCATATTACACGGGGCTGTTTCCGATAAAAATGCTCCTGGAGTTGTGAGTGGACCGTCTCCGACCGCCACCTCGCAATGCGCCTCAGGACTGGGGATTCTTCTAGAGGTTTAGTACTGTGGCTTGCAAGCACTAGTATACGATCCACTTTTCGCGCTAGGGAGCCAATATTTACACACCGCCTCAATGTCAACATTCTAATATACGGTATTTTGAAGCCTTCTATAGCTATAAATATCATAGATTTGTAAGGGTCCCGCGAAAATTTTGCGCCGGACTAAGGGCTTTCGACTGAGCAACTTTTTGGCCCTATGTAGGGCGTATTGGTGGCTGGAATGTAGGAATTGTTCAATTGCTAGATGGCGCGCATGTCAAAAATTATGGCTCTGTTGCGAATGTGCCGATGGATTTTTGTTGCTTATATAAGCATGCAAGTGCCCATAAGTATGTAATGCGCCGATGCGCGTTGGTCGCGATTCAAGCACTGCACCATAGTAAAATATATACGAGTATTACGACGGAGTGAGGGATTTCGATTGAGCTACTTTTTGCCTCTGTGCAGGGCGTATTGGTAGATTCGAATATAGGAATTGTTCAATTGTTAGATGGCGCGCATGTCAAAATTGGAGGCTCTGTTGCGAATGTGGCCTCCCTAGCGCTAAAAGTGGATCGTATACTGGTGCTTGCAAGCCACAGTAGTTAACACCACCACCACCACCGCCTGGGTATAGCGCATCATGTCATCCTAAAAAAAAACCAAAATGCCGGAGTTGTGAGTGGCCGGCCTCGGACCTTTGTAAGAACTGGTTCCCAGCTAATAGGCCGCGTAGATGGTGGGCTGGTCGCTGATGCATATGTCCATTCCCGGGGCTATTAGAGCTTGACGTTCCTATCGATTTAACGTGCAGACGATGCAGGGCAGCCAGCCAGCTATGGGAAACACATCATGCCTTCTTCACCTTCGATTAGTCTATCATTTTCTGCTATTTCAGGGTGAATTGCTTTGGGAGGCTATCATCATCACGACTTTTTGAAGAAAGTGAGTCGAAAGGAAAACCGTTGTGTGGCTGCTATGCAATGGAATACGGCATTTTACAATGCATGCAAAAAAGTGACCCCTGCGTTTCCCAGTTGCCTTGCACCGACACCCACAGGCAGTCTATGAGGGTACAGTGGGTGCGCGCGCGCATCAGAGCTCTCGACGAAATCCCCCTCAACATCTCAGTCGTCTTCTCTTCCCCTCCGGACTGCCTTCCCGACCCGGCCGTCGAGACTTGGCAGCTCCGGACACCACCTTCTACTGCTCTGATTAGGATTATGTAATCCAGAGCGAGCTGCATGTCTGTCCCACAAGCGTCCTCCTTATCCCCAATCGAGGATGGCTATCACCCACCCACCGGCAGAGGCGTAAAAAGCGCTCCAGAATTGGCAGCAAGAAAGAGTCCACCCGCTGAATGTAGACAACTTAATTATCCTTGTCCTCGACTCCCCACGATACCTGTAGTAAAGAAGGAGAACCAAAGTCTGCTGCGGGACGCATGTGTTACGATCCTGGCTCAGGTGTGCAGGAGGCGTTGTAAGCCGACTGCAGATTGGCTGGTGCAACCGGGAGAGCGGGGCTCTACCCAAGGTTGATGCAGCCAATCAGGAAGCGCACCGGGTACGCGTAACAGACTTCTAGTTGCGACACCTTGGTGGGAAAGAGATGGAATTTGAGGTGGTCGCCGATATCGGTCTCGTTACATCCCAAACCGAGCTTATCTAGCTCGTAGATAGCCTTGGCCACAGTCTCCGGGGAGAGCTCAGGCATCTTATTACGGCACGGCCGAACCATGTCTTGGCTGCAAGCCCAAACCTGGAGCCCCCGCCCTCCCCAATTGGGAATAGCGCAGTTGCCCCTCGCACCACCACATAACAACAGCCTGCAGGACCCGCAGGCTTCTCCTTTCCTTTTCCTTTCCTTAGCTGAGTTACTGTGTACTGACGAATGCAGCCGGAAAAAAGTCCCACATTTCCACAAGAACCAGTAGAAAATCGACTTTTTCCTCGGAAAGATTCAGGGCCCAAAGGGGTCCTGAAAACGCCCTGAATTCGCCCACATGTGACTAAACACAACACCAAAGACTTCAATTGCTGCCTTAAAGACTGTACTGCTTGTTGACTTCACGATGCCTCGCAACACCCTTATAAAAAGGTCCCGGCAGGAGGTCCAACGCAGGAAGCGTATGCGGCTTTGTGTAATCCAAAGCCCGAAATTTCCACAAGAATCATCCATGCACGCCACTTTCGTTTAAAGTAGTCGACTTTATTCGCGACCTGGTCGGCGGAGAGCTTGAAGCCGCCAGTAGCTTGAAGCTCAACAACAACCTGGTTGTATACCTGCTTTTTGTAGCCGCCCTGTCCCTTCATGCCGGCATCGCTCGCCCGGCGCAGGACGTCAAAGCAACAACTTCTATTCGGCATTATTTTCCTTAGCCAAATCTTTTCAAGTTGGTTGACAGATCAGAGATTCTCGGGTGCAGGACCATACATAGCAGTGTTTGCATGCCCAACAACACCAAGAATTACATCACCACAACAAACGCAGCCACAAGGCATCGTTTCGGCCACTCGCATCGAGACTACCGTTCCAACGGATCAAATACAACAGGAAGAGGCGTTTGTAGTACAAATTTGCACCAAAGCCAGCCCCTTGCTATATTGATAGGTAGGACCGTAGGCTTGATGCCCCGCGCCAAGGACAAAAATGCGGCCCGGATCAACAACCTTCCGGCAAAAGCTTCATTCCAGATTTTGGGAAAAAAGACCAATGCCTGGGAATGGCTTCCTGGAAGAACTGACTAATGTTGGATTCGGGGGGTCTGTGCTGTTCTCCGTAAATGCATTTCCGAAAGTGGTTCTCTGCACCGATAGCGGAGGAAGATATGCACACTAGAGAAAGAGACGGGAAGGGATGTTACGATCCTGGCTCGGTGTGCAGGAGGCGTTGTAAGCCGACTGCACCTCATTTTTTTTTTTGGTGGTAGCTGGCCATTTTTGCTGGCAGCTGGCTGGCACTGGCACTGCACCCCCTTTTTGCTGGCGCTGGGACTGAACGAGCGACTCCCTGGACTGCCTCCTACAACAGACATGAGCGAGCGACTCCAAAACGAACAAAAGCACTGCCTTCTATATGCAAGCAACAGACACACGAATGAGCGACTCCCTGAACTGCCTCCTGCAACAGACACGAATGAGCGACTCCCTGGGCTGCCTCGTGCAACAGACATGAACGAGCGACTCCAAAACAAATAAAAGCACCGCGTTCTATATGCAAGCAACGAGCGACTCCAAAACAACCAAAAGCACTGCGTTCTATATGCAGGCAACAGACACACCCGTCCCCGTCCCCGTCCCCGTCCCCGTCCCCCCCCCCGGGACCGCCGCCGGCTGCATCACTCCTCCTCCTCCTCCACGTCCCCCAAGTTTGCGCCCATCAGACGTGCCAGCTGGTAAGCCTTGCGCCATGCCCAGTCCTGCGCGTTCCGGATCAGCGAGCGGCCTCTTCTGGGGCGGAAAATCAGGCTCTCGCGCCCCACCAGGGTCTGGTGGTACTGCCCGTCACGGTGGTGGTGGCGGTACACGTCGGCAACCTGGCCGTCAGTCACGCAGGTGAGGACGGCCGTCTCGGCGGCGGCCCTGTCCAGGGCGGCGGCAGCGGCAGTGCCGTCTGGCGTCCTGGCCCTGGCCTCGGCGAGAGCCCGCTCCCGTGCGTGGACCAGGACGGCGCCGTCGTACGCAGCCTGGTATGTCGCCTGGTAGAGATTGCCGTCTCTTTTCTTGAATTCGACAGCCAAGTGGCTGAAAGCAAGGCCGGGCTCCTCCCTATGGAGGCTGTGATGCTGCAGGTGACTTGGGAGATCCTGTACACTAATGCCTTGTAAGAAATTAGGACGAGGGTCGGATAAACCGTAGTTGAAATCTCGGCTATCTTGGTTGGGAGTGTTTGTGATAGTTGCATTGCGTATCGAATCATACGGCAGATCGTAGTCTTTCATCATATGCTTATCGAGTAGAGCGGACGCGTCAGCTTCGGTCTTGGAGCGGGCTATCCTGTTACAAAATCTCTGATAGGCATCCTCTGACGGCTGGGTGCTGGTGCGACGGTGATGTTGGACATCACGATCGTGAGTGCTGGCGTCTCCTGGTACATACGAGGCGATGGGGTCCAAGACGCCGTTCTCGTACGCCCTTTCTTCAAAACCAGTGCCTGTCGTGGAGATCCTTGCCGGGTCCATTGTGTCGCTGTCGCTGGCGCTGACGCTATCGTCCTCGAAGAGATAAGCGCTGTGGTTGTCGTCCTCGTTGGTGTGGTTGTCGTCCTTGGTGTGGTTGTCGTTGTTGGTGTGGTTGCTGTCCTTGGCGTGGTTGCCGTCCTTGTTGGTGTGGATGTCGTTGTTGGTGTGGTTGTCGTTCTTGGTGTGGTTGTTGTCCCTGTTGGCGTGCTTCCTCCTGGTGTGCTTTCTCCAGGTGTCGCCGTTGAGAATGTCGAGGCGAGCCAAGTTCTTTCGTGTAAGCCGGTGAGGTGGTAGTGTATTTATGCCGGCGGGCACATCTCCATCAGCAGCAGCAGCAGCAGCAGCAGCAGCAGCAGCCGCAGCGGCCAATCGGATCCTGGCAGCCATGGCGACGGCGAGCGCGAGACTGTGACAGGGAGCGCGAAACAGTGACGGGGAGCGCGAGACAGTGACGGCGAGCGCGAGACAGTGACGGCGATGGTAAAGGTGATGGCGATGGTGATGGTGAGACAGCGCAGCGGTGCTCGTGCGAAAGAGAGAAAGAAGCGGCAGGAATCCGGGAGCGCACCGCACCGTGGTTTGTGACAAGTCATTCCGGCCGCGCCGGCTGGCCTGCGCTTCCTGAGACCAGCTGGCTTCCTGACCTTGCCACGATTGCTGCCGCGCTCGTGTGGCAGCGGACACGGCCGCGGGCTTTGTCCGAAAAGCAGGCAGCGCAACCCACGCTGGAACTGCAGCGAGCGTACTCAGGGCAATTGCAGGCTTTGTCCGGATTGCAATTGCAGGCAGCAAAACCCGCGCTGGAACTGCAGCGAGCGTGCCCTTGCCCGGCTCTGGGCACGGGCAACTCAGACAGTTGCAGGCTTTGTCCGGATTGGAATTGCAGGCAGCACAAGCCGCGCTGGAACTGCAGCGAGCGTGCCCTGGCAACTCAGGCGGTCGCAGGCTTTGTCCGGATTGCAATTGCAGCCAACACAAGCCGCGCTGGGGCTGGTGACCCAAGTGGAACTGCAGCAGTCGCAATCGCATTCGCGGCCTTTGTCATATTTGTAGGTAACAGAAACCGCGCCGGAGCTGACAGACGTCGCAACCGCAATCACATTCGTAGGCAGCAGAGGCCGCGCTGAGGCTGGTGACCGGAGTGGAACTGCAGCAACCGCATTCGCGGGTTTTGTCAGATTTGTAGGCAACAGAAACCGCGCCGGAGCTGACAGACCGTCGCAGCCGCAATCACATCCGCGGGCTTCGTCAGATTTGCAGGCAACAGAGGCCGCGCGCTGGAGCTGGGACCGCGCTGGACCTGGCGACCGAAGTGGAACTGCAGAGAAGTCGCAACCGCAATCACGTCCGCGGGCTTCAGCCGCAATCGCGTTCGCGGGTCGTGTCGGATTTGTAGGCAGCAGAAACGTCGCAACCGCAATCACATTCGCGGGCTTCATCAGGTTTGTAGGTTACAGAAACCGCGCGGACCGCGCTTGAGCTGGGGAGCGCGCTGCAGCTGGCGGCCGAAGCGGAACTGCAGAGAAGTCGCAGCCGCAGTCACATTCGCGGGCTTTCGTCAGATTCGTAGGCAACAGAAACCGCGCGGAGCTGAGGACCGAAGTGGGGCTGCAGGGAAATTGCCTTCGCAATCGCGTCGCGGGCTTCGTCAGATTTTCAGGCACCAGAAACCGCGCTAGAGCTAGTGGAACTGCAGAGAAACCGCGTCGCGGGCTTTGTTGCATTTGCAGGCAAAAATTTGCAGGCAAAGATTTGCAGGCAACCAAACCGCGCTCCTCGCCCTTTTTGGACAACCCAGACGTGGTTTGAGCTCAGAGGTGGGTGGCCCGGGCGGCCCTCCCCCTCCAGACATAAAGCGGCGGGCTGCCCGCTGCACTTGAGTTGCGGCTTGTGGGAGTTCACGCTCAACTTTTCCGACAAAGCCTGCACGCAGCATTTCTCTTCTCCGCCTCGCGGAAAGGAAGCCCGACGGGGACGGGGACGGCACCCTCTCGTTCTCGTTCTCGTTCTCTTTCTCTTTCTCTTTCTCTGCGCTGCCTGTCCCTTTCCGGCCAAGACTCTGCACAGAGCCCGCGCCTGCACTTTCTCTGCGCTGCCGTCACCAGTTCCAGCGCGGTTTGGCCAAGACAATTCCGACAAAGCCTGTGCGCAGCCAGCATTTCCAAAAAGGTATGGAGCAGCACAAGTCAGCCAGCATTTTGGCGTCTCTCTCTTTCTCTGCGCTGCACGTCTCTTCCCGGGCGCATGGCCTTCCCGTCTCTTCCCGGGCGCATGTCCCTTCTCGTCTCAGTGGTTCCTGATCCTGACGGGCAATTGCTGATGCCGACGCGCATGGCAGCCTCAACCGCAATGCAGCAGCGGCGTCGTTCCGCTAGGCTTGCCCAACACTGGCACAGCGACAGCCACAGCCACAGCCACAGCCACAGCCACAGCCTCAGTCAAAGTCACAGCCACAGCCACAGTCACAGTCACAGCCACAGCCACAGCCACAGCGACAGACAGCCACACAGCCATAGCCTCAGCCACAGCAACGGCTTCGCTCCTCCGGGACTTTCCAGACCGCGCCGCCGTGGTGTCCATCGGCAGGGCCCCGACTTGCTCGACCAGACGACCACCAGTTCGCCGACGTCGTCCTCGAGCTGACGACCACCATCGCTGCCGCCGCCGCCGCCGTAACCCGCCCCAAGTCTACCAAGGCCGAAGGGGAACATCACGAGGAGAGGTACACCATGTCGCCAGTCCTTGCCACCGCCCTGGCCATGGACGTGCTCGCTGGGCTGGGCTGGGCACAGAGACCCAGCCCCAGCCCAGGCCCAGCGGGCCACACAGACAGGCGTACTGGAAGAACTCCTTCCTGCCCTTCCACACGTCGCCGCCGCCCGCCCCCAAGTCGACCAAGGCCGGAGGGGAACGCCCCGAGGAGAAGAACACCATGTCGCCAGTCCTTGCCACCGCCCTGGCCATGGACGTGCTCGCTGGGCTGGGCTGGGCACAGAGGTCCAGCCCCAGTCCCAGGCTCAGCGGGCCACACAGCGCAGCCGGGAACAGGTGTGCTGGAAGAAGGCCTTCCTGCCTCCACAGGTCGCCGCCGCCCGCCCCCAAGTCGACCAAGGCCGGAGCGGAGAGCAACGTCCTTTTGCTCTGTACCAGAGCGCGCGCTTCGATTCTTTTTGGGCTTGGTTTGGTTTGGTTTGGTTGCCCACCACCACCACCACCATCCTCCCCCCTTCCGCCGACCCCGACCAGTGGCAATCGGCATTTACCATGGCAGAGCGGCGCAACGACACACCCCTGCCCGTCACTGTCACGTTTGACAGTGACGTGGAAATGGACGAGGTACCTCCCCGTCGCCTCCCCCTGCCGCCGCCTCGCCCAGCGGCATGACCTCCTCTGGCCCTGGCCAGGCCATCGCCGACTCCCCCGGTGCACTCCACCTGTCCCGTGTTCGCCCTGCCGCTGCGGCCCCGTCCCCGGTTCCTCTCCCTGCCGCCCCGGCGCCGGCCCCTCTTCCTGCCCCGAGTTCTGCCCCCCCCGTTCTCGATCCCGGCGCGTCTGTACCGGATGGACGGTCCCAGGGGCCAATACAAACAAGTGCGACAACTGCGCCAAACCCAAGAGCCAGATCCCGAATCTGCGCTGTGTCGGCTGTCATTTAATTACGTACTGCCGCGACTGCACCGACAAGATCGAGGCAGGCGAGCTCAGCGGCCCGCGTGGCCACACGATTACTCCGCTCGACACTCGGGTTGCTAGCACCTCGACAACTCGGGCTCGGGTTCCCACCGGCGGCGCTGCCCCCCGTCTTCCGGCACGCCGCCCCCCCCCCACCAACGGCGCTGCCACTCGTCGTCCCTCGGCCACTGCTCGTGGTGGTCGTCCTGTTAGTCGCGGCAGTAACCGCCTCCGTGCCGATGCCCCTCGAACTGCGAGGCCTGTCCGGGGCATGTCCCCTCCAGTTGTCGACTTGACTAGATCGGCATCAGCATCTCCGGCTCTGGCTCGCGGTAGTGCGCCCTACGTTGAGGCTCAGGCCTCTGCATCTTCGCGCCTGCCGCGCAACCCCGTCCGTGGACCTGGTCCACGCATGTCACCGTCCTCGGCCAATCTCGGCAACGAGTATGTTCCCGAGGAGCCAGTTCGTCCCGAGGAGAGGGACACCACGTCGCCAGTCCTCGCCACCGCCTGGCCATGGACGTGCTCGCTGGACGTGCTCGCTGGGCTGGGCTGGGAACAGAGGTCCCGCCCCAGCGCCATGCCCAGCGGGCCACACGGCGCAGCCGGGAACAGGCGCGCAAGCCCCTGATGGCGCACCGCCACCCCCACATCCCCGACGCCGCCATCCAAGAAACCCAGCCAGCGATATCCAGCGACTTGATCAAGTGCACGAAGGCGAAGCTGGTCCGCCGCATCACCGAGGCGGACCCCATGTTGCCAGTCTTCGCCACCGCCTGGCCATGGACGTGCTCGCTGGACGTGCTCGCTGGGCTGGGCTGGGCACAGAGGTCCAGCCCCAGCCCAGGCCCAGCGGGCCACACAGCGCAGCCGGGAACAGGCGTGCTGGAAGAACTCCTTCCTGCCCTTCCACAGGTCGCCGCCGTGGCTTCTCCTCCGCGGCCCTGCGTCTGGTGCTCCACAGGTCGGCCGCCGGGACCAGCCAGCCGTCCTGGTACAAGCCCCTGACGGCGTACCGCCACGCCCACATCCTCGACGCCGTCCAAGAAACCCAGCCAGCGATAGCCATCCTCGATCAGGGACAAGGAGGACGCTTGAGGAACATGCGGCTCGCTCTGGACTACATGGGTCCATGCAGAGCGGCACAAGGCAGGACAGCAGAAGGCGGTATCCGGAGGTACCAAGTCTCGGCGGCCGGGCCTAGAAGACGGTGAAAGCCTAGAGGGGAAGAGAAGACCAGAGCGGAAGAGATATCGAGGGGGGTTTCGTCAAGAGCTTCGACACGCGCGCGCGCACCCCACACCCACTATCATAGACTACCCTACCTATGGGTGTCGGTGCAAGGCTACTAGGCAACTCAGGGGTCTCTTTTGGACTGTATTTTAAGATGCAGCATTCCATTCGTCAACGGCTTCGACGAGCTGGATCCGGTACGCCGGCGCTGTTGCGTTGGAAGCACAGTCTGTCTTGGCCACGAGATGGGAACATGTGCAAGACGCATTTAGAAAGGTCAACGTTGCCCCTGGAAGGGCCCGCCAGGCTCTCGTCTGACCGGGACTCGGCGCTGGACATCTGCCCTCTTCGCAACCGCCTCCGCTGCACCGATCAGCGGCCCGTCTCCGAACGCGAACCCAGAGGACAAGGAGACATGAGCAGGCTCAGTTGCTGGGATCCGGCCTCTGGGCGGCGGCTTTTTAGCATGTCATGTCATAAACGACGCGCGGGTCAAGCGAAGCTCCTTGTCATTGGTCTCTACCTCTGTCTGCTGCTCGGTTGCCGAAAAGACTTCCTCGCCTTTGCCAGCAGAGTCCCCCAAAACTGTCCAAGCCGCCGCCCATCGATACTGCCGTTTGCCGCGCCGAGCTTTTTGCCTTTGAGGAATAAGTGGCTTCAGATTCGGGTCTGCCCGCTGGTTGCAGCGCCAAGCGAGCCAAGTGCGGATCAGAGAACCCGGTGGCGTGCTCCTGGGATATCTTCGACAGGCACGCGGCACGCATGCCGGCGTCCCTGAGGCTCTGTCTGTGATGTATCTCGTCTCTGTCTACCATGTATCTCGTCTCTTGTCCATGATGTATCTCGTCGCCTTGGAGATGTGGGTGGCAGTGGACAAGCTGGCTGGTAGCTCGGTGCCTTTGCTACCGGACGGTGCCTTTGCTGCTGGATCACGACCCAATGATTCCGCCAGAGGCCTTCACATCCTTGTTACTCGAGACAAAGGATGCAACGCGCGGGCTCGGAGAGGCCGAGGACTATCTTACTACGCGCAAGCAGAATGCCGCCCATCCGAACATATCAACATTCCGCCACTTTGGCCACAAGCATTCGTTCGCTGTTCGACTCTTCGATAGCGGCTCGTTATATCAGACAATGTATCAGCAAAGTTGTATCAGACAATGTATCAGGAGACTGAGAAACGAGCAGATCAGGGGGAGAAGAATAAGAAGCTGGAGCTTGAGAGGCAGAAGATGCAGTACGATCGTCTTTCCCAGTACGTGCGGTACTCTGTATGTTCAAAACCCCCCCTTGGGAGAACATGATCCGAACAAGTGCTCTGTATGTTCAAAACCCCCCCTGGGAGAACATGATCCGAACAAGTGCTAACGATGTATCAGGAGATTGAGAAACGAGCAGATCAGGGGGAGAAAGATAAGAAGCTGGAGCTTGAGAGGCAGAAGATCCAGTACGATCATCTTGCCCAGTACGTACGGTACACTGTGTGTTCAAAAAACCCCTCGGGAGAATATGATCCGAAGAAGTGCTAACGATGTATTACCGAAGAAGATGCAGTACTATAGTCTTGCCCAGTACGTACGGTATACTATGTGTTTAACAGACCCCTCGGGAGAATATGATCCGAAGAAGTGCCAACGATGCATTACCGAAGAAAGCTTGAAGAATCGCCGTATAACCGTTTTCGAACTGCCCTTACCGGATGACGAGAACCAAGCCAAGGCAATAGTCGTGGAGATTGCGATCCCGACCATCGTCTAGCTATGGCGAAATATAACCTGGAACTTAATAATAAAGGTATTTCGAAAGAGTCGAGATGAGGGCCTCGATATCCGCAACAAGGCGCTTCCAAAAACTTGGCCATGCTGCAAGATAAGCCGACGTTTGTTTGCCCAGTCACGCTGGCTCTGGAACGTCATCCATGGCCGGATAGACACCCTCAGTCTCTGAGAGCCCAAGAGAGTGCGGGCTCGAGTCTTGTAACATAGCTTGCCAAGCACGCGTGGAAGCTCAGGGGTGCACGTCCGCACGCTCGCCAATCCGTCTGGTCAGGACTCCAACTACGCAAAAAACCACAGTGGCTTGAGCAACTGGTCTACCTGGACCAAGGCTGAAAATAGCATCTGTATAGCCTCCGACATCAAGTTGTGGAGGTGTCACACTACAAACAAATCCGCATACCAGAGGCAACCCCCGAGAACGTCTGTGTTCCGCATGGGGCAATATACGAGTACTCTGAAGAAGTCCCGGGTCAGGCTTATGGCGGCCTGCGCACTTCCGCCTACTTTTCCAAGGGTCCCAAGGGTCCCAATGGCCGTGGCAACGTCGGTGTTCCTAATAAATGCTCGTACGCAGATCTTGTGGTGCGGCTTAGAAGCGACGACGACGAGGTTGAAGACGACCTGTACTCTCTGGCTTCCTGGGTACGCAGTGCTGGCTACAACGCCAACAAAACCATCACGGGGCAGGGGGACCGCCCACGCGACATGGCCGTCGAGGAGTTCAGGGCGTTTGCGATTATCCGGTCCGAGGTTGGCCTACAGTGGGCCAACGTGTTATGCCAGCTGGCTATCCCGTCGGTTGGGATGAACAAGTACGAAACCTTTACGCTCATATTACAGGCGTGCCTTGGAGTGGGACCCATTAATTACGACAGCATCTTTAGGCAGGCGCATTGCGACACACAGCATGTAGCATTCATGGGCCGTATTCTCGAGGCCATGAATATCGCCCTCGACCGTGAATGTCGCCCTCGACCGCGAATATCGCCCTCGACCGCGAATATCGCCCTCGACCGCGTCCAGGAGAGCTGGCAGAACGACGTCGCCGTTTCCATCCTCGCATGCTTGGCCACGAGGCTTCTGTCTATCTCCCATGCTTGGCCACGAGGCTTCTGTCTTTGTCTCCCTCCCATGTTATCTCGGCCGGGCTTCTCGAGTTCTTAGTAGGGTGCGGAGGGTATCAATCGGCTGGGCCCGGCTGCTGTTGGACAAGCGGAACCGGGGCAACAATCAGGGGCAACAATCAGGGGCGAAAGGAAGCCGCTTCGTGGCTGCTCGTGGCAGCATTGATCTGTACCGCCATATTTAACATCGGGGCCGAGCATCAGCACAGAACCCAGACAACCTCGCCCTGCTCGCCGAATGCTCGATGCTGGCTCAGAACCACCTCCCCGGTCAGGTGGATGATCTCCTTGCCCTGCAGCTGGTGCACCGCTGGCGCAAGGCCTTGTTTGACGCACGCACGATTATCGTAGACGAGGTCATCGACGCGAAGAACGGGGGCTCGACATTGCCATCGCCATCAAGGAGATCTGGGCAGACCACTCACCCCCCTCAGCAGGTTGGAAGCAGGCCAACAACCACGACTAAGCCCACTAGAGCGACATGCCCGTCCCAGCCCCGGCCGAGAGCTTGCCACGCGCAGCCACTGCTTTCCTCCTTCTTTTTGCCTCCGGCGGCCCTCCGGGGGCGCCTGCGGCGGGCTGCTCGCTACGCTCGAAACTGTCGGCAGTCTCACCGCCAGCCCCTGACCTGCTCTCCGGTCGCCCAACGGCCACCGCCACCGCGGCACGGCTGGGCACATCAGCCGCGCTCTGCAGGCAGACTCCACATGCGGCCCCTGGCCTCTGGCTCCCCTCCTTCGGTGTTGTGGACGAGAACAAGAAGAAGGAGGAGAAGAAGGCCAACAACCACGACCAAGCCCACATCCTTGTTTGCGACAACGGTAGATTCGCTATCTCGTTCAACGTCCTTATGGGCGATCTGATGGGGGACGGCTACTATATCGAAGCGCTACCTCGGGATTGGAGGAGTACACATACCTATAAGAGGCTCTTTGGGCAGCTGAATATCGAGGTTGGGCCTTCGCCACTGCCTAGCATGCAGTTCTCAACATCCCACAATATCAGCGGCTGCATCGTCCATTTTGCCATGGTTGGCAACACTCTAGTAGTGCGCGCGACGGAGCAGTCCAAGTCTGGGAGTACATTGCAGGAGGCCACTTCGGAGATCATCTGCCCCACATCTTTGTCGACGGGTACGCGCACTGGCTCAACTTGACTACCAAAGAAATCGAGTTCCGACACATCGACGCCAAATGGACTACCTCTGCCGACAACTGGCGTCTGTCTACCATGCAGTCTGGCCAGTATAGGTTGGCGAAGGGGCCTTGCCTCTCGTTATGGACCCACGGAAGCCAATAGCAGAACATATCGCCCTCAATATTTTGGGTTCCATCGAAAACGAGCTAGATATCAGTTACATGTTTGACACAAATGCCCGGACTCTGACCGTCGATCTGCCCCGGATGGGTCTTTCGTCTTGCGCCCAGGAAGGACAGGGGTTCCTCAAGTCAAGGAACTACACGGGCATGAGAGCCGATGAGGACCAGGAGGTTGGCACCTTGATTGGGCTCTTTGGGCAGCGGAATGGCCACCGCCACCGCCACCGCCACCGCCACCGCGGCACAGCTGGGCACATCAGTCGCGCTCTGCAGGCAGACTCCGCATGCGGCCCCTGGCCTCTGGTTCCGCTTCTCCGGTGTTGTGGGAGTTGAAGCGCGCAGAGCGCGACGGGAACAAGAAGGAGGAGGAGAAGAAGGCCAAACATGGCCAACAACGGAAACGGAAACGGCAGGCCCGGCGCGCCAGCCGCCAGAAGAAGCAGGAGAAGGAGAAGAAGCAGGAAAACGAGAACGGCGGCCGCCTGCGTCCAGGCCGCCTACCTACCTGCTCGACACCAGGCTCGGAGGCGCCAGATGCGCCAGACGCAGCGTTCCCAATGCCTGCCACGGCGTGGCCGTCGACAACAACATGGCTCAGCCGCGCGTGTCGTGGGCAGAGGGGGGCGGCGCTGGCTCTCTCGGGTTCTAGGAGCAGCCTTGCTTCATCACATCTCGGCGTGCGTTGCCTGCGCTGACGCCGGCACCGACACCGACAGCCCAAAGCATTACATTGGGATCCTTCGATATTACATCAATGGCGTGTTCGTGCCTACTATCGCTTGGATTGGCGAGAAGAATACGGCCTGCTGAAGCTTTGGGCCTTGTGGTTCGTGATGTGGTCTTGTTTTGTATTACCAAGCTAGAGTTGTTGCGCACAATGCAGCTTAATTGAAGTATATCTCCGAGTCTCCTCTTCCTTTAAAGAAAAGAAGGTAAAGAAGGCCTGTAGGCCTCTATAGGGGCCGATCAGCGTTGCAACAAGAGTTCCTCTCCTGCATTGAGCATGTACGCCAAAAGGCGATGAAAGAAAGCATGGTACAGTCTGCCTCCAAGAAGACGGGAATTTGGCCACTCAATGCCGAGTTGGTATTGTGTGAGCTACGCAAAAGGGTGGCACAAAGGACAGCCTCTTTCTTGCCGGGCCCGGTTCATCGCCATTCACAACGCCGGTAACCATTCTGCGCAGTTCTCACAGGTCGCCGAGACGCTGGGAAGAGGGAAAGCCCGGGCTTAGATGCTTCCTTTGTTCATAATGCCCGGCGTTTTATTAAAGGGACTCTAATCAGTACAACTGAGCTGGTCCAAACAAAACAGGACCTAGGGACCTCTGAGTTGCCGCCTTTGGCTAGTGGCGGTGGCGGTGGCGGCGTGCCGGACAAAGCCAAGGGCAGGGGCAAGGACAAGGAGGGCGGTTTGGTTGCGTACAAATCTGAACAAAGCCCGCGCTTTCTCTCTTTCGCAGGAGGAGGACGGACCATTGCGCGTCTTACCATCACCTCTACCATCGCCGTCGCCGTCGCCGCCGCCATGGCTGCCAGGATCCGATTGGCCGTTGCTGCTGCCGCGGCTGCGGCTGCGGCTGCTGCTGATGGAGATGGAGATGGAGATGTGCCCGGCATGAATACACTTCCACCTCACCGGCTTACACGAAAGAACTTGGCTCGCCTCGACCTTCTTAACGGCCATACCTGGAGGAAGAAGGATCATAATAAGGATAAGAACAGCGCTTACATCTTCGAGGACGATAGCGATAGCGATACGATAGACCCGGACAGGATCTCCACGACGAGTACTGGCTTTGCACCAAAGGCGTACGAGAACGGTATCTTGGACCCTATCGCCTCGAATCTACCACAAGACGCCAGTACTACCCGTAATATCCACCATCACCGCCGTACTAGTAGTACCCAGCCGTCAGAGCGTGAATATTAGAGATTTTGTAATGGGATGGCCCGCTCCAGGACCGAAGCTGACGTATCCTTTTTAATGGACTTGTACGTGATGAAAGACTACGATCTGCCATATACTTCAATACGCAATGCAACTATCACAAACACTCCCAGCCAAGATAGCCGAGATTTCAACTACGGTTTATCCGACCCTCGTCCTAATATCTTGCAAGGCATCAGTGTACAGGATCTCCCAAGTCACCTACAGCATCACAGCCTCTATAGGGAGGAGCCCGGCCTTGCTTTCAGCCACTTGGCTATCGAATTCAAGAAAAGAGACGGCAATCTCCACCAGGCGACATACCAGGCTGCGTACTACGGCGCCGTCCTGGTCCACGCACGGGCCCGGGCTCTTGCCGAGGCCAGGGCCAACGGTACTGGTACTGCCTCCACCGCTACCCTGGACAAGGCCGCCGCCGAGACGGCCGTCCTCACCTGCGTGACCGACGGCCAGGTTGCCGCCGTGTACCGCCACCACCACTGCTCCCGTGACGGGCGGTACCACCAGACCCTGGTGGCGCGCGAGAGCCTGCTTTCCCACCCCAACCGAGGTCGCGAGCTGATCCGGAACGCGCAGGACTTTGCACGGCGCAAGGCTTACCAGCTGGCTCGTCTGATGGGCGCCGACTTGAAGGAGGAGGAGGAGGAGGACGGCGCCGTCCCGGTCCGCGCACGGGAGCGGGCTCTTGTTACCGAGGTGGCCAGGGGGGCCAAGACGCCAGACGGCACTGCCGCTGCCCTGGACAAGGCCGCCGCCGCCGCCGCCGCCGCCGAGACTTCGGGCCCCCCCACCGGGTCTAGCCTGTATTTCGCCAGTTCACCCGTACCATGGTCGGTACGCTGAAAGAGGCCGTCTGCATCCATCTACGCTACTCCCTGGCCCAAGTTTCCCGTCGTCTCTTCTTTCTTGGCAGCCCTCTTCTTCGGCTTGGCAGGAGAGTCAATCTCTGGGCAATCCTCGTAGCGGCATGTTCTGTCTCTGACAATAAAGCCCCTGATCAACTCCTCACCCCGTCGGTTGCCAAACATGTTAGTTTTTGGGGATCAAATTCCAACTAAATACGGATACAAAAAATACTTTTGAAGAGATATTTCCCATTGGCCTCTCTGCCCGGGAAAAATCTCCGACTGCTAGGCTTCGTTCGGCATGCCGCCGTTGACGTCGTTAACGCAGCAAAAAAAAAAAAAAAAAAAAAAAAAATGTAAACCATCACTCCACATCAGCAAACAGCCCCGAATCCTTTTATATAGCGACACTTGCCTGCCTCGACCGCCAATGCCGCGCGCGCGACCACCTCCACACAGGAGGAGAGGACGCGAACTCGTGCCCCATCGGGCTAAAAGAGGCGCACGGCGAACAACTCGCGCTGGGACTGGAGGAGCAGCAGTAGCCGCCGCCGCCGCCGCGGGAACAGCAGCCGCAGGAACAGCAGCCGCAGCTGCAGCAGCAGCGCCGCCGTCAGGATGAGCAGGTGGAGCAGCAGCACCACGGGCAGGAGGAGCAGGCGCATCAGCAGCGCCGCCAGCAGGAGGACCAGGCGGATCAGCAGCACCGCCAGCAGCTGGAGCAGGCGGAGCAGCAGCACCACTATCCAGAGGAGCAGGCGGGGCCGGTAGAGGACCGGCAGGAGGAGGAGCAGGCCGAGCAGCCAGGACAGCAGCAGCAGCAGCAGCAGCAGCAGCAGCATCTTCTCGGCGGCGGCAGCAGCAGCAGCTTCGTTCCCATAGGGGCCGGGCAGATTCAGAGTCAGTTCTCACTGCGGCGGGCGTTGCGAACAAGCAGCGATGGGGCGCCGTGGTGAGCTGCATACCTAGGTATAGGGGCTCGAAAAGGTCTCGCCTGTTGCCGGGCCCCCGGTGGAAGAAGAAGAAGAAGCCGCAGATTCTTTTTCTCCCTCTCCTGCCGAAACTTTGCCGACAGACGGTAGGCCCTTGTCTGTTTTCCGAGTTCTTTCTGGAACGTGGACGTGAAGTTTTGCGAGTGCGAGCGTGAGTGACTCGGTTCGGGGTATCTGGGGGGGGGGTGGGGGTGGTCTTGACTTGGGGGGGAGGAAAAGAGGTTGCCGTGGCTTCCTGTCAAGCAGTTTACATAGTACTGTTAAGTTTTTCCCACCACATAAAGTACCCCGGAACTGACAGCGGTTCCGCGCTAGCGATACTGTGGCAGGAATCTGGCCGAGGGACCAGGCCAGCATGTGAGGTCATGAAGTCGAATAAGGGTCCCAACTCTTAACCTTTCCTACTAAAAGTGCCAAGGTTTTCCGTTACCCGGAGAATGCTCCTGGGGCACCACGAGCGGGCCGAGGTTGAACGTGAGGTTAAGTTCAAAAACGTGGGGATGGGGATGGGGACGGGGTTGAATCCCGAAGCCCCGAGAGCCCGCCCGTGTGATGGTGGTGGCAAGGTCCGGTCCTCACCTGCGTGACGTGACCGACGGCCAGGCTTGCCGAGGTTGTACCGCCACCACCACCAGCTGACATATTCTGAGTGTCTTTTTCTGTTTTGGAGTCGCTCGTTCGTGTCTGTTGCTTGCATATTCCGAGTGTCTTTTTTGTGTTGCAGTCGCTTCTTCGTGTCTGTTGCTTGCATATTCCGAGCGTCTTTTTTGTTTTGCAGTCGCTCGTTCGTGTCTGTTGCTTGCATACAGAAGGCAGTGCTTTTGTTTATTTTGGGGTCGCTCGTCCGTGTTTGTTTCAGGGGGTACTAAACCCCACCCCCGACGCATCACCCGAGCAGCGGATCCCCCCTTTTTGCACCAAAACACTACAACTTTGAACAACGACTGTATAGTCAATTTTGAAGCCATTCGCAAGCCAGATACGGCAAAATGTAGCCAGTTGAATGCTTGATTATCGTAGCGAGCTGGCCTGCGTGTTTCGCGGCCAGCGTAAGAGAAGGCAGGTACGCCTGATCAAGGTGGTCACGACGAATGCAAGATGCAAGGCGAGCAATGACTGGTATTGGCCCAAGACTGCAGCCTCGCCCTCGCAGAGGAAGGTGGGCGAGGGCCGCTGCTCATGTACATAGTTGGTGGTTCAATCCAACACATGCTTGCGGGTGCTTAATGCCACAGCTTGGAGCCACAGAGTGGCTCCAAGCGTCTTGGCCAGCCAGCCCTCTCGAGCGCGGCGAGCAGCCCGCCGCTTCATGTCTGGAGGGCCGCCAGAGGCAAAGGAGGGCGGGAGGGAAGAATAAAAAAAGGTCTTGCCCTCTGGCCTGTCTCCGTGTCTGGTGGATTGGTTCTGTTTTGCTTCGCTTTGCCTCCGGCGGCCCTCCAGACATGAAGCGGCGGGCTGCTCGCTGCCCCTGGCAACTGCATGCAGTGCTTGGCGTGCTCTTTCCGTTGCACGTAATCTGGATTGACTGAGCATTGGATTGTCTGGTTAGGTAGGTCTAAAATACAGGTCAAAGAATGCCGTAGAAATGAACGAATCTCCCGTCTAAGGGATGCAGTCGGACTGAGGGCATTCCGAACGTAAGGGCGGCTGCAAGGGAAAGAAAGAAAAACAGTTAATTCTGTAAGCAAGGGTCATTTTTGGCGACAAGTTTTATATATCCTTCAACAAGTGCACGAATAGTAATACACACAACCGCCCCACGCCCGGTACTTCCTACGCTGGTACTGTATGAGGTTCTTGATATCCCCCATATCCATCTCCACGTTGGCTATCCTCGCGACCTCAACCTTCGATGGTGTCCCAGACGTCGGCGTGGTCGGCCATGGTTCTCGCTCGGGGTACCATGCACCAACCACCCCCCAACGGATCACCCTAGCAGCGGATCGCCTTTCTATACCAAAACACCACATATTTGAACAACTGCAACCTAGTCAATCATGAAGCTATTCGCAAGCAGAGAATTGAAATAGTTGGGTAATTGCATGTCGTTTTATTTCGAGCTAGATTTGTTAGCGCATACGTCTCGGCAAACCGATCACACTCGGGGCCGGCACCAAGCTCACAAGAGCGAAAGCGCATCTCGAGGGACCCCCGCTCCGCCAAAGGAGCCTTGTAAGAAGGTGGAGTCTGATTCGGCTCCCGAAAAGTATTGGGATGCGAGATGAAGATGAAGACGAAGAGCGGGATGACGATTTGGGAGCAGACGAGGACAGTCAAGATCATGCAATGGACAGAGTCGAGATGCACGCCATGGATTGCTCCGAGTTTTTTTGTTGTAATTTCTAGCTCTGCGAGACCTGTCAGCAAGGAGATGCGCGCGAATGCAGAGGCAGCATGGACACTCCACGCACGCAGTTCTCCCAATTAGAGCACGGACCTGCTAGCAGTCTTGGCGCTGACATAACCTTCACCTCTTCGCTAGGCCAGGGAAATGGGCACGCGCGCATGCGGGAGATCACCGACTCCAAAATTGGGGTGTTACAAGCACCAAGTGCGGGCCAATCCGCCGACAGGGCACCATCACGATTTCCCGGCATGCAGGCGGGAGATGCAACAGCCCCCAAAGATGGGGCATGTGCGGGCCAACCCGCTCACAGGGGTCACTGCACGCAGCACTTCCCTTCTCCACCTCGCTGAAAGGAAGCCAGACGGGGGACCGCGCTGCCTGTCCCGTTCCGGCCAAAACCTTCTGACAAAGCACAAAGCCCGCGGCTGTAGTTTCTCTGCGCTGCCTGTTCCCTGTGCTTCCAGTTTCACCCCCGTCACCCGTTTCTCTGCCGTTCCTCTGCGCTGCCTGTTTCTCTGCCCTCCCAGTTCCACCCCCGTCTCCACTTTCTCTGTACTTTGAGTTCTGCCGTCACCCGTGTCTGAACCTTACCACCGCCACGCAAGATCAAAGTTTCCGCCCAGGGCACATAAAGAGCACCAAATGTCTGGCTGCACCCCCGGCACTACTTTCTCTGCCGTTCCTCTGCGCTTCCAGTTTCTCTGTACTTTTACTACACAAAAAAAGACAAGACCACGCAAATCTCACAGAATCTCTCTCCCCCGCCTATCCGGTCTGATCTGGAAGCACCCTCTATCTCACACACGCTTCGCCACCGAAGCACCCGCCAAACAATCACAATACGCTATACGGGCAAGAAGAACCCGTCCCGCCCGTCACCACTTTCTCTGCGGCTTCGGTTCTACCCGCGGCACCACTTTCTCTGCCGTTCCCGTTCCTCTGCGCTTCCAGCTTCTCTGTACTTTTCCTTCTACCCAGGAGATTCACCACTGCGCAAAAAAAGACAAGACCACGCAAATCTCACAGCATCTCTGATCTGGAAGCACCCTTCATCTCACACACGCTTCGCCACCCAAGCACCCGCCAAATAATCACAATACACGATACGGGCAAGAAGAACCCGTCCCGCCCGTCACCACTTTCTCTGCGGTTTGGCCAAGACGATCCCGACCAAGCCCGTGCGCGGCCAGCATTTAAAAAGAGGTACGCACGGCAGCAGCACAAGCCAGCCAGCATTTTTGGCATCTCCCCTCTCTTTCTCTGCACTGCTCGTCTCTCCCCGGCCGCTGTCCCTTCCCGGACACGGCGACTCCTGACCCCGACGGGCAATTGCTGATCTCGACGGGCAGTGGCAGCCTCGACCGCAATGCAGCAGCAGCTGCGTCGCTCGGCCAGCGACAGCAACGGCTTCGCTCCTCCTCGGCGGGTTTCCAGATCCCGCCGCCCCCGCCCTGGTGCCCATCGGCAGGGACCTCAAATGCCAAGAGAGATGCGAGGACCTTTCAGAGACATGCATCTCATGTTGCCCTTTGGCTCGGCCGAAGGGGACCGTCGACGCCATGTTCCCCGTCGGTCTGGTCGCCGCGGCCGGGCTTGCATTTATGACCACGACGAGGACTGCCGCCGAGTGGCCCGGGCTGTCGATGACATCTGCGGCCACTCCTTCTGGAGCCAGGCCAGTCTAGTAGACAACATGGGGGGAGGCTGAAGGGGAACGTCAGCGAGGAGAGGCTGAAGAGGAACGTCATAGAGTACGAGTACGAGCAAATCAAGAAGGTCTTCCAGCTCGTCACCAATACGATTCCAGAGATGAACTAGAGAGGATTTCCCCCCGGTGCTACTGGATAGCGTCTCTTTAGCGTCTCTTCAAAGATCATACTTTCTACCACCACCTAGGTGAAGCGGTCCTTAAATAAGGACTCTCCCTCGCGCCCGACCTCCTCAAGGACTTTCCCCGACCAATCTTCATGAAAAACTCGGTCTTGACCAGAGACACACAACTCCGACCGTCGCTGCCCGCAAATCAACCAGATCTTCCAGTCCTATCCTACCTACTCGATCAAGCCACCGTAAGTCAATCTCCAGTTCGCGGTCGTCTCTCTTCAATCGAGCAGCGACCTAGCGCCCAGTCCTGTCCTACAGCAACCAAGCAATTTCGGCCGCCACGATGAGCGCCGCACCATCATCCAACCCCCCGGCATCGCCGCCGTCTCCCGCCCCCGCATCACCGCCTTCGCCCGGTGGTGAGCGCTATGCTGTGCTAGGGTGAAGACGGTGGCTATGCGAGAGAGAAGAAAGAGCAAGAGATGTTTTTTTTCGTGCGCGACAGGCTGAGGGTGAAGAAGGCTGCTGGTAGCCTTCGGAGAATCAGGAATGAAGGAGCCGATTGGGCAAGAAGCCGCCCGGTGGTGAGCGCATCCCAACTTCAGATCAATTAGCCACATACGGCCGCACCACAATTACACCACATTTAACACTATTCGCATATAGGGCAGGCCGCGCAGGCCAAATCGTTCATTTCCGCAATAAAGGCCAAGGGCTTTACCTGTGTTGTTGCTTACCTAACAGACCCAAAAATGCAATAAAAACCTGTCCTGCCTAGGCATCCTCAGGATCTCTGCTTTGCTGCGCTTCATATGCTGCAGCCAAGGCCCTCGTGGTATAACGGGTTGCTGCACCGCGTGTAGATGCCTTTGTAATGCCTCCTCGGGCCCTGTGCGCCGTGGGCGTTGGAGTTGGAGCAGGCGCCCCAGATGAAGCTATTACATAACAGGGACATTTTGGAATGGCGCGTTTACGGGTGTTGATCTACGCCAAGAACGGCCTAGTGCTTACATGCTAGACAGCGGCATTTAACTGTCATTGGCAGGGCATTCCGCCCTTCTTTCTTCCTACTACATTATATTATGTTCTACCCTCTTCTTGACCTCGCTGAATGCAGCAGAAGCCCGAGACGTAGATGCCCGCGATGCCGAGGCAACACGGCCGCCCCGGCTGCCAGGACCTCCCTTCGTTGCCCGGGTTTCCTGCGCCTTGCCCCGGTTACCGCCGCGACCGCCGCGAGCAGGCGGGGGTGCCGTGAGGCCATTCACCGTTCGTTGTGCCTGCGCAGGGGCGTTGTCCCTGGTGTTTTCCTAGCCCCTGTTGAGGGAGCCCGTATGTCGGGTGTGAGGTAAAAAGGGTCGTCGTCGACGGCCAAATCGGCGCGCGCGCTCATTCTATTGCTCAATTGATGATGATATGTCAGTTTTAGTGTTTGTGGAACTAGCGATGGCCTCAGTTGCAAGTAAAAATTTAGCTAAGTCTGGAGGCCGGGGGGGGGGGGGGGGGGTTCCTAGCACCGGGCCCAGTTGAGCGGGTTGGCCATTAATCTAGAGTGCGTCTCCTAATACTGTCAAATCGTCCCCGCATACTGTACGTACACAGGCGCCCAAGCGTTACAGCTCACCGCCCAGGAAATTACCACCTTTTACACCCAAAATTACCGCATTCGCTGGCTGGCCCGCTCTAAGCGCTGGCAACGCAGTTGTACCGCAATTGCACCTCGCCGTCGTCGCCAACGTCAACGCACTTCCGAATGCGGTAATTTGGGCGGTCGATATATATATACGGCGATGACTGCTTTTTGCTCAGGACCGAAAATTGCTTTGGGTCTCAATAGGATGAAGTCCCGGTCGCTCGGCGGATGACTTATATGCTCTGTATGCTCGGGATGAAGCTCAAAGGTCCATTTCCTTCCGTTGGAAACGAGGGCTTTGGCTACTGCCTGCTATTCGCAGCCTCTGTGATCCGCGGTGGTTTTGTTCACTGTTGCCCTGGACTGTAGGACTCTTCCACGTCGGCAGCCAAAATCCACCCTAGTTGGACCGAAGTTCTTAACGTAATTAGAGGCTCGTAGTTTGACTGTATTGAAGAGGGCAGAAGCGGCCCAGTCGTTGAAATCCTCGATAAGATCATCGAGGTTGTCATATTTGGTATCGAAGAGCTTATGGCCGGCCGGTGGGTTCGAGAGTGGTGGTGGCGGCGACGCATTTTCATCGGGCGCATCGCTGAGATCGCCAAGGTCGCCAAAGTCGCTCAGATCGCTTAGATATTCAATAGCGGACATTTCTATCACTTAGTTAGTACTACGCGACGAAGTAAGCGATGAAGAAATGAGGCCATACCGATGCATCGATTGAATGTAGTGCCGACGATGTTTTTTGGTGGTTCGGTTACGTTATGGTAAAAAGTGGTAAATTACTACGCGGCAGAAAGTTGGATGTACCAGCGGGCGGGGCGTACGGCCAGGGTTAGGGTTATATGAGGTGAATTACAATATGCGGGGACGATTTGACAGTAGGAGACGCACTCTTTCTATGGGGGGAAATTATTGGAGCATAAATCGCTATATGTAGCAGTGTTATGTCATTTGGCGACCACGTGATCAAGCGACCATGTGGTCGTTGCATCACGTGATCATTTGATTCCGTAATTGCGCGCCACCCTTAGCTCGGCTCGATAGATCCATTAGCAGGTAGCAAGAATACATCGCTCTCACCACTTAACGTACCCATATGCTAACGATATTTTTTTGGTGTCAAAACCTAGGCGCGGCCCAAGCGTCTTTGTACCTGCAGTCCGAGAAGACGTTCCTAGAGTCCGAAGAGACATCTTCAATTTTTTTTACCTGTAATTGAGGGATCGCCAAATCCACCACAATCTTCCACATTTAACCAACGTACCACAGAATCGTCGATTGAGCTACAACAATAACAACGCGATTTTATCGCCACGCAAGTAGATGCGCAGCTTCATTTTCAATCTACAAAACTAACTAGCGATAGAAAATGGCCCCGCGCAAGCCCCCGGCCGCATTTGACGACCCTTTTGCCCTCTCCGACCCTGATGAGCAAGATCCCGATGAACAAGGCCCCGATGAGCAAGATGATCGCACGCCGCAACCCCCGCCGGCCAGTTCAGTATTGGTACGGCATGCCGTGTAGTCATGACCTTTTTGAACGATATATAGATGGCCGGCCCAGTATCGAAAAGGGCATGGAAGGTAAACTCGTCCTCAAAACGTTGGATTTTCACCCGTACTAGTGGTTGGAGAAGTCCATACGTGATGAGGACCAGTATATGAGCTTCTACGAATTCGACCTATCACTCGCCTGCGGGGCAGGCCGCGAGGCTTAACCGCATTCGCCCCGGACCCCCGGGCTCCCCCCCCGGCCTTTAGATGCTGTAGCCATCGATGTCCCCCCACTAAGTGCCTCGATCAATTAGGATCCACTTTCGTCTGATCATACCTATTATACTCATTCCAATTCATAACGCGATCATTTTCTAGCTTAGGACAATCCACCAATTCCCAAAAAAAAGCCTAATTGTCAAAACAAGCTTAATTTCCGCGAGGCATGAATATGATCACGATTCCCGAGATTACCAAATACCAAATATGCGTGCTTACTAACTTTATAAGCATTGGATGCCTAGACCTTCTCACACGATCATAAGAATTTTATTATACGTGGTCTAGATTATCCGAGCATTAAATTGTCTAGTTAGATCGGTCTAAAATATAGGTAATGTTGGAATAGCGACATTCATAACCGTACCTCTCGTGAGAAAGAAAGCGCGCGGGAGTCACGTGCCAGCTCACGTGCCCACGTGACTGCACGAGACTCGCGCACACAATCTGCCCAAAACCAATTACGCACCATTTCCTATTTCCTTAACTTAGACACGAAATAATATATACAATCACAACCACCTTAGTAATACTACTACGTTTCAGGACCTGGTGCTAACTAGCGATAGAAATGGCCGCCCTTGAAGATTTGAGCGACCTCAGCGACCCCGGCGATGCGACCGATGGAAATGCGCCCCCCTGCTGCAGTTGCTGCATAGATCAGGTGGCTCAATGGATCCACATGTCACTGTGGATCCATCGGACCCACGTAGTCACGACAATTGTCTCTCCATTGCACCTACCACCGCTCCCTGATTCTCCAGTTAAGCCAGTCCCGCGGCCAATTATACTGATACGGCCTCTCCCACAGCTTGACCAGCTACCACTGGTACAACCAGCACAGCCACTGGAGCCGCCTCTGTGGCAAACCATTGCATCCACAGCCAAGGCAGTATCCCAGTCCATTGTAGAATCCATTGAGCTGATTCCGGCTACTCAATCGTTGACCGACGCTAACGAACTGCCCGGGACCTAGCAGCCACATTGGAACGAAGAGACACCTAAAGCCAGTTTTTCTAAACGCTTTTTGCTCGGACTACCATGAGCTGGACCTCGATCTCCCGAAAATGGAACTCATCTCTGTAGTCGGAGCAGGCGTCGTATTTGACGAGGGTTGGTCGGAAAAACAAGTTGCTCTATCGGGGGGGAGACCCCTCAGCCAGAGGGTCCGTTGCTCGAAGGCGGCAAAAGGACGGAAAACCCAGAGCCCGAATGGAATCTACGACGAGAGGAGCCAGATTCTGACCGGCACATTCAGACACCAGACAAGGCTCTTCCTGCCCTGCATGTCTTGCAGGCGCAATGAAACGCTTGAGGGAAGAATCCGCGTCACGATGAAACTGGAACCTGAAGAGCCAGGTGTCAATGGTACGGTAAGAACATATCAAACAAAGTAGCACAACTCGGAGGTCAGAATCATGGATAGGGGGATGTACCTAATTAACTGAAGCATGTTGTCAGCTCTGTTCTGGGGCTCTGGACCTTCTCTGGATACCATACCTGATGCATCGGTTCTTCTCATTGGCCGCACAAGCGATAAGCTCTGGATGTTTTCCCTTCTGCTGCGTCCTTGACCACAATTTTTGGACAGGAGCCACATAGTCTTCGCCAGGCACCAATGTCCCACGATTCTCCGCAATTTCTCTATTACCCCAGCGCCGTTTTTTATCAACGCGCCCCTTGGAAAAATGGAAGCCTCTAGCGATCCTCGGCGCGGCGAGCAGCATCATCACCTTCTTCATCGACTTTTCGTACAAACTTGTCGCTGGTTCCATCGAGTTGTATCGCTCACTCGACGGCCTGCCGAAGGAAGTCGCTCATCTTCACAATGTCATCGGCGATCTATTCATTTTGCTAGTAATCAAGCTACATTCACCACACTACGCGCACCGTAACAATGGTGCCCAGGTAACAGGCTGTCCTATTATACCCATTCCTGATTGACCTTATGATCGCCGCCCGCCCTGCTATGTGGGAAGATGGATCTAAGAGTCTTGCACTAAGCCGCATCAATGGGTGTCGCCCTAAAATTGACCCTAGTGTGCAAAATGAGCCATTCTCTTTCCTAGCTTCTATTTCCTTCCTTAGCTTACGCCCGAATACCCTTAAACTCCCTCACCACCGGAGATCCGCTCAGTCTACGGCATTCCGGTTGCCCTGAAGGCCCGGCCGGGATACGGATTTCCGTGGGGATATTCAGAGGTCTTGTTGGCTATATAAAGAGGCTTTTTACCTGTATTTCAGACCGATCTAATCAGACAATTCAATGCTCAGTCAATCCATATCACGAGCAACAATGGCCCTGAATGGGAAGGAGATTGACAACCTACGACAAGTCTCAGGACGACTTCCTCCAAGTTCAGCGCACTTACCCGGTCATTAGAAGCGTCAACCACCTCTTAACGCAGCTCGACCCTTGGGCCACCGTCACGATCACAAACCCAACTGCACCGGTGACGCCAGCCAAGCGCACGCGTGGTCGCACCATTAGCTTCGTTGACGACGGGTCGAGCGGCGAAGACATACCTGCCGCAGCCTCTCCAACCCCGCACCATGGCAAAATCCGTGAGATGACTAAGCAAAAGCGCGCAAAGACGGATATCACTCCAACTAGACCATCGCTCGCCGCCAAGCATGTCCCAATTTGGATCTGTCAGATGCGCGCAAGCACAAGCCCCTCCAAGACCATCGTACCAGTGATTTCCAAAAATGTCACCAAGGCTATCGCTCCCAAGACCGCCACTGACGGTGCCTCAATCGCGAGCGATGGGGACGTGAAACCCATCTCTCCCACCATTGCTTAGCAAATTTCGCTGAAATGATGAACAACCATACAAGCAAGATAAACAATATCATGAAACAAAGCCGTCGACTCGAGAGCATGATTGCGACCCTCGACACCGAAACCAACGCGATCGAGAACCTAAAGGAAAGAATCTCCATGCCGGAAACCACACACACACAACGATATGTGCATCGCCATCCAGAATGTCCGGGACGATAATACAACGCCGCAAGATATGCGCCACGCGCTCAACGTCGTGAAGGGCGCCCTATCCAGAAGTCGCGAAACGCAAAAGACTTCAACGCTCATCGCAAAGTGCGAGTGGAAAGGCGCAAACGAAGGATACATCAAGCACACAGCCGACGGCGTGGATCGGGACGATATCTGTACGATCCGTGATAATGAGCTTTTTTTGCATGGTTACTAAGGGACCAATGGAGGGAAACGAAGTTTTTTGCGTCGCGTCACTGGAGGATATCACGGAAGACGAGGGAAACGAGATGGGAATGTGGAAGGAAGACGGCCAATGGGTCGTTCGCCCGAGTATGGGCAATTGACGTCGCGAAGGAGCATTGTTCGCATCAAGCGAGAAGTGCATTATTGGCGGGGCGCCAAATTTTGTTGGGGGAGGGGGGGGGGGAGGGGGAGAGCTTGATGGACCGACCAACTGGGTGTCAACTTGGTCACATAGTCACGTGGGTCCACGGATCCATGGTCAAACCACGGACCCATGAGACGCATTCATTTTGCTAGCAATCAAGCTACTTTCACCACACGCGCACCGTAACAATCGCGCCGCACCCTCAAGTCCTCAACCACAAATACGACTCCCTCGATGAGCTGATGCAGCATCTTCAAGCCTGGGCCAATCCAGCTAGCTTTTCCGCGAAGAAATCGCGTACCAGCAACAACGTCAAGGACTTCGGACCTAATTACGCGAGTCGATATTGCTTGCCTGTCTACAGGATAAAATCTAACACTCAGAGGCTCGTTCGCGCGGCGCGACTCCATCACCAAGAAGCGCGATTGCGATTTCAAGGCAGTTGCAGGGCCATTGGCTGTCCATGACAGGAAGTGGGCCTTCAAGATTAGTAATCTTGAGGGTGTCTAGGCAGCGCGGGTTTTTATTGCATTTTTGGGCATGTTACATAAGCAACAACACAAGTTGATGAGAGTGTGATCTTTTTCCTGGAAAGAGCAGAAATGGCGGCACCTCGGAGAAAGTGGGCTGATATTCTTACCAAAGCCACTCTTACCTTGTGCCCCTCATTTTATTGTTAAGGAATTCTGGGATCGGAAAAGTTCGGAAAGAGTCACGTGGCGTGCACCCTTTCTTATTGGTCCAAAAAAAATCAAGCGAGCAAAAGTGGCTCGTGCGGGAGCCAGGATTTTCCCGGGCCAGGATAAGTCCGGAATCTTTCTAGGCGTCCTTTATTTCGGTGTGGTCTTTTCCGAGAGGGCCCGTGCACCAGAAAGCACCACCAACCGGGCCGTGGTGCCAAGCCTCTAAGGACAATCCTTTGATCCGGGCAAGGTAGTAAAGGGGGTCCCCGCCGTCAGCACCCAACTAGGTTGCCGTTCCGAACAAGAATTGGGGTTAAATTCGTAGAGGGCACCCCAACCTGGCTCTAATAGCAGCGCGTACCGTCATTTCGGGGATGTCTTCCCGGGTGGGGTTTCTGGGGAACAGATCACACTTAGATCTTAGTGCGCCTTCGGGTTTTATTACAGAAATAAACGATTTGGCCTGCGCGGCCTGCCCTATATGCCAATAGTGTCATTTGTAGTGTAATTGTGGTGCGACTATCCGTGGCTAATTGATCTGAAACTAGAATGCGTTAGCTTCGTCCCGGGAATCGGTGCCTTTTTTTAGTCCAAGAAGCGATAAGCTGCGGGTTGAAATGACGTTTTTGACGGTCCGAATAGAAATGCTACATACAGGCTTTGCCGAATAAAAGTCGTGCACAAACCGCGCTGAAACTACAGGGGAATTGCAATCGCGCCAAAACTCTTCCACAAACCGCGCTGAAACTGCAGAGAAATTGACGGTGCGACAAAGCTTTCATGGTCCAGATGCCAAAAGCCAAAAGCGGCACCAACGCCACCACCTCCTTCGCCGCTTCAACAGTCCTCCACCACTTGCTCACACCGACAGTGTTGGAATGACGCGCATGTCAGTCGGGGAGCTCTGCGGCTCAGCCACACTGTGGCTGTGGTGGCGCAGAGCAGGATATATTCATCGCTCGCCTCAAGACATGTCATGGTCGTCCGATCCGTCCTCGGTCAGGCTTCCCAGCCACGGTCATGGCGGCCGCCGCCCCACAGCTTCTCCATCATGTCCAGCCCCGGCATCCTGCACCCCCAGAACTGCTTGAATTCGGGCCTCCGCTACATTTGCGAGTCAGCTAACACGGAGACCACAAGAGGGAAAATGGTAAGGTAACGGCATGGCAACCTACCTGGACTAGCTCCTCCCACGCGGCCGGCTCGAGGATCCACCGCTGGAGCCCGTGGTCGAAGACGGCCCCGGGCTCCTCTCCAAGCTCCTTCCAGAGTCGAAACTTGCTCCTCAGCACCCGGCAGATGGACTGGACCTGGCCGGCCGTGATCTGGACGCGATGGTGGGTTTGGACTGCCGTGGCGGCTGTCTGGTATGTGGCCCTGTCGAAATAGATCTTGTCGAGGCCGGCGTCGTCGCAGTCGCACAGCACCTGGAGAATGAGGAGCTTGGTCTCCATTGTCCATACGCTCTTGTGCTTTTTGTGCACTATGTGCTGTCTACCCTGCACGACGGGCACGGGTAGTCGCTGCGGCAGGGGCAGCGGCAGGGGCAGCGGTCGGGGCAGCGGTCGGGGCAGCGGCAGGGGCAAGGGCTGCGGCAGCGGTCGGGGCTGCGGTAGCGGTAGCGGCAGGGATAAGGGCTGCGGCAGCGGTCGGGGCAAGGGCTGCGGCAACGGCAGCGGCAGCGGTAGGGGCAGCGGCAGCCGCATCGGCAGCGGCAGCGGCAGCCGTACGGGCGCGTCGACGAGATTTCCAATGGCCATCTGCGCCCTGGTCCTCTGTATTTCGGCGGCGGACATGTTGTTTGATGTCGACATATTGCTGGACATGTTGTTTGATGTCGACTTATTGGTAGACATGATAATGATGACTATGAATGGACTATGGGCGCTTTATAAGCGTCCATGTGTGGTCGTGTGGGCCGTGCGTGAGGCGGGTCTTGGCTTTTAAAAGGTTGAGTTCGGCTTGTCGGTGTATATATTTGACGCGTCCAAGCCCCAAACTCCCTACCAAATCTACACCAGCTGCCACAAACCCCACATAGTCTCGGCAGTCGAAAGACACCTGCATGTCCAGGTCACGTTGTTCCGGCATTTCGGTCCAGCCGCTCGGTCCACATGCCCCTTCTTCGCTCGGTCGACATGCCTCCCCCTTCTTCGCTCGGTTCACATGCCTCCTCCTTCTTCGTCCTAGCGTGCAAGCCTGGCGGAACGACGCAGCTGCTGCTGCATTGCGTCGGGGAAGGGACGTGCAGGCAGAGATGCAGCTCAGAGAAGGAGAGGGTGCCGGAGCTGTTGATCAGGGGCTCGGGGGCTCAGGGGCTGGGCAACAAGGGGGTTGTTTACACCCTTGCCTAATATAATCTAGTGTAATTTGCTTTTTTCTTCCCTTTCCTTTGGCTTGCCCACCTCGTTTAAGGTGGACTGCCGCCCTCCCTCTAATCAGAGGCCGGCATAGCACCGGACCTCTTTTTTTTTTTTGTGGAACAGTCCTCAAAAAACACGTCATTTTACCATGAATTGAATTCCTGCACGCAGTAGTGCCTTTTTCTTTTTTTTGAACCTTCTTATGAGGGGACCTTGCACTTGCGCCCGCTAAGGTTCGCCCTAATGCTACAAATTTTTTTGGAGGTCTCTTCGGACCGTAGAAAACGTCTATTCGAACCGTAGTTGTGTCATAGTCGTTCAGGACTCCAGGGGAAGGCGGGACATGAGAGCCACGTGATCCGTGTTGATACCCGCTCAAGGGGTAGGGGGAGGACCACCATGGTACAGGGACTCACGGGCCCTCGGCCGTGCGTACATAAGGAGGATCGGGCTCGCAGAGACTCCGGTGAGGGCCAGAGATTAGTGCTGCACAATAACCACCCAAGCGGGTGCCAAAATAAAAGACACTTAATACCTAATAGTTACTTATGCACAAGACTATTTTTCACATAAATAAAAGTATCTATCAAGTACTACCACAGGGTCCTCAGATCCTCCCCCGCTAACACATCCTGCATTCTCCTTACCATGAAATCCATAATGGAGAGTGGTGAAACAGTTAGTGAGTCTGTTAGCGCAGTGATTTGCCAAGTCATCTTTGGAGTGTCTGTCCCAAAGACCCTTACAAAAAGTAAATTGAAATCCCCAAGCCACTACCCCAGCCAATCCCCATTTTGCCCGCCAAAAAACAATAGGTAAATGGCCAACCCGCCCAACTTCAGATGGCCTGTACAATGCAGGCTCAACTGCCCGGACCCCCCACCTCCACACTTGGCCAAAATTTTACCTTCAATTGAGGGCATCGCCAATTCCACCACATACACCAAACCGACCAAATCATCGTCAATTCAGCCACAACAACAATAATAACAACCACCACTACAACAACAACAACAACAACGCGATTTTATCGCTGCGCAAGTAGGTGCATCGCTTCATATTCAATCTACAAGGCTAACGAATAATAGAATGGCCACGCGCGCCGATTCGGCCGTCGACGACGACCCTTTCTACCTTGCGCCCGATGCGCCCGCGCCGGCCGCTCCGCCTGCGCCTGTCACGAACATCCCGCCGGACCACAAGCTGCCGGAAGAAGCCGCATTTGAGCCACAAGTGGGCGCAGGTGGCGTATATGCTAGTGTTGGAATAACGCGCACATTAGTCAACAGGCTCTGCAGTTCAGCCACACTGTGGCTGTGGTGGCGCATGCCCAGATATATGGAGCGGCCTGCGGCCGCCCGCTCAGGGCAACAGATCTAGAACACACAACGAATCCATTACTTGAACCACCAGCTTACGGTGCGCAGCGCACCTGTTGGTTCCAGTACCGGTACCTTGGTGATTCCAACAGGTAGACCACCTACGGCCTAGGCTATGCCCACCATTCTTTCTTCTTCCTAATACAAGCACTCTTTTGCCCTCATTTTGCATACCGTTGTATGCGAGACAAGCTCCTCAACCACAAATATACCTCTTTGGACCTTCACCGGTCGATATTTCCTGCCTTCACGATGGAATCCGGCCCGCGGAGGCGCATTCTCGCAAGCCACAGACCGTCAAGAAAGACTGCGGCATCAAGGCAGTTGCAGCGGCGTTAGCTGTCAACAATGGACAATGGGGCCCGCAGCTCAAGGAGCCAGTTCATAGTCATCCCCTCGCCAAGCGCCTCGCCGATGTCCTTCTTCCCCGCCGTGAATTTACAGCTGAACAAAAGGCATTCGTGGCTACATACAATGACAGGCCGAGCACAAATAATCGTGACATTGCGAAGGAGCTTCGCAGGGAGTTTTCCGGCACACAGTTTAACCGCAGATTACTCGAAAACCTTTGGTACACTCTCAGGAAGAATGATCTCGGCGGACATGCAGCTTTCTAGGCCACGATGAAGCCGCTTAACGACAAAGGCATCGACTATGAAGTGCAACAGTCCCTTGACGATGAAAACAAGACAATATGTGGAAGCCATACATACCCCTGGGTCCAGTTGTATGATAATACATATAAAATTAATAAAGGCCTCGCATTCTTCCAAGTCGTCAGCCTCGACCACCTTGGCAAAGTCTTTTAGTTGCGGCGTTCGGATTGATCGACGACGAACGCGAAGCAGGCTTTAACTGGCTGATGGATTAGGTTAATGCTCATCGCGAGAGTATTGGAGCCGGTAAACCTGCCATTACCTTGACGGACTTTGACAAAGTGATGAAGAATGCCGTGGCACGTGTTTACCCTGAAGCCGACGCCCACATCTGTATTTTCCACCTCATCAACAAGAACATAGTCTTGTGTCGCCAGAAATTGACCCAAAATGCCCCTTTTTTTCTCCCTTTCTCCCTTTCCCCCGCTCGGAACGCCCTCCAAGTCCCTGCATTCCTTGCACCGGCAATTCGTTCGTTTCTGCGGCAACCTTTTTGCACGGAATTGCCTGCCTGCCCCGTATACCTACAGCAGGAAGACAACAGAGACCGGCAAAAACACCACTGACAACCGTGCCTGCGCAGGCACAGAGGACTGTGAACGGCCTCACAGCTCCCCCGCCTACCCGCGGCGGCAGACGGAGGGGGGGGGGGGGAAGGCGCAGGGACCCCGCGCCCGCGCGACACAAAAAGAGGTCCTGGCAACCGGGGCGGCCGTGTTGCCTCGCCTCGGCATCGCGGGCATCTACGTCCCGGCCCGGGCTTTGGCGGCTGCATTCGATGCCCAACAAAGCAGCGATCTCGGCGATGCCCAGGCAGGGCAGATTTTATTGCAGAAATGGTCGATTTGAGCGAATCTACGTCCCTGAGATTGAACTACCGCATTTGGAAGTATGTTGACGCTGGCGACGTTGGCGATGTGTAACTGCAGTGCGAATGCGCATATGGCTAGTTGATCTGAAGTTGGGATGCGCTGGCTTCGCATCATCGTGGAAGGGAAGGGTTAGCCAGCGGCGACCACGAGAGGAGCGGAAGATGGATGGCAAAACTTACGGCAATTATCCGGTCCCACTCGTCCGGCTCGAGCACGTACTACTGGAGCCTCTCGTCCCAACGCGCCGGGTAGAGCTCTCCAAGTCTCCGCTACGCCTAGCACGTCATCTTCTATATATCCATAAGCGCCTTAATATCGGCGTACGTAATCTCCATATTGGTTTTTCTCTTGATCGCCGTAGCGGTCAAACTGTACGCCCCCTCCGAGAACCCGTCCCAAATTTGGAAGCGGAGGTCGACCATCTCGCACATACTCTCGAGCATGACTTGCTTGACCTCGAAAGGCCATGCCTTGGGTATGCACGGCACCTTTGGTACGAGCGGCCGGACGGGGCGGACGGGGCGGACGGCAGTATCGCCAGCAGCTGGAGGCATCCACTGCAGGGGCGGCATGGGCGGCATGGGGGGTTCTGGGGGCGGCCTTGGGGGGCCTGCGGGCGGCATGGGGGGGCCCAGACGTAGAGGGGGCAGCTTGAGGCAGCCTAGGTCGGGGGGCGAAAGTGGGCTAGGCCCAGAAGGTTGCCCTGCATGCGCCTGCAGCTCAGACTGGTCAGGACCTCGAAAATCCAACAGTTGCCAGTTTCGCAGGATCCGCACCCCTGTCAACCTTGGTGTATTTTTTGCAGCAAACAAGCCAAGATACCAATATGCAGACCGCCATTCGTATGCTTCCTACAGCTGCTGAGCCAATCAGGTAATTACGGCGGCAGGTACATTCTCACGATACCGGCGGCATCACAAAGGCCGTAGATATTTCGAGCGCAGCGAGCAGCTCGCCGCAGGCGCCCCCGGAGGGCCGCCGGAGGCAAAAAAAAGAAGGAAAGAAGAAATAAACGACCACGGCACGGGGAGACTCCCAAATGGGGACTTTGCTTTTCCCTCTCACACACACATTTTTTGTTGCTCTCTTTTGCCTCTGGCGGCCCTCCGGGGGCGCCTGCGGCGAGCTGCTCGCTGCGCTCGAAAGGACTGGACTGGCACTGGCAACTGCAACAGACACAGGCCCGAATGAGCGACTCCTCTGTCTTTACCCGGGAAGGAGTTCATCTGCGGCAACAGGACGTCTCTCAGCCACATCGTGAAGCCTTCTTGGTTAGTCGAGCCCTCCCTCCTGGCATATTGATAGGTGAAGAGGGCCCTCTGTCGCAATCGCCGGCAGTAGATGGAACCGCTTCCCCCCTTTTCCAACGGCATATATCGCTCAACGCACGCCTTGAGGGCGAAAGAAGCGCTCCGTGGACCTTGCAGCCGAGCCTGTACTTACTTGCTCATTCCCCGCTCGCTGCATTGGAAGCGTGTTGCGATTTCCTTGTTGCTTTCTTCGCCATCGTCAACTGCCACCCAAATGTGTTGCACACAAAGCAGGCAAAATAGGTCCAGTCAATTGATGAATTCCAGGAGGAAGAAAGCAGTGCGCAGCGCCATTTCTTCCTGTAGGAAAATCCTGCTTTTGTGCAGGTAAGCACTAGGCCCGTGTTGGCAAAGATCATCCCCCTGGAAAGCGTCTAACCCAATCAGGCCTAGTCATGCAACAAAATGCGCCGGCGTTCGGCTTCGGTAATACGCCGATTCATCACCGCGCGCCGCGCCCGGCGGGCATCGTGAGAGCCGAAAAAATACGGCAAATGGAAGATCAGAAATGACGACGTTGTTTGGCCGGGCCTCACTGCGTTGCAGGCGTTGAAGCAGCTTGTTGTGGAAGAAACAGAGTAAAAAGTAGGTATGGTGGCTTGTTTGCTCCAAAAAGTGTCTGGCACACGCTTGCTTACAGGGGTGCGGATCCTGCGGAACGCACGATCTGAAATGACAACGGTTCGGGTTCGAATAGACGTTGCCTACGGTCCGAAGAGACCTCTTTTTTCGCGTTGTGGTGTCTTTCCACCGCTTCACTGTTTGGCTTGTTTTTGATGGAGACTCTTTGAGAAAATGCTACAAGTGCGTGCCTTTGGGCAACTCAGTGGAGAAATTGCAGTCGCGGGCTTTGTCAGAAAAGTCTTTCAAACCGCGCTCCTTTGGGCAAACTCAGGGGTGGAGAAATTGCAATTGCAGGCTTTGGCTTTGTCCGGATTGTCTTGCATAAACCGCGCTCCAACATCCAACAGAAACCGGTGACGTGACGTGACGCGACGCGACGGTGCGGTGCGGTGCGACAAAGCTTTGATGGGTGTCCAGTTACTAAAAGCGCTGCTAGTTGTATTCGAGAGAGGAATCCCCGCTTTTTGAGGGGTGCCCGTGCCGCTGCAATACCAACAAATTTGACACGCATGCAATCCACGAATTGATCAGTTGGCCACCTTTACCCATTTTTCTACCCCAAAACGCACTGCGCAGGGCCAAAAAGTCAGCTCATTTGATTCCTTTCAATTTGGCGCATCTTGCCAATGTGTCTTCCACGATGGTTCGGCGCCTCAGTAAGCAGCAAATGGTTGTGGTGTATTGTCTTCTCGTTTCCGACGCGTCTGCTAATAATAAAGATGTAGCGAACGAAGCCGAGATCGCCCTGTCATACGCATACTACACACTGAAAAGGCGATATATCGATACCAGCGATCCTTTCTCGAAGCAAGCTCTGCGACTTGCTCAAAGACAAGCTAGACCTATACCTCGATGAAATGCAATGCTTCTAAGCCCTCGAATGCGATATTTTTCGTCTCGATGTCGTGTATTAGCCGGCAGCTGAAGGCCGCCGACTGGACCAACAAGCGCTTGAACACGATGCCGGGGAACCGATTCTCACGAGATTCAGCGGGCGGGTGGTTGTGTGTGCCGAAGAGAGCGCAGAAGCCGCCCAGTCATGTAAATCGTCCATCAGGTCATCGAGGGAGTCGTATTTGTCCTTTAAGAGCCCGGCGGGGGCATTGAGGGGTGTTGCATAACTAGGCCCAATTGGGTTACAGGTTTACCGGGGGATGATCATCGCCAATACGAGCCTAGTGCTTACATGCACAACAGCAGGATTTTCCTACAGGAAGAAAAGGCACTGCGCACTGCTTTCCTCCTTTAGAATTCATCAATTGACTGCACCTATTTTGACTGCTTTGTGTGCAACAAGAGGGGCGCGGGTGCGGAGGGAGCCGCATCGTGATTTTCGTCGGGCGAAGGCGTGCGCGCGGCCATTTCTATCCATCGCTAGTTAGTCTTGTGGATGGAAACGCGGCGATGAATTGGGGTGTTGTTGATGTAGCTCAATTGACGGTATTGTAGTTGGATGTGCAAGGTATGGGTGGATTTGGCGGATGCTGTCACAAACACCGGTATGCAAAATGAGGGCAACAGAGTGCTTGAATTAGGAAGAAGAAAGAAGGTGGGCGTGCCCTGCATACCCTGCTTTTATGTGGTGTTCAGGTCATAATAACCTAGGCCGTAGGCGGGCTAGCATATGCGCCACCTCCGTAGCACCCACACTTTCGACAGCTGCCCTCAATTGCAGCTGCTTCTTAAAATCGGGAGACTTCTTGAGTGGCTGGAGGGGTGCCAACGCAACACGCAACACACACACGGCACGAAAAAATGTCAAATGTCAACAACGGCCATAGCTGCATTCTCTTTGTCTTGAATGGACGAATCTAGTCCTGTGCTTAGATCAATACTCAAGCGTGCTGGTGATACCACGAAGCGACAAATCCGTACCCGTGTCCTCCGAACCGCTGTCCGATTCGCCATACCGGCCAAAGGCACAAAACGTTCCGGCGCAACGGTCGAAAGAAAAAGAAGAGAGAGAGGTGGAAGAAAGAGACCCAACGCCACGGCGTACTGTGCTGGTCGACAACAAGAAAAAGGAGGGCAATAACAGGTTTGACTGAGCCGAGCCGGTAGTCGAAGAAAATTGACAAAATAGTAGCCAAAAAAAGGGAAAAATAGAGGTTCTCGTTGGCCAAGTCGTCACTATAAAAAGAGCTTTGATCTACGCACCCTAGGCAAAAATCACCGCACCCTAGGTGGAGTAGTTGGCAGCTGCTGGTAACTGAGATATTCAGAGCCTATTTTAGGCCGGTAAAATCCTGAATTACCATCTTACCGCCCATGTGCCTACCATGCAGCCCGGCGGGCCGGGTCAACGGCGTTGAAGCCGTCAAAACCTTCAAAGGCCGTCAAAACGCGTTTACCGTGGTATTTTCCATTTTGACGATTTCTTCGTTGCTGAGTCAGCCCCGGAATAAAGGCAACTTGTAAATGGCAACTCTGAGGCCCGGATTTGCACGTAAAATAGCCAAATATTATGGCAGGCGCCCAGTTGCCTGAATGATCTATTAAATCTAGCATACTGATATGGTGGATTTGTTAATATGGTGATGCAATTCCTTGGTGTTGAGTCTATCAATCTAACTAGCAACCTAGTAAACAAAGTCCGGGTCGTCGTCGTCCTCCATATCGTCACTTTCCTTACGAGGAAAAGGGTCATCTTCTTCTATGGAACTAAAGCCGTCATTTTCCTCTTCAGTATGAGTGTGTACCTCCCAAAATTGACGGCGTTGAACCCTGCGGGCCTTCTATTCCGTTACCTCGATAAGGGTTGCCCGGGTTGCCCGGGCAGGCTGGGCTTTCTTCGTTGTCTTTCCTTTCTTTCCTTTTCCTCCCTATTGTGTTGTTGCCTTCCTCTTCCGACCTCTCTTTGGACTTAGTCCTGTAGTAATAATAAGAGCTTTGATCAGGGCACTCCATCAAAAAATCAGGGCACCCTACTTTGCATTCCTGGCAGCTGCTGGCAACTGTGATACTCAAAGCCTAATTTAAGCCGGTAAAATCCTGAATTACCATCTTACCGCCCATGTGCCTACTATACAGCCCGGCGGGCCCGGGTCAACGGCGTTGAAGCTGTCAAAACCTTCAAAGGCCCTCAAAACGCGTTTACCGTGGTGTTTTCCATTTTGACGATTCCTTCGTTGCTGAGTCAGCCTCGAAAGAAAGGCAACTTGCAAATGGCAACTCTGAGGCCCGGATTTGCACGTAAATTAGCCAAATATTATGGCGGGCGCCCAGTTGCCTGGATAATCTATTCAATCTAGTATATTAATATGGTGGATTTGTTGATATAGTGATGTAATTCCTTAGTGTTGAGTCTATCAATCTAATCTAGCAACCTAGTAAATAAAGTCCTAGTTATCGTCGTCGTCCTCCATATCGTCACTTTCCTTGCAAGGAACAGGGTCACCTTCTTCTACGGAATTGAAGGCCTCATTCTCCTCTTTAGTATAAGTGTGTGCCTCCCAAAATTGACGGCGTTGAGCCCTACGGGCCTGCCATTCCGTTACCTCGGTCTTGTGCCGGGCCGCCTGGGTCGCCCGGGCCGCCCGGGTCACCCGGGTAGTCTGACTCGCCCGAGTAGGCTGGCTCGCTTTCTTTATTATCTTTCTTTTCTTCCCTTTCCCTTTCTACGTTGTTGCCTTCCTCTTCGGACCTCTCTTTGGACCTGTCCCTCCACCGACGACAATGTAGTCAGAGTCAACCTCAACCTCTTCTTGTTCATCTTGTCCATCCTGCTCTTCAAGACTCGGCCCGGCGACCTCAAACTACGAATAGTAACGCCGGGCGTCCCGAGAAATCGTGCCGCTCCGGGCTATCGTCTTTGTCTTCGGCGCCGGCAGCTCAACGGGTAGTAGGATGTCTTCATTTCCGAATAGGCCGCCCTGGTTGAGCGGGCGACCTTTAGCGACTACCTTGTTAGGTTGTTGGATCCGTAGATACCGATTTTCCGTATCCTATAAGTAAATTAGCTAGGAAAGAAGAGTTAATTAGATTCCTGGTAACCCACTCGGTAGACCTTGAGATGCTATATACGGTCGTAGTTATTAGGACTAACCAAAATGCCGTCTTCGTAATCTTCTTCAAATCTTTCTAGTAATATATACGCGTAAGGTAGGCCGTACTAACTACTAAATTATTATATATAAGTAGGAAGTAGTCGGCCGGGCGTTATAGTAATCGGGAATATAATCCTTCGGTATTATTCGATAAGAAGATTAATCGCCTAGCGAGTAATCTATATACGGTAGTTACCAAGCTACTTCTTCTTAAGGAATGCCTTCCGTACCGTACTCGAGGACTACGCCGTCGCCTCGGTATATGCCTTAAAGCGGCGGGTAATATATCGATCTATAGCCTCGTAGACTTCGATAAGGCCCGACCTAGCCGATAGGTTTTCCGACTTGACTAAGCCGTTATTATATTTATTTGGGGATATGGTCCGTATACCGTTATTCCTATATAGCCGCGTATAGTAGTTTGCCTACTACTCTTTATAAGGAATAAGGTCGTTATCGATATGGTTAACTATACGAGGCTGAGTCTTTGAAAACTAACGATCTATTACGGCCTTCGCTTTATTAAAGTACTGGACCGAAGAACTGAATACTATATACTTCTATAGTTCAAAAAGACCCGCCCTTGTATTTATAACCTTATTCGGGACCGCGCCGAGTATAACCTTGCCTTTCTTCGTCGTCTATACCTTCGAATTCAGGGCATATATATTCGAAATGTCGTCAGCTTCTTCTTCAGCTTCGTTAACGGCGGCCTCGGCGGCATTCTTCCGGGCGGACTTGTCGGCAGGCGGCTTAACCCAAAACCTCTTAATATATAAGGTTATATTATAATTTATATACTATATATAACGCTACTTCTAAACGTTAGGAAAGAAAGCCGTTAACGCCCCAATTAGTTATTTATCCCCGTTAATAATAAAAATATATAGAGAGGCGATAGTAAGCCGCTCCCGGCATTCCGTAATAGCTTATATAAGGAACCCGTAACCTTCTTCTTTTTCGTTACTTAAGAGAGCTTGGAAAATAGGCATCGTAGTCTTTTTAGGAGTAATAATAACTCCGGTAACGAGAGGTATACGTAGGTAGTTAACTTTATAAGTAGCGTTAATACCGATATAGCCGCCGAACCTCTTCTATATCCTTCGTTAATATCGTATAACCCAAAAGGTATATAACATCTTTATTTTCTTATTATCCTTATAGTATATTATACACTAGTTCGACTTATTATCTTCTAGCTTCTTAATAAAGGCCTATATATCGGTATAGCCGTCTCTCTTTTTAATCCTCTAGTCCCGGCGAAGGTTATAAATATTAAGAGTAGTAATATTAGAATCGGGAAATTTGAGCTTAAAGAGGTTAAGAGCCGACTTAGCCGTAACCGACCGATCCGCCGTAAGGTCGTAGATAAATTAAAGATACTCGTCTTCGAGGGCACGGCGCCTAAATATATAATACTCAATAGCGGTCTTGAACGGTACGTAGCCTTTATATATAAGGTCTATCGGTCTTATAGTCCAGCCCTCTCCATTCCGGGCCAGCTTTTATATACACATACGGAAGGGGTAGTCTTTTACCTTCTTTCTGCTCTATATTTTCCTCTTACCTTCGACCTCCCGGGGCGTCCTATCGTAATCGGCGTAGTCATAAATGAAGTAGTATTTATATATCTCTCTAGTCTTTGGGCGTTATACGCTTCGCTACGTAATAAGGCCGAATTTATTTTCTTTTGCCTAATCGGTTAATCTATCCTATATTACGAACTGATCCATAGGAATGCCGTTGAAGAGAGGCTCATCCTCGGCATCAACCTCCTAGGTATCGTTAGAGCCGTAGTAATCAGAGTCATACTCCTCTTTACTAGATTATTCGGGGTGGAGGACATCGTAGTACGAAGGAGAGGATAGGGGAGTCGGCGAGGAAGGCGGAGAGGGAGTCTCCAAGTCTCTAATCGAGGGCACGGGACTGCGTGTGACTAGTCGGGAAGATAGGACCGGTGACGGCGACGGCTGCGGTGATGGCGACGGCGGTAGTACGGGCGACGGCCTGAACGACGGCGAGGGCGACGGCTAGGCGGGCGAGAGGGAGCGGGCGGGTGACGGCGACGGCGAGGAAGCCGGTGAGCTTAAGCCCGAGGAAATCTCGATGTACGTTAATGATATTGTAAAGACTGTCAGGTCGGCGTTGTTCGAATTGTGAAGACTTGGAAGAGGTGTTGTAGGTAGTAGAAAGGTATTTAAGGACTTGGAAAAGGCCAGTTGGCCTTTCTAGACCTTAAATACCAAGTGCCCGGCCCGACGGTATGTATGTGAAAGTGTAAATAGTGTCATTTTAACTTTACTGGGCTTTAGTAAGCTTACTTTATGCCTAGTAGGCCGTTGGGTGGCTGCCATATAGTACGGCATTTTACTATATAAAAAGCGGTCCCTGCGTTGCTAGGTGCCAAACACCCCCTCTAGGGTGCCCTGATTTTTTAATGGAGTGCCCTAATCAAAGCTCAATAATAATGTAGTCCGAGTCAATCTCCACCTCTTCTTCTTCTTCTTCTTGTTTATCTTATTCATCCTGCTCATCCCGCTCTTCAAGACTCGGCCCGGCGAGTTCAAACTGTGAATAGTAACGCCGCGCGTCCCGGGAAATCGTACCGCTCCGGGCTATAGTTTTCGTCTTCGGCGCCGGCGGCTTAACGGGTAGTAGGATGTCTTCATTTCCGAACGGACCGCCCTGGTTAGGCGGGCGGCCTTTGGCGACCGCCTTATCAGGTTATTAAAGTTGTAGATACCGATTTTCCGTATCCTATAAGTAGATTAGTATAGAAAGAAGAGTTAATTAGGTTATAGCGACATACTCGGCGTTTCTTAAGATGCCAGGTGCGGTCATAGTTAATAGTATGAACTAATACGCCGTCTTCGTAATCCTTATCAAACCTTTCTAGTAATATGTACGCGTAAGGTAGGCCATACTAACTACTGAACTACTTCGTATAGGTAGGAATTAGTAGGCCGGGCGTCTTCGTAGTCGGGAATCTAATCCTTCGGTATTATTCGACAAGAAGATTAATCGCCCACCGAGTTATCTATATACGGCAGTTACCGAGCTACTTCTTCTTAAGGTATTCCTTTCGTACCGTACTTAAGGATTACGCCGTCGCCTCCGTATAGGCTTCAAAGCGGCGGGTAACGTATCGATCTATAGCCTCGAGGACCTCTATAAGCCCCGACCGAGCCGATAAGTTTTCCGACTTTACTAATCCGTTATTGGATTCATTTGGCGATATAGTGCGTACGCCGTTATTCCTATATATCTATATATAATAGTTCGCCTACTACTCTTTATAGGGAAGAAGGTCGTTATTAATATACTTTAGTATACGAGGCTGAGTCTTTGAAAACTAACGATCTATTACGGCCTTCGCTTTATTAAAGTCCTAAACCGAGGAGCTGAATACCATATACTTCTATAGTTCAAAAAAGCCCGCCCTAGTATTCGCGACCTTATTCGGTACCGTACCGAGGGAAACCTTCCCTTTCTTCGTCGTTTATGACTTCGAATTTAGGGTATATAAGTCCGTAATATCTTCAGCTTTAAGCTCGGCTTCCGTAACGGCGGCGTCGGCGGCGTCGGCGGTATTCCTCCGGGCGGGCTTATTGGTATATATAATAATCCAAAACTTCTTAATATATAGGACTATATTATAATTCAAGTACTATACGTATCGCTATCTTATAACGTTAGGGAAGAAAGCGATTAACGCCCTGATTAGTTATTCATCTCCGTTAGTAATAAAAACGTATAGAGAGGGGATAGTGAGCCGCTCCCGGTATTCTATAATAGCTTATATAAGGAATCGGTAACCTTCGTCTTTCTCGTTACTTAAGAGTACCTGGAAAATAGGTATTATAGTCTTTTCCGGAGTAATAATAACTCTAGTAACTAGAGGTATACGTAGGTTATTTACTCGGTAGGTAGCGTTAATACCTATATAGCCGCCGAACCTTTTCCATATCCTTCGCTAAGTCCTTATTACCTAGAAGGTATATAATATCTTTATTTTTTTCTCGTTAGTATAGTATATTATATACTAATTCGACTTATTATCTTCCAGCTTCTTAATAAAGACCTACGTATCGGTATAGCCGTCTCTCTTCTTAAGCCTCTAGTCCCGGCGTATATTATAGATATCAAGAGTAGTAATATTAGTATCGGGAAATTTAAGCTTGAAGAGGTTATAAGCCGACCTCGCCGTAACTACCCGGTCCGCCGTAAGGTCTTAAAGAAATAGAATATACTTAGGTTCGAAGGTACGGCGCCTAAATATAGGATACTTAATAGCGGTCTTGAACGGCGCGTAGCCTTTATACGTGAGGCTTATCGGTCTTGTAGTCCAGCCGCTACTATTTATAGCCAGTTGTTATATATATACTCGAAAGGGATAGTCTTTTGCCTTCTTTCTACTCTGAGTCTTCCTCTTGCTATAGCTCTCCTCGGACTTCCTCTCGTAATCGGCATAGTCGTATATAAAGGTATATTTGAACGTCTCGCCGGTGGCCGGGCGTTGATAGCTTCGCTACTTAATAAGGCCGAATTTATTTTCTTTTGCCCAGTCGCTCAGCCTGCTATATATTTCGAACTTATTAACCGGAATGCCGTTAAAAAGAGGCTCGTCTTCGGAATCAACCTGCCAGGTTTCGTCGGGACCGAAATCATTAGAGTCATACTCCTCTTCGATAGATTGTTCGGGTTCAAGGACATCGTAGTAGGAAGCAGGAGATTCCGAGGACCGGGGAGTTAGCGAGGAAGGCGGAGATGGAGTCTCCAAGTCACCGATTGAGGGCACGGGACTGCGTGTAACTAGTCGAGAAGACAGGAGTGGTAACGGCGACAGGGACGGTGCGGGCGAGGGAGACGGGGGCGGTGCGGGCGACGGCCGGAATGACGGCGAGGGCGACGGCCAAGCCGGCGAAAGGGAGCGAGCCGGCGAGGGTGACAGCGAGGGCAACGGCGGTAGCGACGGCAAATACGGCAGCAACGGCAGCAACGACCACGGCGGCGGCGGCGGCGGCGGCGGCGGCGACGGCGGCGGCGATGAGGCTAGTGAGCTCGAATCGTTAAAGGAAATCTCGATCAAATGTATCATGAAGACTGTGAGGTGGAATGGTAGGTTGACGATGTGTTCTTAGGCACAGGAGAGGACTGTAGAGGCATACAAAGGACTATAAAGGCCACCTGGCCGGTATAGAGCTTAAACACTTACTGCGCGGCACAACGGCATGCATGTGACGGCGTGAATAGTGTCATTTTAACTTTACCGGGCTTCAGTAAGCTTCCTTGGTGCCCGGTAGGCCGTTGGGCGGCTGCCATGCAATACGGCATTTTACCATACAAAAAGCGGTCCCTGCATTGGCAGCTGCCAGGGTCTCCACCTAGGGTGCGGTGATTTTTACCTAGGGTGCGTAGATCAAAGCTCTATAAAAATGCCTATTTGGCGAATGGACGAAAAGGCCGGGGAAATAGCCAAAAGTCGTCCTTTGGAAGAAGCCATAACTGAAGAAAAAGAGCTAGTGCGTTAAGGAAGCTGATGGTGCTCATTTCGGTCGGAAATGCTGCTTGAAAATAATGACGAAAAAATGAAGCTCTCGAAGTAAGGACTCGTCCCTTAGAATCAGCGTCCTGTGATTAGAGGGCTAGAAGCCGTATTTTCGAGGAAAAGCTCGTTCATCGAGGGAAACGACGATGCTGCTTTATAACGGCCAAAAATAACCAAATCCTATAAAATAATAAAGAGATATATTAAGGGAGCTAAATAGGACTGTAGGAATTACTGATCAATTAGGCTCACGCGGCTACAGGGCTGTGATCGGTCGATAGGAAAAACAAGTGGTGATCAATCACGGTGCGGGGCACACACGCCATTCACGTAACCCCGCACACACAGGCCACACGTGCCCAAGCACGTGACCACGAAGCATCTGTAGGAATAACCGATCAATCAGAGTTACGGAGGCTGAGGCGGCTCGGCGGGCCGCGTAGCCCTGATTGGTCAGTCAGGAAGAATAGTGGGCCTGGCCCGGACACACGGGTTAGCTGCCCTAGCACGTGACCTTAGTGTGCACGGGCCATCCACCCTGTGGACAGCCTACTCCCCCAAAACCACCAAGCACCCTGTAACCCTACGGAATAGAATAGAGATAAATGAACATACCACCAATCTCCCAACCACCCCTTTCGCAACGGTTACTATAGTGACTATTATGAATGACCTTGTCATTCCAACAGCATCGCCAAACGCGCCCGAATCCCATCCCCGTGGTTCGTGATCCTTTTACATAGAAGAGCAGAATATAACCACCACAACCACCCCCACCTTTCGTTTAGTAGCTACTAGCGACTATTTACCGAATGACCTTGTCATCCCAACAAGGACCGTATTTAACCTCAAATAGCTATAGTCCCCGCTTAAACGTAAGGCCAAAGGCGACTGTTTGACTATCGCACGCGGGCTCCCCCTAATTAACAAGATATCCAAAATGCCGAAAAACCACGCTATAGGGCCTGTGACGGCCGGCATAGGAAGTCAAAGATTGAATGCAGTAGCGAATGTGGATTTAAAGCTAAGGAAGGAAAAGAGGAAGCTATCTCAGGGACCGCGTAGGGCGCGGGGAAATAAGGTGGTGGTGCTAAGCTGAGCACGTGGGAGGCGGGCGCACGGCCCACACCCTAAATACCATGCAGCCAATAGAATCAATCCTGTCATATGTGGCCTGTGGCGACCGTGACATCATCCTCTCCCCCCCCTACGAAAAAAGCCTCGCCCCGAGGCGTTCAAATCCATCCTAGAAAGCCGTCAGGTCAAGCCGTAGGCCTGAATCGTTCGAATCTGGGGTTTTTCGTATTTGACACGAAGTTGTTATTAGGAACCATCAGTCGGGCTATCGACAGTCGTTCGCAGCTGTGGCATAGGTGCAAAGAGCATTGTACAGGTGTTTAGGAGATTGTTATTGTACAGGGCCGTTAGACCGTTCGGTCAGATAGGTCATCGAAAAATTATTTGATCCATCAGAGCCATTTCCGCATGTAGTGCCGAGAGCTTGTCGACGGACTCACGGTTCTGAGGCTCTTCGTCTTCTGGGTCCGTGATGTACTCCACTATGCTCAGAGCATTAATGTCCATCTTGTCTATATGGTCCTTTGCATGGCCATACGATGTGTTCGGCTGGTAGCTGCTAGGGCCACTCAACTTCTGCAGTAGTTTAACGGAGTCATCGTAGACCTTCGGGACTTTGAGTTGTGCCTTGAGGCGATCGCGAGTGGTCTTGTTGAGTCCCCGGCGTAGCAGGGAGATCTTGGTATTATCTAGCTAGTGATTGGCTCGGGCTTGATACATGAACCGCTCGAAGCGCATAAGGAAGCTGGCGATGCCCCCATCGTCACGTTGCTTGCACTATGACGAAGGTCCGAAGGATCGAAGGTTCAGGTCAAGTCGGGGTTTGGTTCGGTGGTTAAGTCGAAGTCCGGCGGCGCTACCTGGCCAGTCAGGGTTCTACTCCTCGCGCTCTGCCTTTAATACATCTGCGGTGTAGCAGGAAAGGTTTCGGTGAGTAAAAACCTGGGCATTCAGGTCGTTAGGTCGGAAGCGATTGAGGGCGACGAAATGAAGGCATTTAGGGACCTAGACAACCGGGGTTTTCGGGGCTCTGCGAAGTAAGTGGGTGCTGTCTTTCGCGTTTAATTGAGCCGCGCTCGGGAAAGTTTGAACGGGAAAAATTCGTGCTCGCAATACGCTAGAAAAGAAGAATAAGATCTACGCCTTCCTCAAGCAGTAGAATTGAGCTTTAAATAATGTGACGGCCCGCATAGGAAGTCAAAGATTAAATGCAATAACGAATGTGGTTTTAAAGCTAAGGAAGGAAAAGAAGGACGGACCGCGTAGGGCGCGAGTAAGTAGGTGGTGGTGCTGAGGACGTGGGTGGCGAGCGCACGGATCACACTCTAAATACGATGCAGCTAATAGAATCAATCCTGTAACATGTGGCCTGTGGCGGCCGTAACACTACGGGGATAGGATGCGGGTGGCTTTGGCGATGTTTCGTGGTCACGTGTTGGGGCACGTGTGGCCTGTGTGCGCGGGGTTACATGACGGGCGTGTGTGCCCCGCACCATGATGGTTTCCCACTTGTTTTCCCTATCGACTAATTACAGCTCTGCAACTGCATGAGCCTGATTGATCGGTAATTCCTATAGGGTGAGAGAGAAAAGCACAGCCCCCTCCCCTTATGTATCTTCCTGTCTTTATGCGCAAAAATTGGTGCAGGTCAAGGCCCCTGTTGCGGCTCTTGCTTGCACACCCCATTTTTGCAGCGCAGGTGGGTGGCCGAATCACTTCCCCCAAGTCTGCTTCTACCTCTATTGGTCCGATCGCTGGTGATATCGATTGGAGCCCCACACCGAACCTTAAATTCTGCCCCCCTTGCGTCAAGGCGGGGGCGCGCCGGCGAGCGACCAACTACCTGCCCTGCAAAAATGGGAAATGGCGAGTGCAGTTAAGGCCCCTGTTCCGGCTTGTTCATGGCTTGCTTGCACACTCGATTTTTGCACACAGTTGCTAGTCCTAGTGTCAGTGCCTAACTGGGACTGCCTGGAAAAATGGGGTGGCAGGTCAAGGCTTGTTTGCTTGCTTGCTTGCTTGCTTACACACCACAGCGTCCGGGCCAGTGAGCGCGCCAGTGCTGCACCTCGTTATTATCCGCCAGACACCAGGCATCGTGCTAGTCCCAGCGTTGCGCTTTGACGGCAGCTGAGGTAGATCTTGGGGTGTGGTGGCGCCAACGGTTTTCACACTATGCAGACAGACTTGACTGAGGGTTGGGCGGGGCGGGGAAGTGAGACCGGCCCCAGGTCGCTGCCCTCCCTTCAGGCAGTTGCCACTGCCAGCCGGAGGGCCGCCGGAGGCATAAAAGAAGGGAAAAAAGAAATAAACCACCAGGCACGAAGACAGGACAAAGGGCAAGGCAAGGCAGGACCGGGGGGGCACGCATTTTTTGTTCTTCTTTTTTGCCTCTGCCTCTGAAGCAGAGGCAGAGGCAGACTTGGGTGCGGAGCGGGGAAGTGAGACTAGATCCTGGGGTAAGGTTTGGTGGCGTCGAACGTTTTCACAACGGCGAACCAACTGCGGTGGATTTAGGAGTGGGTGGAGCCGGGAGTGAAACCTACCTTTCAGCTCATGCGGTCCAAGCACCAAAATCACATCGACCACCAACCAAGGGCACAGGCATGCGATGCCTGGACAGTGTATAAGAAGAGCCGCTGATGTGGCACCAGGGTTACCTGGAAACTGTCTTGGATATCAGCTTTCACATTATCCATCTCCGTAACGTAACTGAAACCGTCTCGGACATCATCTTTCTACGACCCCTCACACCCAACACCGCCATAATGTCTCAGTCCACAGCAGAAATGAAGGCGCAGATGGCCATCAGCAACCTGATCAACGACCCGGAGCCGGGCCCCCACACGCTGCCCCTGCCGGGAATGCGGCAGGACGGCCTGCCCTCGGCGTGGCCGTCTTGGCCTGCGCCGGCTGCCGGCGGCCATCGTCATGCCCTGCCCCCAGCTGCTGGCGGTTGGGCCCTCCCGGGCAAAGTTGTCTCTGGCGCCCCCGGCCAGCCCGCGCGGCGCCCGCACTGGACCTGGCCCGACACGGTCAAGCTCGTCATGCTCCAGTCCATGGCCGACTGCCTCGACCTCGGTTTCCGACCCCACGTCCAGTTCCAACCGCGTGCATACTACATAACCATCGCGGCAATCGCGAGCCGCGCGGGTCTCGAGATCTCGTTCAAGGAGGTCCGGTCGCTCATGCAGACCCAGCGCAAGAGGTACCGGCTGTGGCAGGAGCTGGGCGCGAAGCCCGAGACGGTCTGGGACGACGACCTGCAGCAGTGGACGCTTACGCCGGCCGAGTGGCGCGAGCTGATCGCAGTGAGTTGCAATGTTTCCCTTTCCTACTGTGGTCTGGCCACGTCAGCTGACCGGCCGTTCCCTTCCTTGCCTTTCCATGCGTGCAGGAAAATAGCGACATGGGCCAGTTCCGCGGCCGTGCGCTCCAGTGGCCGCACCTCTTGGAGAAGCTGTGGGGCGGCACGTATCGCCCGCTCCTCCCGATCCAGCGCCACCGCCCGGCCCGGCACCCGCGCCCGCGCCAGCGCCGAAAGAGCAGCAGCAGCAGTAGCAGCAGCAGCAGCGGCAGCTCTGCTAGAGGACGGCGGACGACGAGGTGATGTCGTTAGGCGAGGCGAGGCCGAGGCGAGGAGGCAGTTTGTGTTTGTTTGCATTTCATGTCTGTTGCAGCATGTGAAGGTAGGCATATACAAGAGGCAAGGCTGCAAGTAAGGAATGGCTATATTGGTAAATAACTAAGCTAAGGAAAGGAAATGGAAAAGAAGAAGCCTGCGGGCTCTACAGGCTGCGGTTTTTGTGGTGTGCGGGGTCATTGCGCTAGTCCCAATTGGGGGAAGTGGGGCCTGCAGGCTGGGGCTTGCAGGTAGGGCATGGTTGCGGCACCACGGACCATAGTTCGGCCGTGCCGTGACACAGCATGTACTGAAGTATCCGGGTCTGCGTCTGGTCTATTGCAGGAGAGCCACTCATTCGTGTCTGTTGAGGCATGTAAAAAAGCCAGTCGCTCATTCGAGTCTCTGTCTCTGTTGTAGGAGGGACTCACTCATTCGTGTATCTTTTGCAGCATGTAAAAAGACACATTCGTGCATCTGTTTGGACAGAGGAGTCGCTCATTTGGGTCTATGTCTATTGCAGTTGCCAGTACCAGGTCCAGTCCAGTCCTTTCGAGCGCAGCGAGTAGCTCGCCGCAGGCGCCCCCGGAGAGCCGCCGGAGGCAAAAGAGAGGAACAAAAAATGTGTGTGTGTGAGAGAAAAGCAAAGTCCCCTTTTGTGAGACTGTGGTGGTTTATTTCTTTCTTCCTTCTTTTTTGCCTCCGGCGGCCCTCCGGGTGCGCCTGCGGCGAGCTGCTCGCTACGCTCGAAATCTGTGCCCGTCCGCGCTGTCCGCGTTGCTCTTTGACGCTTCGGCGGTAGATCTCAGGGTTTGTGGCGCCAATGCAAATCTTGGGCTTGGGTGTTACCAACGATCGAACCAATAGAGGCAGGCTTGGCGGTTAGGATTGGCACCAACATTAACCAACGCGCCAATCAAGCAGCCTATGTTGTTAGATTTTCGAAGTCCTGACTAAGCCCGGAATTCGCCGGCAGTCTGACATGCAGGCGCATGCAAGGCAACCTTCTGGGCCTAGCGCAGGAAAACCCCTCTTTTTCAGGGTAAAATGGGGTCCCCGGCTGGGAGGTCCAGCTTCCTTCATCTTTAGATTCTACGAATTCAGCCATGATTACTGCATCTTTATCTCCTTACGTTAACGAAGCCGCGATACTAAGTTTATAAAATAGATATATAATCTTCCTAACGAAGGAAAAGATAAATAAGGGAAGCTTTATTTTATTATAATCCCGCTACTACCTTGGGTTCAACCATATCTTCTTCCAGCATCCGGAGGCACAGCTTCCCGATACCGTCGCCGCCGACTTCGGGCAGATGGCCTCAACAATACCCCAGATATCGAGCTGAGCGAGCTAGGTTTAGCATGTAACAAGGCCGCTACCAGCAAAGTACTCACCACCTATCTCTTTCCCACCTCTACTAGAAGTTTCTCAGCCGTAGACGGCGCGCCAATGGCTCGTCACCTCCTGCCTACCCCCCCAACGGCACCATTAGCAGTCTCACAGCCAACCCCTGACCTACTCTAGGTGCGGGTGGCCTTGCCGGCGGGGTCGAGGTAGATGCAGCAGGTCGCGTCGATACCGGGGAAGGGCTTGTACTCGTGCTGCAGCTCCAACTCACTGACTTGGCCGTCGACGGCGAACGTGTTGAGCTCGGAGGAGCACTGCGCGCCGATGAATAGGAAGCGCTTGTTGACGAGCAGCACCCGTAGCGCGTTGTTGGGGTCGAAGCAGTCGCGCGTGATGTTGCACCGGCTGCTCCCCCCGTAGAAGACGTGCCGTCGCGCCTGAGCAGAAGCAGCAGAGGGCGCGGCGGCGGCGGCGGCGTGACCAAGAAACGGGGGAGAGGGCAAGGGTTCGAGCTGCCTTGCGTTGGCATGATAAATCGGGTCCACATCCGGCCCGATGTTCAGTCTCTTCCTCTTGGCCGGGGGGCTGTGGGAGCCGACATCGTCAGACCAGGATATTGGCTCGTGGCGGCGCCGATGGAGACGACACTTGGGTTGGAGAAAATCACTGCCAAGGAAGCTGGTAAGGAAAAGGAGAATGCATGAAGACATCGTCCAAATGCACAAAGACATCGTCCAAATGCATAAAGGCATCGTGCATAGGTTCGGCGGCGGGCGATCAAGAGCAACAGCACGCGAACGCGAAGCCACAGCTGAGAAGGGAAAGTGTTGCAGTGCGCAATGTGAGGTAAAAATAGCTTGATTTGTACCAAAGTCCTGGATCTGTGGATCACACGTGACATGGATTTGTCGATCCACGTGACATAGATCCAATGGTGGATCCACTGAGCTAGCTATCAATCTATGCGACTACTAATCCATGCGACAACCGCAGCAGAAAGGGTGCTGACGACACTTCCCGCGGTGGCAATGGCGATGGCGATGGCGATGCCGATGCCGATGCCGATGCCGATGCGAGTGTCTCAAAAGCTAGTCGCGGTTAGAAGACGGGACGGCTATTGCGAACCTTGCAGAACCTCATACCGAAGGGTAAGGCTAAGAGGTTCGGAGGGGGGACGACCACATACGCTTTGCCTACGACAGACACCATGCCTACCTCAGCTATTGCCCGTCGGAAGCAACAGCGGAAATCTCTCCGAGACCTTCCTTGGTTTCCGAAGGACATGGAATGAATCGCAGCAGGGTAGCACGGCCGAAAGGGTTAGCAACGAAGCTTAGATGCAGCGCGGGCAGTAACTCAAATCAGCTGATACAATCAGCTCTGTGTGCACAGACCACCAAAACAAAATTCGCGACCGCGACGCGACCCACTCCTTTTTCTTCCAATAACTACTACACGAAATAAATGGTCTTCAATTCAAGAGTTTTCGGTACAGAAATTACCGGAAATCGTGGGCCTAACGATGAGCTTACGAAAGAAGCGCGTTCTTCTATCATTACGGCCGCTTTGGCCGGCCAACCGAAGACCCAAATCACAAAGGACTTCGGCGTCCATCGCAACACTATAATACCGGCCTTAGATTGGTTGTACCTCAAAAACACCTTGGATTCGCTACCTAGAAATGGTGCCTGTAGGAATTACCGATTAATTAGGCTTATGCGGCTGCAGGGCTGTGATTGGTCGATAGGGAAAACAAGTGGGGAACTATTACTGTGCGGGGCACACACGCCCTTTACGGCGCCAGCTGAATTGGAGAGCTGAACTGCGTATCAGTTCAGCTCAAATGGTCCCGATTCCGTACCCACTGTTCTCGACTGGAGCGACGATGCGCAGAATCCGCTCAAGACGGAGTACATCATCACGGAGCACGTTGACGGCGTGCAGCTCCGACAGCAATGGGAGATAATGAACCCCCTAACCCATCTACTCTGCGTCGAGTCCCTTGCCAAGCTGCTCAAGGAGCTGAATCTGCTTCAGTTCCCATGGGGCCTACGGCAGCCGGGCCAGGCCAAGCCGCCGACTAAAACCGAGGCCCCGCGAGGTGAGGAGAAAGTAAGAGCATAATAAGAAGCCTTTAGTGGGCCATAATAGCGACCGAGGAGAATAATAGTAACCGGCGAGAATAATAATAATAGGAGAGAACAATAGTAAGAGGGTGTAGTGGGGATATAGTAGAGCAAGCGGGTAGTATAAAAATAGCGGTATCTAGTACGACTATAAAATAATGTCGTCCCCCTCAACCCTTTACCCTTTCCTCTTCTTTTTTTCTTCGGACTGCGCCCAGACTAGCCTTCCTCTCCTTCGTTCAAGCGAACGACCAACCAACCCTTTTTTTTTTCCCCCTGCTACCGCCAGAAGAGACAAACAAAACCCGAGCTATTAAACATCGGCACTAACAAGCAACCTCCTTATAGCTCCGCCGGTCCCCGTCCACCGACGGGAGAGAAAGGCCGCCGAGGGGGGAGTTTTGCGAGCCCTTTTAGGCTTGAACCTTGGGTCCGGCGCCGCTTCCTCCTCCGGCACCACCACCACCACCACCGCACCGCACCGCCGGCCGCTCGCGTGGAACGCGGGCCCCGAGCAGGATCCGGCCCTACTCGCCGAGATGGGCGTCAGCGTCTGAGACTTTGCATACCTTTAAAGGCCTAGAAAAGCAGCAGGCTGGGCCGAGCCGGCGACGACGACGGCGACGAAGAAATTGGGCTGGGCCGACGACGGCGACGATGACGATGAGGCGCACCCCGTACCGCGCCCATCAGCCAAAGGGGTGACAGCCCTAATTTTGTAGCTGATTAGCAAGCACACATTGGGGCGGCGGGCCTGCTGCTGCTTAGCGAGCGTAGCGGGGCGTAGATAGCTTCGGTTGTATAGTAGGCCTATCTAAAATAATTTATATAGATGGTGACAAACTTTATCTGTTGCTTCTTTGGAATAGCCCCTGATGCTCTCCCACTGAGGCGAACCGATCGCCTAAGCCCAAGTCCTCCACCTGAGCTCTTTTTAATCGTAATAGTATTTTTGGCCTTAAGTCGCGCTGATTTCCTGGCCCTAAGCCCCTGCCTAAGCTTCTTCACAGCGTAGGTTCGTCCTTCACGGCAGTGGGTTCGTCCTTCACAGCAATGTGTTCGTCCTTCAAAGCCGTGGGTTCGTCCTTCACAATAGTAGGTTCGTCCTTCATAGCCGTGGGTTCGTCCTTCACAGCAGTGGGATCGTCCTTCACAGCAGGTGGTTCGTCCTTCACAGCTGCCATGGGTTCGTCCTTGACTTCGGGGGTGGCTTCGTCCCTCGCAGGAGTGGCTTCGTTCTTCACCCGCTCCGCTTCAAGCACATCACGCCTTTTCTTGGCGAGCATCTCACTCACTTCGGGGAACCTGAGTCTGTCTGGGTCGCCGAAGTCGAACGGCTCCCACCGTGCTGGATTGTCAAGGTCGCCGAATATGAGGAGCTCGCAGGGGTCGACCCAGTCCGGGTCCTCCAGGGCGAACGTGGCCTTCCAGTCCGTCTTTCCATTGCTCAGCTTGGGGAAATCCATTGTGGTTATTGTGGTATTGTAGTTGAGGTGTGGTTGTTGAGGTGTAGTTGTAGTAGTAGTGTAGTGTAGTTGTTGTAGTATAGTAGTTGTGGTATGGCTTGGCAAAAGGTGATGTGATTGAAGGGAAAGGGAAAAAAAGGGAGAGAGGGAAAAGGGAAAAGGGCCTCCCATATGTAGTCGCAGAGAGTGGCCGAACTACGGTCCTAGTGCTGCAAAACTCACCAAATCCACCACAAAACCGCAGCCTGCAGAGCTTGAGCTTGCAGCTGCGCCGAGGAGCTGCGCGAGCTCAACACCAACGAGAGCTCTTCACGCTTGAAGACGTCACCAAGATGGCCGCGGTAGTGCCGAACCTGGAAGATCTTAGACGTCTCTAAGAAAAATATGTCTTGTATCTTTAGTAATGCCTTATACGCTCCGGAAGAAACCTTTGCTATGGCGTATAATTATGTTTTTGCTCGTGTCTTCGTAGATTACGCGTTACAAATGTGGTAGTCCGTGAAACTTATAGTGGTTGTGCCGGGTCTGCCGAGCCGGATGCTACGTCTGAGCGGCTCCGCGAAGCCATTAGGGAGAGGATGGGAGCGTCGCGGAACCTGCCGGCGGGTGCGGTTGTGCCACCGGCGAGGGTATACCGCACGATGGTGTCCCAGACGTCGGCGTGCTGCTCGAGGGCCACCGGTTACGCAGAGCGGGTGCCCGTCCGTCCGTCCGTCATTGAGTTACCAGTCCCAGTCCCAGTCCCAGTCCCAGTACCTACATAAATGAGGTGCGCAGGTTAAGGCCCTTATTACGGCTCATTCACCCCTATACCATGCACCATAATAACCATGTCATACTAACATAAAGATTCCATCGTCATCGTTGGCCGAGCCTGTATTTCCATGCCCGCACAGAAACTCTCATACAAACGTCAGCTCAAATAGAGACCAAAGGAAGATAATGCCTGTTCATTCAACCATTACCATATCCCGGCCTACCAAGCCAGCTTGTATGACCTAACTGCTCATCAATCGGAAGGGCAGCTCGGGCGCGGATGGATAATGCACATTCAATACTCTTAAAGGAATCAAAAACTCGGGTATAGGATGCTTCGTATAAGGGAGGCACGAGTAGCGCCATCCCCTAGCAAGTTGTTCTCCAAGAAACGCAATAGTGAGGTTTTGTAATAGTAATAGCCTCCTCACCCGGGGGGGAGGGATCGCGAGGTCAGAAACCACCACCTCGGGGACAAGGGTGCCGAGGCGCAGGTCCAGCGTGGATGTTTCGGTGGGAATTGATCCATACTATATATACTGCGAATGCCCACAAATTTCGAGTTCAACCATTGTATAAGTACGGTTCCCCTTATAATCGGCTTCGATCGCCACTAGGACCCTGGGTTTGTATTGCCCTGTCCGTCCATGTAAAGTTGGCGTTATGTTCTACGTCCATGCTGTCACCAGTAGAAGCCTCCATCGGGTTCGGGCTTTTGATCTGAGTCCATAACCTCCGTAGCGGGTGTGCCGACAGACTGTTTTGTTTGTGCTCGATGGAATTGAGCATTCCGAGGCGCTGGAGCTGGAATCCGAGGTTATTCCATCTCCTCCGGTCCTGGTCTGCGTGGTCGCCCCATAGAGTTGAAGCCCAACGTCACGGCCCACAACTGCCATACCTCGAAGGTCCTTCTCCCAGCCTATCACACACACTCTCTCCTCGACACTTCACAGACGATTCTTACTCGTCTTCTTCCTCGGCGACTGGGCTTTGTCAACGTCACGAAGCACGTCGTCGCCAGACCCCTCACATACCCGAGTCACCCCAACCGCATCAACCGACTCTACAAAGTAAACAATGGTGGCCTTGCCAATACAGATCTCAGCAGTGGGCAACATCCTTCTGTCCAGCAAATTGATGGCTAGCAAGGAGATAGGCAAGTACCACTAGTATGGGCTGCCTCCCATCGAGCTGTGGGGTTCCCGGATGGGACTTGCCGCCCGTAGGCGACCAGTCGAGCCCATCTACACAGCTAGCTACGCCATCGACTAACAAGAGTGCATTTTTTATTGGCCTTGGTCTCATTTGTACGTGCATTTTGGGCATTGGAGCAACTCGCATCGCAAACGTATTCATCGGGATGCTCATGCATCTTTAAAGGTATTTCGACCATGTGCGGGAATGGTTCGTCCGTCGACGAGAAGGCCTGTTCGCGTGGACTCCTTTATGAACCTTCGTCCCCGTCGTCGTCGTCGCCGTCGCCGTCGCCGCCGCGCCGTCGCCGCCGTCGAGAATACGCCTGGTCGTGGAGAGGGATATATATGCCCGTTGTCGTGGACGGGATTCGGCAGACGGGGGTCCAGACGAGGCTCCAGACGAGGCTCCAGAGACAGAGACGGGAGGCACCGCTGCGTCTTGTCGGTGCTGGTGCCGGTGTCCCGCCCCCGCCCCCGCCCCCGCCCCCTCGGTTCATTGACCCAAGGGTCGTGAACGCGAGGGGCCGTCTCGTTGACGGCACCAGACGACCCGACACTCCGGTAGAGTCGGTGGAGGACGGAATGGCTGTCTTGCGTTTCTCTCTCGGAGCTATGTCGCCATCACCATTAAACTGTCGCTATCACTATCAAACACTAGATTGCCATTGCCTTTCCCGCATTATCTTTAGTTTCTATAGTTGTTACCAGACCATGGTCAATAAAAGCATCAGCATTGCCTTTCCGTCATTACCCATTGCCCCCAGTCCCAGTCGTTTCGAGCGAAGCGAGCAGCCCGCCGCAGGCGCCCCCGGAGGGCCGCCGGAGGCAAACGGGGTGCATGTTGGGGACTTTGCTGTTCTCTCTCACACACGCATTTTACACCCTTGCGCCCTGCTGCCTGCCTAGCATACAGCCTGTAACCTTACAACCACTCCCAACACCACGAATTTCATCATGATCTTCAACGCTACATTTTTCATGCAAATCAAGCCGTATTTGCATGCGAATACCCTCATTCTAATCGCCAGATTCGGCGCCGCGCATTTGATCGAATCCATTTGCATCGCTTTTGAGCGTGTTCCGGTAATTCAGCCCACCTCGCAAAAAACCAGGGTTTGGCTGACCAAGTTATTGCACCTCGCCGCCGTCGCCAACGTCAACATACTTCCAAGTGCGGTAATTCAAGCTCGGGGACGTAGGACTCGCTCAAATCGTTCAGTTCTGCAATAAAAGCCGAAGCCGTAGTCGTTGATTACGTAACATGGCCAAGAATGAAATACAAACCTGTCCTGCCTACGCATCGCCGTGATCACTACTTTCTTGGGCTTCAAATGCCCTCGGCAAAGCCCGGGTACTTCGACGGGTCCCTGTATTACGTGTTGACGCCTTGGTAATGCCCCCCTCGAGCTCTGCCCGTCGTCGTGGGCGTTGAACTCTGCGTACCAGATGAAGCCCGTGATGATGATGCCGTGGTAACACGGCTGCCCCGGCTGCCAGGACCTCCCTGCGTTTCCGGGGTTCCCTGCGTTGCCCGGGTTCGGCGGGGGTTGCGGCGCGCCATCATCTTGCTCATCGGGGTCGGAGAGGGCAAGAGGGTCGTCAAATGCGGCCGGGGGCTCGCGCGCGGCCATTTTCTATCGCTAGTTAGTCTTGTAGATTGAAAATGAAGCCGCGCACCTACTTGCGCGGCGATAAAATCGCGTTGTTGTTGTTGTTGTAGCTCAATCGACGATTTTGTGGTAGGTTGGTTGGTTGAATGTGGAAGGTTTTGGGATTTGGCGATGCCCTCAATTGCAGGTAAAAATTGGCCCGACCATCCGAAAAAGCGAGCCAGCCATTCAACTATGCCATTTTAGGCGTAAAAATCCGAATTTTCCTGGGCTAGTTAGTGGCTTGGCGCGATGGTCAAATGTACCTTTTTGGTGTGCCTACAGTGCAGAAGACGTTATCTACAGTCCGAGTAGACAGTCCCAAAAAATAACCCACCCAAGATCTTAGAGCGCTTACACTATACTTGGGTAATACGTACCTAGGTAGATGAGAAACCAGCACATTACGATATGACTGGTCTGGGGCATAGCGTACACTAGGAGCAACTGTCTGTCCTATGGCTTCGGCCCCGTTTTTACCAAATCATCAACATCAAGATTACCAAAATCGTCGCCATCGGCTTCATCGTGCTGTGATAGATCGGCCGCCTTTTCCATCACGAACCTGCTTTCCTATCGCCTTGGTGCATCTCCAAGTAGGCTTCCTGCCGGGAAGCTTCATATCGTTGAGGAGCATTCGCCGCATATCGGTCTCCATTTTCCACCCAGGCCATATCTCTCAGCTTCATGCTCTGCGATATTGGTATCCATCATTTCCTTATACTTCGCCGTCATCTTGGCCGACTCTTTTCGCCAGCAGTAACAAGGACCTTTCCGGGTACTTGGCCGAGTATAACAGAGGTTTCGTTAGTTTCGTCACTCCATATACCACTTTCTCCTAGTCCTCGAGAGTCCAGTTACGGACTTACATCGCGAACTCAAGCCGCTTCATTTTTTGAGCCTTGCTCAGCCCGGGTTTCGCTATTGGCCTGATAGGCTTAAAGTATTTCTTCTTAAGCCATCGCAAATTCGTCCGCCGGCTAGGAATCTTGGCCCCCGGGGATGCCCTCAAGCTTTCCACGAACAGCTTCGATGAGGACATGCGATGAACAAGAACGGGAATTGAAGTTTCTTGTTACAACCTCTTCAATGGCACTGTGCTCAGTCTCGCCGATGGCCGTCGGCCGGCCGCTCCGCGGAGCGCTTGCAACAAGACTTTCTTCGACCTCTGAACCCCGGAATATACCCTTTCCTCTTTGCCCTCGTCAACAGGGCATAGGAAGCGCTCTTTTTGATGCCTGTGATGACCTCAATTCCGGCCACTTTGACTCCATTCGCATACAGAGTCAAAGCCCGGACCCGCTCCAACACGGTGGATTCCCTGCGGTGGGACGAACCATTTCGCGGTAGGTTTTGGGTCGGTTGGTACGGGCGTACAGGTCGGGAAGTCCTTTTACTATCAATCTTTTAGTAAAACAGACTTCTCGGTTAATATGCACTACAACTGCGGTACGCACCTAGCCGATCCAGATAGTAAAAAAAACATCGCCACTTCGAATTCGGCCTCAATTTTGGTGTGGATTGGATGGGTGGATTCCAACCAAAGACTTGGTGCAGATGACGAGTTCAGTGTCGAGGATATCCTAGACGACCATCAGAACGACAAGGGCCACACAGCATGGTTGACGATGCCTCCAACAAGATCATGTGTTTGAAGAATTGGCTAGGCTAATGACGGTGCAGGAAAGGTAGGATTCGGCTGTTTTGTTGACAAGGTGGCGATAGTACATTGCAGCGTCAACCGCGTCTGCAGGGCGCAGCCTATATGCCCAAGAGTGGCAGGCAGAGGTTATCCCGGGCCAAGAAAATGCAAGGGTTGTTGGCCTTCCAGGAAAACCCGAAAAGTTGGCCCTGAAAATGCCCTGACCAATGGGAAATACTTGATAGTTAACTTCAGACATTTGGGAGCCACACAGCCCAGGGACCTACGTGACTTCTACCCCTCATTACGCTTTTTTCGAAGACTGCGCCACTCCTCTCAGTGGCACAATTGGAGCCCTCTTCCCCTTCAACAGGCGATCGCTTTTGCTTCGCCATGGCCAAGTCAAAGAAACCTGTGTCCGTAAAGGGTAACTCCAGCTCCACGAAACCCGTCTCCAAATCGAAGACGAAGAATAATAATACCTACCGCCCAAGAGCTAGCGGCGTTTTTGGCTACATCATGCAACAAGAATGATGAGCAGGTCCTCGGCCTCTGCATGCATTTCTTGAAGAGGACCCCCCATGTTCACGATCGCCATGTACTGGCGCGATTCCTCGGTATCGAGGCCGACCCCGCACGGGAGAATACGACAAGCATTCTCCCTCTTGATGAGCTGCGCGAACGACTAGAACGTATCGGACGGATTAAGAATTATTTTGAAGCCGCCATCCACAGCGATTGGGAGGGCATCGCCATCGCCATCGCCATCGCCATCGCCATGGCGGGAAGTGTCGTCAGCAGCCTTTCCCTTCTCAGCTGTGGCTTCGCGTTCGCGTTCGCGTGCTGTTGCTCTTGATCGTACGCCGCCGAACCCATGCACGATGCCGTTGTGCATTTCATTTGGACTATATCTTTATGTATTTGGACGATGCCTTCAATGCATTTAGACGATGCCATTATGTATTTGGACGACGCCTTTAATATATTTAGACGATGCCTTGGCCAGCTAGTCCACGTCTTTTCAAGGCTCAACCCGCACGAGCAACCCGCTGCCCTACGTGGGAGCGTGCGGTCAGAAAAATCAAGAAGTCTGTCGATTCAAAACGCGTTGAGAACGGGAATCTCGGAAATATCGGCATCGCCGTCGAGATGATTGATAAGGAGCACAGTCGACCAGAGTAAATCTCGCCTGTGCCCGCCGAGCTCCTCGTACGCGTACGTAGGATGGAGACGGATTGGGCTCGCATTAAGGACAAGGCCGCCAACATCATGGAGAGTTATCCGGCCACGGCGGGCCATGTTACGTCCATCCAGCTCTCTTCAGATTAGGCTTTTCGACAGACGACGACAAGAACCCGGATACAGTTTACGTATCAGTCGACTATGAATGCCTAGAGACGTTATGGCCGCCTATTGTTGGGGAAACGAAACCCAACAGTTTCTTCGTCAAATCACCTATACCAACTTGAAACTCCATTTGGAGCATAACATCATCGAGCAATGCACCTTCCCGTTACTACCCTTCCGTCGTAGCCCTGAGGAGATTAGGGCGCGGCAAAGACAGATGAACCTGTTGCCAAAGATGCCGTACCAAACCAGAGTGAATTTGGGAGCCGATATTAGCACGAGCAACTACTACTTGACGGGAAGCGACGGTAACCTCTTTTCCCCATTGGTTGGAACTCTAGGCCACTGGCTGGAAGTCAAGACCCTCAGATACCCTGAAGGAGCTATCGCAGGGACCGTGCAGGGGGGACCTGTTACGAATCCCTGAAGAATGCACGGGACGGGAGCGGCGGGGCGCACGCTGTTTGGTGTTGACCATTCAGGGGTGTCCCAGGGTCCCGTGCCTCGAGGGCTCGGGACAGTGGGACACGGTCGATTGGTTCCGCTATTCTAGATATATATATATACAATGACGGTAGCCACGGTCTTGGATAGAGCTTGCTTGGTTCTTCAAGCAAGCAATACACATTCTTCGTGCTCACATAGTCTGAGTAGCAAGCCGGTTTGACTATATTACCCGTGCGATAGGAGCTTTGCACACTACAAACATTAACCCAAACAGTCGAGTGGTTTTGTAATGCTCGGCAACCGAGACTCGGCGGCCCATGTCGCCAATCTTGACTAGGCCGAAGGGAGCCAGTGCCACAGCCACGGGACCGATCACTTCTGCAGGGCCGAGTATGACGACCATGTTTTCGAGCGCAGCGAGCAGCCCGCCGCAGGCGCCCCCGGAGGGCCGCCGGAGGCAAAAGAGAAAGAAGGAGGAAATAAACAACCACGGCACGGGGACTGGATAAAGGATCGCAAAAGGGGACTTTGCTTTTCTCTCGCATGCACATATTTCTTATTCCTGTTTTTTCCCTTTGCCTTTGCCTCCGGCGGCAGCTGGCGGCAGCTTGGCCAGCTGGTGATAGGTGGCGGGCGCGCTCATGTTTCATGTTCCGCTTTTGGCATAGTCGCGTTGAACAAAGCCTGCAAACAGAGCTGCAATCCACCTCCCTCCCTGAAAATTGTTCTCAAACAGTCTCCATCGCAATAAGTGTGCGTGCCTCTTCCCCGGTGCACGTCTCTCTCCGCGCTCTCTCCCTCTCTTTCTCTCCCTGCATGTCGCACTCGGCTCATCCTGACGGGTAATCTCAAGCCTAACGGGCAATGACAGCCTCAACTACAATGCAGCAGCAGCAGCAGCAGCGTCGTTCGGCCAGGCTTGTACTCCGGGGCAAAGTGAATAGCGACAGCGACAGGGACAACTCCGACTACGACGACGACGACGACGACGAATACCGCCACCACGACGACTACGACCAGAAGGACGACAATGTGGAGGGCTTCAACGACCCAGCCTACCGCGCAACCCTTAGGCTCAACTATATCAACTTCCGGCATGCGCAGAAAAAGCTTCCCCACACCGTGGCCGCCTACGTCGGGCAGATGGCCTCCACACTTTCCGAGATGCCTGAGCCCTCCCCGGAGTCTGTGGCCAAGGTTATCTACGAGCTGAATGAGCTAAACCTCAGAGACCTCAACGAGAGCGGACTCAAGGGAGTTCTCAAAATCCACTTCTTCCGCCAGGATCGCGAACTGCCATTCAAACGTCACAGCTACATACGCCGTATGCGTCTACCTCGTCACCTCCTACCCAGCAACGCGGGGGTAGCGGACGTACCAGCGTTTACACTTTCGCGGCCACGACCTGACCTAACCTACGGTTATCCGGACCGCGCCTTCACCATGAATCAACGCAGCATATTATCCCGGCTCCATGATCAGATCCCGCGCTACGCACAAGTGACTTACGATATTTGGTTCCCCTTTTTCGCCGTCGAGTTCAAGGCTGTACCAGAGCTAGCGCCTAGAGGAAGTCTGTGGGTTGCGGCGAACCAGTGTGCCACTACTTCGGCCGCCTGTATCCGGGCTATCGACCAGCTCGATATGAGACTTGGCGATGCCGGATATAATAAACATATTCCCAATCTCTGCTATAGCCTCGCCCTCGACCATAACCTTGCTCAGCTATATGTATCGTGGGGAGAGATCAAGGTAGAGGGGGAGGACAGCGAGAACGAGGCGGAGGACGATAAGGAGGACGAGGACGACGAGGAGGACGAGGCGGAGGGCGACGAGGACGATAAGGCGGACGAGGAGGAGGACGAGGAGGACGAGGAGGAAGAGGGCTACGAGGACGATAAGGACGACAACGACGACGAAGAGGAGGAGGCGGAGGTTAAGAAAACCAGACCAGCCTACTACTTCCAGCTAGTAGACTCCTTCTCACTATTAAATCCGGAGCAACTCATACGCCTCCACCGGTGGATGACAGCCATCTTCGATTGGGGATACGGAGAACGCCTAAGCACGATCCGGCTCGCTGTAGATTATATCCAGCAGGCAGAGGAGCAGAAGGCAGGGCAGCAAAAGGTGGCGTCCGGAGCTGCCAAGTCTCGGCGGCCGAGCCCGGAAAGCAGCAGTCCGGAGTGGAAGAGAAGACGGTTGAGATAAGAGGGCTGAAGCGGCGAAGGAAGGAAGGCGTTGCTCTGTCGCACCGTCACGTCACTAGTGACTCTTTCTTGCTGTTGTCGGGTCCGGAGCAAATCACACGCCCCCACCGGCAGGTAACAGCCACATCCTCGATTAGGGACGAGCAGAAGGCTCAAGGAATATCCGGCTCGCTCTAGATTACATTACATCAAGTCAACTAGACTAAAAGCAGGACACCCTCGCTGCCGAACATGCCGTGCAAGCCACAAACGCCATCACATCCTTCGCGTAGGTCACACCGCTGAATGCGCATAACTTCTTTAATTCTATTCCAAATGCCTTCATTTCTTCCTCATTCAACGTAGAATTGACTGGTCATTGTAACCATATGCGACTACGACGAAGAGTACGTCTCGAACGCACTTGAAATGGTGGAAAACGGCATTTCTTTACGCCGGGCCGCTCAGGAATTTGGCATTCCACTTATAATACTTCATCGCCTTCACCGCGGAGCCATAACACGCCGCCTAGCTCACCGCTCGGCACAGCTCCTGACCGATGATCAGGAACCCCGCCCAGTAGGTTGGATGGTCGGAATAGCTTTAATTGGAAGCCCTCCCTCGTATGAGACGGTTAGGCATCTGGCGGGCCGTATCGCCCTGATCGCCGGGAAGGAAGAAAAGGTCGGAAAATAATGGATATAACGCTTTACCGTGAAGAACCCTCAAATTAGTACCTAGAGAGCGAAGCCTATTAACTCCGTAAGGCTCAACGGTATAACCTGGGAAATAATGGAGGAATGGTTCAAGCATTTCGACCTTCCTGCCGTTAGGGATATCAAGCCCGAGAACCGTTGGAATAAAGACGGGACAGGCCTGCAGGAAGGCCAGGGTAGTAACGGTATGATCCTAGGATCTAAGGAATATAAGACTCCAATTAAGAAGTCGCCCAGCCGCCGGGTACGTACTTCGACCATACGTTATTGTTAAGTGGAAGAAGGTTTAATAATAGTGGTTTCCTTTAGAGCTGAAGATATTCAAGAAATGGAAGTTTACCGCCTAAAATAAGGGCTAGACCGACGACGAAATCGCCCTAGAATGGCTTCGCGATATCTTCATTCCGGGTACGGCGCCTAAGGACCCCGGAGAGGCCTGGTTACTAGTCCTTAACGGCTACCATAGCTATATCACCTTCGAATATATGTGGCTATGCTTTATGTCACGGCACGGCCGAACTGAGGTCCGTGGTGCCGCGACCATGCCCTAGCTGCAAAGCCCTCACCACCAGACCCCGCTACTCCTGATTAGGACTAGCGCCACGACCCCGCGTACCACCACAAAACCGCAGCCTGCAGAGCCCACAGGCTTCTTCTTTTCCTTTTCCTTTCTTTAGCTTAGTTATTTACGAATATAGCCATTCCTTACCTGCAGCCTTGTCTCCTGTATATGCCTACCTCCACACTTTACCAATAATATCCACCTTATTTACTTACCCGCATACGCATCGCACGTTGTACAGCCCCTCGATTTGGCCGTCTTCTCGCCCTTGAAGTAACTGTACAGAAAGTTCCTAACTTTGACGACCGTATAGTTAGAGGCTACGCTTGTGGGCAAGAGGACTATGCTTGTGTGTTATTACAAAGCACGTGAGATTGCTTTGAGGCCGGAAAACTGTAAGGCAGGCTGGCATGCTACCGGCTTGTGGCCCCTGAACAAGCAAAAGGCCCTGCGCAGTCCTTTATTGCTGGAAAACGCGAATGGAGTCAAGAGAGCCACAACAACCGCAGCTAGCCAACTGTTGGCCACTACTCCAAAGGCCTGCAAAATAGCAGATGACCAGGGCGTGTGGAAGACTCCCTACAAGGTTGCAGATCTGACGGTTCAGCTAGCCAAATTCAACATTCGCGAAGAAAGCTGACAGGGATCAACGGGACCCATTCAAGAAGGTCGCGAAAGGCTTCGGCAGGAAGGATATCGACTTGGCATTACTCCAATACGAAGTCGCTGTGTGTCGCCAAGAAATGGCCCTTGCTTGCAGATTTGACCATTTTTTCCCCGCTTATGCAAATGCCTGCGTTTCCTTCCTTTACACCCTCCCTTGCGTTCGGAATACCCTCATTCCGACTGTATCCTTTGCACCGGAGATTCCTTTCGATTCTACGGCCTTCTTTTTGCCCGCCCTGAATACGGACTTCCGTGGAGATATTCAGTGATCTTGCTGGCTATAAGAAGATGCTATTTTACCTGTATTTTAGACCTATCTAACCAGACAAGTCAATACTCAGTCAATCCAGACCACGTGCAACACTGTGTTACGGGCGCAATTGGAGCTTGCGAGGAATAAGAAGAAGAAGGTGTCACAAACAACGGCATGTAAAATAGGGCCAAAAAAGGTGCTCCTGTTAGGAAGAAGAAAGGAAGGTGGGCATGCCCTGCATACCCCACTTTTATGTGGCGTTCAGGTCATAATAACCTAGGCCGTGGACGGGCTAGCATATACGCCACCTACGTAGCACCCTCATGTTCGACAGAAGGCTGTCACTGCGGACCCGAATAAACGCTTTATTGACATCACCAAGATCAGGGAGGCGCACCTAGAAGAAAGCTCTGATGAAGGCCCTGTCGACGAGACGAAGTCCTGTATTGTTTGCGAATAGCTTCATTGAACGGTAGTAATTTGAATGTTGAGTGTCTCTAGCTTACACGGGCGAAAAAAGCGCCATCGGCATGTTCCGCAGCCAGGGTGTTGCGCTTTTAGCCTAGTTGACTTTACATTACACGATCAAAACAGAGCAGCAGAAGGTGGTGGTGGTGCGTGTCTGGAGCTGCCAAGTGTGGGCGGCGCCGCGGGGCCCAGCCTCCCCCTCCACCGCCTAGAAGGCCCAATTACAGCACCAAAACCACCAAAACACAGTGCTGCCAATTGCAGACCGCTGCCCGCCGCGCTCGGAATCTCTGCCCCTCCGTCCGTGCGTCAGCGCTAATGAGCTCCGACCAGGCCCCAGGCCCCAGCCCCAGTCGTTTCGAGCGAAGCGAGCAGCCCGCCGCAGGCGCCCCCGGAGGGCCGCCGGAGGCAAACGAGGTGGATGTTGGGGACTTTGCTGTTCTCTCTCACACACGCATTTTTTGTTCTTCTTTTCTGCCTTCCTTTGCCTCCGGCGGGCTGCTTGCTTCGCTCGAAAGGACGCAGACTTGGGGGGGTGGTGGTGGGCGGGGAAACGAGACGGGCTCCACCGTGGCGTAGGCGGTGTAGATCATGTGGGTCAACCGACAGGGATACGAACCAACTGCGGGGGCCGCCAAGTGCCAAAGCCGCAAAAGTGGCAAAGCACTTTCCCATCTCGACCGACACGCCCAATCGAGCGCGCCGCCCAGGCATGTGGTGCCTGCCTGCCTGCCTGCGAAGCACCAAAGTCGCGAAATCGCATTCACATTCACATTCACATTCGCATTCACATCTCGGCCGACGCGCCAATTGAGCGCCCAGGCATGGTGTGCCGGTGCGGTGCTGTCTGCGTAGTGGATGAGGAGAGCCGCGGAGATAAAGGTGTTTGGTGGCGTCAGATTGAGGGGGGAAGTGGAGCCGGGACTGAGACTTGCCTTTCAGCTCGCGCGGCCAAGCGAGCACAAAAAGCACTAGCACGACAAAATCACATGGGCATCGGTCGGCCAACGCGCCCAATCAGCAGCCCAGGGCATGTCGTGTGGGGCCGCCCGGACAAGTGCATAAGAAGGGCAGGCAGCCGCTGGTGTGGCACCAAGGTTGAATGGGATTGTCTCGGGCAGCAGCTTTCACATTTGCATTGCCCCATCTCTGCTTTTTCTCTCTCTCTTGCCAGCCACCGAAACTGTCTTGGATATCGTCTTTTTTTTTCCCACGCCAATCCCGCACACCACCTCCCACGTTGTCATCCAACATGAGTCGCTACGCAGCAGCCGCAGATGTGAAGGCGCAGATGGCTATCAGCAACCTGGTGGATGATGGCGACGCGGCGGCGGAGCCGGGCCCCCCGCCCCCCCCCCCCGTCCCCCCTCCCCCTCTCTCTCTTTGTGTACCTCGCCCTCTCGGGCGAGTATGCCTCCGACCTCGGCCCCAACCCCGACCTCGACCAGGACCTGCCCGATCATTGCACCTACACGACCTGGCCCTCCTCAGTCAAGCGCCTCATCCTCGAGTGCATGAACCACTGCGTCGAGCTCGGGCTCCGGCCCAGAGGAATCCAGTTCAAGCCGGAGGCGTACATCATGACCGCCGCCGAGGTCGGAAAACAAGCCCAGCTCAAGGTCACGCGGTGGGACGTCAGGTCCATCATGAAGTACCAGCGCCAGCGGTACCGGCACTGGCTGGAGCTCGGCGAGAAGCACGGGGCCCGCTGGGACGGCGGCCTGCGGCAGTGGATCCTCTCGCCGGCCCAGTGGGACGCGCTGGTCGCGGTGAGTTGACTACCTCTTCCCCTCGCTGCGTGCGTGTGTGTGTGTGTGTGTGTGTGTGTGCGGGGTTCGTGTTCGCTGGCTGGCTGGCTGACCCTTCCCCCCCTTTCCGTGCAGGAGAGGCCCGAGATGAAGCAGTTCCGCGGCCGCACGCTCCTGTGGCTCGACCTCTTGGAGAAGCTGTGGGGCGGCCCCTATCGCCCGGTCGTCCCGGCCCCGCGACAGCGCCGACAAGGAAGCACTGCGCCGCGGTACCAGAGTGGCAGCAGCAGCAGCAGCAGCAGCAGCTCTGGTTGAGGACGACGGACGACCATGAGATGTCGCAAAGGAGGCGAGGCCGAGGGCGAAGAAGGCAGGACGTGTCTATTTCCTTTCGTGTGTCTGCTGCTTGCCCGTGGGCAAAGGATCCGGGTCTGCGTCTTTGGCAGGACTCGTTCGTGTATCTCTCTGGACAGAGGAGCCGCTCATTCGTGTATCTGTTGGAGGACGGAAAAAAGTCAGTCACTCATTCGAACGAGAGCGTAACCCTCCACTGTGAAATCGTCGCCATGCACTGCAGGTACATAGGCGCCAAGGCGTTACAGCTCACCCTTCCACTTCGTGTAGGCCGTACACACACGACACGGCCTTCAGCCGCTGCAGAGGAGGCCGCAGGGCCGCGTGAGGCTCGTGTAATGTAATGTAATGTAATCCAGAGCGAGCGAGCCGGATATTCCTTGGGCCATTTGCTCGTCCCTAATTGAGGATGGCTGTTACCTGCCGGTGGGGGCGTGCGATTTGCTCCGGACCCGGACCCGGACCCGGACCCGGACCCGACAACAGCAAGAAAGAGTCCACCCCGATATATATACAGCTGGGCAAGGTTGCCGTCGAGGGCGGGGCTGAGGTAGTGATCGGCACGCTGACACTGGCTTGGTTGGTTGGTTCGCCGCAACCCAGAGACTTCCTCTAGTCGCTAGCTCTGGTGCAGCCTTGAACTCGACGGCGAAAAAGGCGAACCAAATATCGTCAGCCACCTGTGCGTAGCGCGGAATCTGCCGATGGAGCCGGGATAATATATTATGTTGTTCCGTAGTGAAGGCGTTGCTCGGATAACCGTAGGTTAGGTCAGGTCGTGGCTGCGAGACCGCAAACATTGGGTCCGATTTGCTGGGTAGGAGGTAACGAGGTACAAGCGAACGGTTTGTACAGCTGTTGTGCCTGAATGGTAATTTGTTGTTATTGGGAAAGAACTTGACTTTGAGAAGTGCTCTAATATCGGCTTCATTGAAGATTCTGACGCTTAGCTCTTTCAGCTTCGTAGATAACCTCGGCCATAGACTCCGGGGAGGGCTCAGGCATCTCGGAAAGTGTGGAGGCGATCTGCCCGACATGGGCGGCTACGGTACGGGGAAGCTTTTTCTCTGCATGCCGGAAGCGGATTTCGTTGATAATAAGGGTTAGGCGGTAGTTTGGGTCGTTGAAGCCCTCTACATTATCGTCGTCCTCGTTGTCGTCGTCGTCGTCGTCGTCGTCGTCGTCGTGGTAGTCGTCGTAGTGGTGGTCGTCACCTTGTTTAAAGATTGGGTAGTTGCCCCTATCGCTGTCGCTATCCTTTTGCTGCTGCTGCTGCTGCATTGTGGTTGAGGCTGCCATTGCCCGTCAGGATGAGGATTCTTTGTTTGTAGGCTATGTTCAACGCGACTATGCCAAAAGCGGAACACCCGGAAGCTGAACGTGAACATGCGCGAGACCCACCAAATATCACCAGCTGGCCAAGCTGGCGCCAGCTGCCGCCGGCTGGCCAGCCCCCTTTCCCTTAGGCTTGCTCGCTGTGATCAAGAACAAAAAAAAAAAAAAAGGCACACCAAAAAACCGGTTTTGGCTGACAGCACCACCCACACCTCAAAATACCGCCATCTTCAACCTCGTTTCAGGACTAACACAAGGCCTTCCAACGACGGTTTTCCTACCAAAATACAGCCAAAAATGAGTCGCCAATTATACTATTCGACGCCCAAGAAGGCGCGCATTCGTAGGACCTGTGCTTTTCTCGATGCGCAGCGCATTTCGTACCACCACAACGATGTCTTTCGCTTCCACGGCGCCAGCATACGAGCCGGCTGGCGCGCGCTCGCGAGAAGGCTGGGCGGAATCAACGCCTGGGTCGACAATATCCCCTCAGATCCTTAAAGACTGCATAGAACCAGAAGGCGCATTGACAGGCCATTGAAATGCAATTAGTTTTATCTATTTTGGCCTACATTTGGCCGCGTTGTGGATGCTCAAAGCGGTGGTGGGATAGCTTTGGTGTGCCCTTTTTTTTTTTTGATCAGAGCGAGACTTGGTAGCTCCTTGTATGACCCTGTTCTACCCTACCTTTTGCTACTCTGCTTGGAGAATGTAGTCTACAGCAAACTGGATATGCCTTAAGCGTTGTTCGTTTCCCCAGTCGATGATAGCTGTTGCCCTCTGGTGGAGGCGTACCAAGTGCGCCGGACAAAATAGGTAGAAACTGTCCACCAGCTGAATGTGGAAGGCTGGGCTACCTTTTTTATCCTTGTCCTCCTCTTCCTCGATCACTCCCCACCACGATACGAATAGGTGAGCAAGGTTGTTATCAATAGCCAGGCTATAACAGAGATTAGGAATACGTGCAATGCATCCTACATCTCCAAATCTGGTATTGAGGTGGTTGACTGCCTGGACGCAGGCAGCCGAACCGCCGGCACACTGGTTTTCCGCCACCCAGAGATTTCCATTAGTCCCTGCGGCAGCCTTGAACTCGATCACAAAAAATGGGTACCAAACGTTCTTGGACGCCTATACAGGCCCGTGACCACCTCGTCCAAAATCTGCGGGGAGGGCTCAGGCGTTTCGGTAGAGGCCATCTGCTCGACGTAGGCGGCTATGACATCGGGAAGCCGTTTTTGCGGAAACCGGAATATGATGTTGTTGGGCTCAAGGCACTTCTTGTGGTACTTACGGTCTTTGACGCCCCCCATGTTGTCGTCGTCGTCGTCGTCGTCGTCGCCTTGGTCAAAGATTGGGTAGGTGGCTAGAGACGTGCAGCGCAGAGATGCAGCGTAGAGAAAGAGGGGGTGCTGTGTGGTGTGTTTGTCTCCAGGAATGGCCCCGTCAGGATGACTCACTCGGACAATAGTTCCTCATTCTGGCGGAGCAATTCATGGAGATAAACACGCGACATAGCGCCTTATCTTTCTCTCTACGCTGCGCGTCAGGAACAGGAATTGCCGCGTCAGGAACAGGAATTGCCGCGTCAGGATGACTCACTTGGGCAATAGTTCCTCATTCTGGCGGAGCAATTCATGGAGATAAACATGCGACACAGCGCCTTATCTTTCTCTACGCTACGCGTCAGGAGCAGGAATTGTAACCCTTCTCTTTCTCTACGCTGCATGTCAGCGCTGGGACCAATCCAAATAAATGCCAAATCAATCAAATAAAGAAAACCGTATTTGCAGGCAAATAAGCCATTTTGGAGGTCAAATTCAGGCCAAACTGAGGGTCAGGTCAATTGGCATATTTGTAAATATTTCCCATTGGTTGAGCCATTTTTGGGCCCAATCTTCCGGGTTTTCCTGACCAAGGCCAACCCTGCATTTTCTGGTCCCGGGAAAATCCTCGAATGTCCTGAATTCGAGTGCCGCCGTGCCGCTGCAATACAACTATCGCCAACCGCTGTAAACAAACTACCGAATCCTACCTTCCTGCAGCGATTTCCCTGCTTCCTTGGCTCCCGAGTCCTCGACAACATGCCTGCCTCCACCGTTGATGTCACGGCCCTCTCGACAAGCCTCCCTACCGCCGAAAATCGTCCTCCTTCCCTTCGTCCGAAGCTATCACGAGTAGCTAGACAGTTCGATGCGCTCCTTGAAGAGGGAGTAGATCTCAAAGATCTAGCAGGAATTGAAGTCAAGGATTGGCCGAGGATAAAAATACCAAGAGGGTCTTTCATACCGGAAAAGTGGGCAGGAAAACCACCAAGAAGGACATGGTGGATTCGTGATCACAGCTACTGGGTCGCCCAGGTCATTGACGACGCCGTTATCGAGGCAGAATACTATTGGGCATGCTACTATTGCGAGAAGCTATTTAAGGCAGAGTCAACAAGCTCGGCGACTATCCGAGTAACTAGCACCTACTTTCCCTTATTTTATCTATTCTTGAACCTTTTAAGAAGATCACGAAGTGGTTTGAAGGGCGCGCGGCTACCTTTCCTGAAGTCCTCGCTACGCACGAGTGGCTAATCGATCTACTTGAGGATCGCCTTCGAACCCTACACCCGAACCTTGAAGCCATCACCGATTTTACCGGCGACCCGGTACACACCCACCCAGAGATCACGGTCGCAAGCCAACAGCCTCTATCATTCAGCTAGACAAGGAGGATAACAACGGCGCATTATTTACTAGGGAAGCATCACAACGGCAGCGTAGAGATATAGCGAGAGGGTAGCGTTTGTCGGAGTGCGCATACCCCGCGGACAAAGAGAGGGTGCTCCTCAGAAAGTCACGTCTTTTTACCATGAATTGAGATCCCCAGACCAGTGCCCTGTTCCATGTAAAAGGATCACGAACTACGGGGACAGGATGCGGGCGCGTTTGGCGATGCTTCGTGGTCACCTGTTTGGGCAGGTGTCGCCCGTGCGTCCAGGGTCACCTGAAGGGCGCGTGTGTGCCCCGCGCGATGATGGTTCCAAAACGGCCTAGTTCCATGGCTGGCACGCTTTTTCAGATGGTGGCCACTTCAACCGCCCTACCCCCGCCTGCCCCGCCTGCCCCGCCTACCCCGCCTACCCCGCCAATTGGCTGCACGTCGGCTACCTGCCGCCAAATATTTCCAAGTCCGACAAACCACCTAAAAACCCGTCAATTGAGCTACAACAACAACCTGGGCCCAACGCAATCATGCTACTGCGGCAAATACACGGCTACGAAACGGTGCACCGAGACCGAGTATGGGAAGCGGTGGAGCTGCGAAGAGGTCTGCGGTGATCTACTTCCATGCGGGGAGCATACTTGCTCCCGGCCCTGCCATTCTGGCTTATGCGGCGGTTGCGACATTCCGATTCTCTCGGCCTGCTATTGCGGGAAAGAGCATAAAGAAATTCCATGCGACCAACGCGGCGATATCCTGGACTCTTTCAACTACGGTCAACTTCACTCGCCACAACCCGCGGACGATTCAGAACCAGAGTCTGAGTTGTGGTTTGAAGGCTCATTCCGCTGGGAGAAGACCTGCGGGAGGGGGTTCGACTGCGGATATCACGTCTGCCAGAAGCCTTGCCATCCACAGGACGAATCTACTCCTCCTTGTCCGTTCTCACCCGACGTCATTACCCATTGCGCGTGCGGAAAGACGCGCATCGAGTTGGCTCGCGATTGTATGGCTGCGCAAGTAGGTGCGCAGCTTCATTTTTAATCTACCAGGCTAACCTAGCGATAGAAATGGCCGTGCGCGTCGATTTGTCCGATTCCGACGATCCTTTTGAACTCAGCGACGGTGAAGATGACCGCGCGCCGCGCCCCCCCCCCCCCCCGCCGCCGGATCACCAGATTTTTCAACCACAAATACGACTCCCTCGAACAGTCGATGCAGGACCCTTCAAGCCTGGGCAAAATGAATCGGGCTTTTCCGCCAAGAAAGCTCGCACCAGTAACTACATCAAGGGCTTCGACGCGGGCAGCCGGGGCCGGCCGTGTTGCAAAGGCAACATCAACACACCACGTGCATTGTCACGAGCATCACGAACTGAGACTTCATCTGGCACGCATGCTTCAACGCCCACGGCGCGCAGGGCCCGCGGGGGGGCATTGTAAAGGCGCCTACACGCGGCGGAACGACCGGGTCGTTCCACGAGGGCTTTGGCTGCAGCATCAGAAGCGCAAACAAAACAGTGATCTCGGCGATGCAGAGGCAGGGCAGCTTTCTACTGCATTTTTGGGCATGCTATGTAATAAAAGCAACAACAATGAGGGCAGCTTTGTATTTGATTGCAGAAATTAACGACTTGAGCGAATTCAACGGCCCCGAGAGAAAATTCCCGCTTTTGGAGGCATGTTGAAGTTGGCGACGGCGGCACGGTGCAATTGCGGTGCGACTACGCACGTGGTCAATTGGTAAATGATCTGAACTTGGATACGCTGGCTTCGTCATCCCAGGAAACAAGCCTCTTTTTTGGTGCCAAAAGTGGTGGTGCTGAACACGTGGGAGGCGTGCGCACCCGTGACACGAATGTACCTAGACGTCACAGATAACAAGCTTTCCATTCGCCAAGCCGGCTCAAAAAAGCGCGGCATTCCTTATTACACACACAACGTTGAACGATGGACTCGAGGGAGTCACACCAGAGAATGAGGCCAAGACAAGAAAAAAAGACCCCCTGAGCCGCCAGCCCTGCCTGAAGTCCCTGATACACCAGTGTCAGGCCGAGAGCCACAAGAAGAAGAAATGGGAGAGGAAGATGACGACATTATACCTGCAAGAACGGCCAGATCTGGGCGTGCAACTAGGGTGCTGACCCGATCTATGGATCGAGCAATCAATTAGCTATAATTTGCCATGTTTTGCTTGTGGATTGCTTCACAATTGACTGTGCTACGGTTCTTCAAAGATTTGGTATTTTGGTGTAAATCGTGATCGGGTGGGCGGGAGGGGGGGGATGGTACATCCCAGATATAATCGTCACGCCGGTGGCTGGCTGCTTCTTCATCTTCTTCTTCCCTTTCCCTGGCTTACCCACCTCGTTTTCTTGGCTCCAGATGCGAGATATGCCTTTCTTGCATTCATGTATATTTGAGCAACATCCCTCGCGGCTCCTTTCTTTCTGCCAAGAGAACTCTTTCGGACATGTTCCCAAAACACGTCATTCCTGCTGTCGTATTTCCGACACCGACAGTGCAACATAGCTCGAAACAGAACTGCGGCGTTGTTTTGTACCACGACTTGTTTGGCCACGATGGGGCCGACGGAGGCAAACGAGGTCGATGTTGGGGACTTTGCTGTTCTCTCTCACACACGCATTTTTTGTTCTTCTTTTCTGCCTTTCTTTGCCTCCGGCGGCCCTCCGGGGGCGCCTGCGGCGGGCTGCTCGCTGCGCTCGAAAACATCGTCGTCAGCATCATCATCGCCGTCGTCATCGTCGTCGAGAGCAGCACCGTCGGGTTGAGGCAGGCCATTCCGCGACGACGAGAATTGCCAGGTCGCGAGATTGTACGTTGAGAGAGGGTAAGCCGGTTTGGCGATCTTGAAACCTTCGGCTGCCCAAAGTGCACGATCGAGAGAGCCGTTAGCTGACGTTGTGTACTCATCTTTAACCGTTCCGACGGAAGCCGACCTGACGGTGTGAGCTGGAAATGCGAACTGCGAGGCCGACAAGCTCAAGACGTAAGAGCGACAGGCTCGAGAAGTAGAAGCGACGGGCTCGAACCGTGAGGGCGACAGGCTTCGAATGCGACACCCTCACACCCCGCACCCGCACACCACGCACCCTCACACCATCACACCCTCACACCCATACACCCACACACACCCACATACCCACACACCCACACACCCAGCTTCCGTGAATGTCGGGCGCACCGTAGTATACGAATAGTATGTGATCGCTTCCCTCTCCGTCTCTCTCGGGGTATATAGGAAAGAGGCAGCTTGCGAGTCGCCGTCTCTCGACTCGCCGCTTCGCAGTAGTACAACGAGTCAATTGTTTTCTAATCGTTGACATTACTATACCAGTTACCCCGCCCAGAAAATCCATTATTTCTCCACCCCGAAACAAGCTAGCAATTGGCTAGTTATTAGCGTAAACTTTCCTCCCTCCCTTACTTCGCCCAACCCCCTCCTTTGGTAAGAAATTTACGCGATAACCCCGCTCGCTCTCGGTTAGTTATAAATTGGAAAATTCTTCTCGCTGGAAAACAGTATATATCGATCGCGCTTACGGCCTACACGGCAATACATCGGTCACAAAAAACCCCATCGCTTTTCGCCCATCGCTCAATCAGGGACCCGCTTCGCCCAACCACCCAAGCGGGTGCCAAAATAAAAGACACTCCGAGGATGACTTGGTAAGTCATTAGGTTAATAGACTTACTAAAAGTTCCACCACTTAATATCATAGATGGAATCCATAGTAAGGAGAGTGCAAGATATGTGGGCGGGGGAGGGCGTGTGGGCTTGGGAGGGCGTGTGGGCGGGGGAAGGCCTTTGGGCTTGGGAGGGCCTGTAGACGGGGGAGGGCCTTTGGACTTGGGAGGGCGTGTGGGCGGGGGAAGGCCTTTGGGCTTGGGAGGGCCTGTGGACGGGGGAGGGCCTTTGGACTTGGGAAGGCGTGTGGGCGGGGGAGGGCCTTTGGGCTTGGGAGGGCGTGTGGGCGGGGGAGGGCCTGGGGACTGAGTGGTAGTACTTGGTAGATACTTTTAATCATATGTAAAGTAGTCCTGTGCACAAGTAACTAACTACTAGGGCGGGAAGAAAGAGGAAAGAGCAGTTCCGGCAGGGTAATTGATCTGGACTGCCGACGATTTCAAGCCGCCTAGATTTCTCGCCGAACGTGCCCGCCCGAGGTGGATGCCTTGGGCAAGGCACTTTTGGATCGGGTATGCAGCCGAGTGCGGGAAGGAAGGAAGGTAGCCGGAGACGTGTCGCTGCGCTGCCACCAGCGTGTCAGCCATCTGTCTATTACACACGCCATAACTGCCCCTTACGAAGCTCTGGAGAACGGCAAGACCAATACCACCTACTTGAAGAAGACGGCCAATCCGCATGTGGACATCGAGTATGTCCGGGTCAGGCCGCAGTTTCTTTTGGGGGTCCCCACCGGCACCATCTCGTCGCCCCTCATCTCGCTCGACGTGCGTGCTGATGTTGGTGAGCACCGACTCGAGGATCAGCGCGGTGCAGTTGAACAGGCTGGGCGGCACTAGCTCCGCAGGAGCGACATGGCCAGCCGGAACAGCTGCAGCCCGTAGCGCGACGCCGACGTCGCCGTCCGCGGCACCGGCACCGGCACCGGCAAGTTCTGGCCGACTCTGGCCCCCAGCGGGCCCTCGAGCCCCAGGCAACGCAGGCGCGCGAGCCCCCCCCCCCCCCCTTGGCGCAGGCGTGCGCGCGAACAAGGGACGCATGGCGCGGCCTCGAGCAGGCCGCGGCCGGAACCCGCGAGGCATCGCGCCGCGCCGCCAGCCCTGCGTCGGCAGCCGACTCGGGCTCGGCGGCGGGCGATCGAGAAAGAGCAACAGCACGCGAACGCGAAGCCGCAGCTGAGAAGGGAAAGGCTGCTGACTTGCCAGGTGTAGGACCCCACAATCCTTGACCAAAACAAAACTCTTGATCAACAACAAATCTTTCTTCACGACTTGCACCCTCCTCACCCTTGCACCGACAGAACGGGGTAATAGACGAAATGGGAAAGAAACCTAAGTCTCTTGAGGGGTAAATAGACGAGCTACGCTAATAGTCGCGCTGTATCGCCCCTGTTGCTAGTTAATGGGTGACGCTCCGGAGGGGGGGGGGGAAAGGGGGCCTGAGAACGCCCAACCCAAGCTACCTGCCATCAGGCAGTCCCAGATTCTGTGATAGCTTCTGTAATTGACGTCCCTTGATGGGGAATATTGCCAAATTCCAAATCATCTCTTCCATTGATCTTATTGTGTGATCTCAACCGCCTTAGTCTTTTTCCTCGTCAACTGCGCCTGCCTTGTACTCCTTGTATAGTCGCACCCCCTCCTCTTCTAATTCCTTCAGCTTCTTCCTGACTTCGCGTTTCTGGTCCTCATTTTCCTCGTATTTCCTCTTCCTGTCCATCTCTTTGTTGTCAAAGTCGTCGAACTTCTCCTTGTAGGTGGCGAGCTGCTCCTCCATCACACGAACTCGTTCCACCAGGTTGAAGACGTGTTTCAAGGTGGTGGTGCTGTGCATCTCGAACTTGTCTTTGAGCTTTGCCATGTCTGCCGTGACGTTTGCGAGGTCCTCGAAGAACTTCTTGTGGGTGGTGAGCTGCTCCTCCATCACACGAACTCGTTCCATCAGGCTGAAGATGTAGGTGGTGGTGTTGTGCATCTCGAACTTGTCTTTGAGCTTTGCAAGGTCCTCGAGCTTCTTCTTGTCCTCCATCACACGAACTCGGTCCATCAGGCTGAAGATGTGTTTCAAGGTGGTGGTGTTGTGCATCTCGAACTTATCTTTGAGCTTTGCCAGGTCTGCCGTGACGTTTGCGAGGTCCTTTGTGTCTTTGCTCTCTTTGTCGGCGGTCTCTGTTTCCTTGCCCTTGGTCTTTGTTTCCTTGCCCTTGTTCTCTGTTTCCCTGCTCTTGGTCTCATCCTCGGATCCTGTGTCGTCTTCCCAGTTACCGTCTTCCCAGTTACCGAACAGGTCTTCCCAGTTACCGAACAGCTTGTTGAGGTTTATTGGCGGCAAGTCCGCTTCCTTTGCAAAAGTGACTTGTTTCTGGTGCTTGTTTCTCCAGCTGATGCTGTACCAGTGAGATCCCTCCCAGAAGTCGGCTGGGAGATCATCCGTGACTGTCCATTCAAGTTCCATATCTCTGAAAGCTTCTCGCATCTCTTCTGGCATTCGAGGTCCGTGGTATCCCTTTCCTTGTTTCTTCGCCTTATCGCTATTGGCTTCTAGGATCATGAGGGCCACCCATTGTTCTGGTCCTCCGATAGCAGGAATGGGAGTGGTTGGCTCTGTATTCTGGTCGTCGAAGCCCTTCCACGTGGGATATTCATCTGTTTGCTCAAGGTATTTGTCCACTTTGGTGAAGCCTGGTATCAATTTCTGGTATAGTGGGTGGTTGCTTGGAGTTGCATGTGCAGGGGTGCGGTTGAGCTCCCTGTACACCAAGTTGACGTCGATTTCCTTGCGGATTTTTCCGAAGGTATCCGTGTAGTACTTGATCCAGGTGTATGGCGCTGCGTTCTCGATCTTCTTTCTCGCGGCATCGATGAGGGTGGGATTGCCCTCATACTCAAACCCTCTGACCTTGATCTTGTTCGAGGTGGTGGTCTTGGCTTTTGGAGGCATTTTGAGAGATTGGGCGACCAAGCGAGAAATGCTCAGGACAGAAGGCGAAGTGCGGCCGAGCGAGAGAGATGCTCAGGACAGAGGGTCAAGGGCGAGATTGAGCTCTGCGCGACCTTGTTTTTGAGATGTAGGAAACGAGAGAGATGTTACCCGACCGAGTGAAAGAGACGCTCAGGACAGCGGGTGAAGTGCGAGATTGAGCTCTGCGCGACCTTGTGTTTTAGATGGAGGAACCGAGAAAGATGTATGTAGGTGCGAGAAGGATGTTTCCAGGTGCTAGGAACCAAGAAGGATGTTTCCAGGTGCTAGGCACCGAGAAAGATGTTTGTGGGTAAGAGAAAGGAAGGATGCTTAGGATGGAGGGTGAAGTGCGGGATTGAGCTCTGCGTGACCTTGTGTTTGAGATGAAGGAACCGAAAAAGATGTTCCGGGTGCGAGAAGGATGTTTACAGGTGCTAGGAACCGCGAAAGATGTTTGTGGGTGCGAGAAAGATGTGTGCAGGTGCGCGAATGGAGTCGTAGCTGGGTCAGGCAGAATGAAGAAGAAAAGAAGATTCCGATTCTAGAAGCTCACTGGTCTGCCTAAATGGGGATCTCCTGGTCCGTGCGTAATGATGATATAACATTTCTTCTTGGAAAAGGTCAGGCTCCCTCCCTCCCTCCCTCCGGCACAAGCAACAGACAGATCCTGGCTTCATTACCGCCTTTTTTCGGGGCTCTCGACGATGCCACCTCAGGCAAGCAGACAGACCACATATCTACTACGGAGACTGGCCTTTATCGAGCTGATACGGCTTTCCGACCGGCCTACAGCGAGCGCATCGTATACGGTCCGAGCGGTGACAGAGGCCTTTCCCGGTCCAGCGCGGGCTGGGTGACCGCCAGCGTCGCAATAGTTGTCTCTTTCCGACACACGCAGCGTCGGTGCATCTACGCCATCTCATCTCATGGCCAGATCAGCGACGGTTTCCTCCTCCGCAATCAAGAAGAAGGCGATGGTCGCAAATAAATAAGACATACCGTCTATCGTATAGAGCTGGGGGGAACGTTACGGGGAAATTAGGAACTTCGCGGATGTCGACGGGTCGCTAGAGGACAGGGGCGCCGTCGGCGCGAAGCAAGCGTGCGTGCATTCGCGGCAGCAATCTCAAAGATTGTTTTGGCGGTTTCCGAGAGCATCGATGGGCTGGTTCATTAGCTGCATGATTTGCTCGAAGCGCTGGTCCCATTCCTGGTTCTTTTGCTCGAAGCGCTGCTTCTCTTCCTGGGTCCTCTGCTTCCATTGCTCGTTCCGCTGGTTCCGTTCCTGGTTCCTTTGCTCGTTGCGCTGGTTCCATTGCTGGTTCCTTTGCTCCAAGCTCAGCTTCTTTTGCTCGAAGCGCTGGCTCCATTCCTGGTCCCTTTGCTTCCGTTGCTCGAAGCGCTGGTCCCATTCCTGGTCCCTTTGCTTCCATTGCTCCATGCGCTGGTTCCATTCCTGGTCCTTTTGCTCCCACTCCTGTTTCATTTGCTCGAAGCGCTGGTTCATTTGCTGACCCTGAGCCTGGATGGTGGCGAGGATGTTGTGCTGGTTTTGAACAGCGCCAACGTTGGTACGCGGCGTGTTAAGTGGGTCGGCCATGACATCAGGCTCGGGGGAGGGGTCCATTGGGAGGGGGTCCATTGCGAGGGTGCGAATTGGCGACGCGAGAATAGAATGGCAAAGGTAAGGCTTGCGGGAGACGGGCGAAAGTGTTGGGAGGAAAGGATTGACTGGATTGCTTGGAGGAAGTCTAGGTATCTGGGCCACAGCGGAATATATATGTGCAAATGATGGCCTGGACCGGTGGATCCCATATCCACTACTTATGCCTTGGCTTGAGGGCATTAGGCCGGGGTCCGGCCTGAACCCTGCTAGCCTGGCCGCACCAATGGTTTTTGGCTTTGCCCAGCTAGCGTCGGCGAGGCGGTCCAGAGAGGCTTTCCATGGAGTTGGTAGCGCCTGGGGTCCGCACGTCCAGAGCCGAGGCGGCGGGGAGCCTTGTTTTGTATCTGTGTGGTTGTTCCGTGCAGCACTGCAATTTTTCGCCTCAGGGACCCCGCGCTTCGGGACCGAAGAATGCCGTCTCAGGCTCAAGATGCCGTCTTTTACTATGGTGCAGTGTGCTTGGATTGCGACCAACGCGCATCGGCGCATTACATACATACTTGTATAATACCGCAAGCAACAAAAAAACATGGGCATATTCGCGACAGGCCATAACTTCCGACATACGTGCCACCTAACAAACGAACAGCCCCTACATCCGAGCCACCAATACGCCCTGCACAGAGGCACAGTACTCTAGACCCTAGCCTGGGAGCTATTCTGTTCGGCCTTGGTAGCCGTTTCCTCGAGAGCTGCTAGGTCCTCTGGTGGGCGTGGGGTATGGGTTGTTAGTATCAAGGTCTCTCTCTGGAAGTGGCTTTTTATCATGAGGATTCCCCTGAACTTACGCCTCCTGGTATCCCGGCATCTCGTCTTTCTCGAGAACTGCCAGTGATCTAGGTCCTCTGGTAGGCGTGGTATGGGTTGTCAGTGTCAAGGTCTCTCTAGGAGTAGCTTTTTATGATGAGATGAGGATTCCCCTGAACTTACTTCAGGTACTCCGTCTTCAGGGCCGGATCAACCGTCTCGCCTCTCGCCTCGAGTTCCCGGATAAGGTCCTCTCTCTCCCCGAGCTGCTCCTGGATGTAGTCGGCAGCGCGCTGGAGCACGACGCGTTCGGCCGCTGCGTGGCCCTCGGCGCCGGGTATGAGGGCCGAGAGCCGCTCGAACCCCTGGCGACAATTGTGTCGCCGGGCATTCTCTACTCAGGTAGAAGCGGAGGAGTCAGTAGAGTGGGACTAAGATGAATAATAATAATATAATTCTTTACCTTGGACGTTGCGTCTGGCCCTCCTCCTCGCCTTGGCCAGGCGCTTCTTCTCGTCGGCGAAGCGTTGATTCCCGTCCTGGTCTGTCATGACTGCCGAGGACGATATATTCGACACAAAAGACTTGGTAGAGTTGGAGCAGAGCTTTGGAAAGGATTGACTGGATTGCTTGGAGGAAGTCTAGCTATCTGGGCCACAGCGGAATATTCATGTGGAAATGATGGCCTAGACCAGTAGATCCCATGTCCACTTATGCCTCGGCTTGAGGGCATCAGATGGCAAGCCACTTTGACGAGCATGGCGTGAGAGGTGCGCCCGAGCCGAGGCATAAGCAGATCTGGGATCCACCAGTCCGGGCCAGCATGTGCGTCCTTCTCGGTACCTTGTGATTACCCCCTCGCATGCATGTCTTTCTCGGAGAACCTTGATGACCCTCGCATACGTGTCCTTCTCGGAGAACCTTGATTACCCTCGCATGCGTGTCTTTCTCGGAGAACCTTGATTACCCTCGCATGCGTGTCTTTCTCGGAGAACCTTGATTACCCTCGCATGCGTGTCTTTCTCGGAGAACCCTGATTACGTGTCCTTCTCGGAGAACCTTGATTACGTGCCTTTCTCGGGGAACCTTGATTACGTGTCCTTCTCGGAGAACCTTGATTATGTGTCCTTCTCGGAGAACCTTGATTACCCCCGCATACGTGTCCTTCTCAGTCTGATGCCCCCGAGCCCAGGCATAAGCGAAGTCCAAGCCATCATTTCCACATGGAATTACATACTCCGCTATGGCCCATAATCCAGTCAACACTTTCCTGCCCACGGCAAAGGCAAACACGCAGAACCTCGGTACCTTATGATTACCCTCTCTCGTATACGTGTCTTTCTCGATTAAGTTGGCGGCCAAAGAAGCTTGATTCTCCCCTCGCACCTATTAATTCCTACCGCGGCCCTGGGGAGTTCTCCTCGACCACATAATCATCATCATGGCTACCAACATGTCGACATCGAACAAAATACAGCCAACCACGTCCACGGCCAACCACGTCCACGGCCAACCACGTCCACGGCCAACCACGTCCACGTCCAGTCCCTACGACGACAGACAGGAAACACCCTCGCACCACAGCCTTCTGATCGCCGACGGCCCCCGCGCCACCAGCGACCGTCTTCACAAACCGGTCGAGGAGCTCGACCACGCCATCCATTGACGGAGAGGAGTCGGGCTCGATCTGGGCGAACTGCGCAACCGAGGAGCGCAGTTTCTGCACCACCCCCCGTGGCCCAGATAGCTAGACTTCCTCCAAGCAATCCAGTCCTTACCTTCCTCCCAACACTCCCAGCGTGGTGGTCCAACATGGCCACTCCCAGGATGGTGGTGGTGGTGCACCCAGATGGAGACTGGACCCAAAGGGCCTTCGCTTTGACGGCATTATATCGGCCAAACCCCCCCCCCCCCCCCCGACGGAGACACCAAATCGTGGAGCGCCGAGTCCGCCGCAACGTCTTCTTCGGGGGCTACTGGGACTACCTGGATTCGCATCGACGGCCGAGTGTTGGATCCGGCTGCTGGTTCATTATCCGATGTGACGGCAGCCGAGATAGGAACTCGACTGTGCACAGCTTTACGGATCACGACATCCGGCGGGTTCGGATATCTTGATCGCCGTAAGTACCTGCCCATATCTGCGTGTCGTTCGCCTGTCCAGCACAATCTGACACGCTCGCTAGGTCCTCGGCGTTACCCCAGGGACGTTCAACAAAGCGATATCGAGCAGGTCATGAAGAGCCTATGCGAGGATGAAGGGAGTGGTGGAGGTCACCACCACCCCAGCATAGCCACCAGAAAAAGAAAAAAAAAAGGAGAGAGAGGGGGGGCACTTTCCCCCGCGATAACGTCGGCGGCCCGGTTTGGGGGGTACAAACTACTCGACCTCGGCCACTCCTAGCTGAGTGGTGAGGTCACCACCACCCCAACATAGCCACCAGAAAAAGAAGAAAAAAAAAGAGAGAGAGAGAGAGGGGGCACGTTCCCCCGCGATAACGTCGGCGGCCCGGTTTGGGGGGTACAAACTACTCGACCTCGGCCACTCCTAGCTGAGTGGTGAGGTCACCACCACCCCAACATAGCCATCAGAAAAAGAAAAAAAAAAAAAGAGAGAGAGGGTGTTCGTGGTACTTAAACCACGTAGGGATCCTACAGGTCTAAGGGTGGTAGATCTACCGTTGGGGGGTGCAATGTTGGTTCTATTCTGTCTCCGGAACTAAGCTGGGTTCTAGGGCGACCGGGGTTTTGTGTGTGCGGGCGGGAGGTCTGCGCGCGGCACGTGCCTTCCTACACGTACGCGGTCACGCGACCCCCGCTAGTGTGCGGTCACCAATGTCGCTATTCCAACAGAGGGGGCACTTTCCCCCGCGATAACGTTGGCGGGCCCGGGGGGGCGGGCAACTCGACACGCCAGTCCAGAATAAAAAAAAAGAAATGGGGGGGGACCATATCAGCTCTCGTCGCCGGCAGCAGCTGGGGAACACACCATGGCTTCCCCGTCTTCGCTCGGCCACTCCCAGGGGAGTGGTGGAGGTCACCACCACCCACATAGCCACCAGAAAAAGAAAAGAAAAAGAGAGAGGGGGGGTGGGTGTGACTCTGGCCGTGCTCCCTCGCATCTTTGGCGAACTTGTCGGCGACTTCGTTTCCGGGCACCCCGACGTGACCCGGAACGTACTCGACACTGACAAAGACGTTCATACGGCCGAGCTCCTCCAAGTTCGCGAGCATGTGGTCACGAAAGGACTTGTTGGCTTCTTCAAACGCCTCGTTTGAGACGACGGGGGCTCCATGCCGAGCTTGTCCACGGCTATTTGCAAGGCCATCATCAGGCCAAACAAGTCTGCCCGCCTGGTGATGGCGACGAGCGGGAGCCCTTCAAAGAAATAATCTTCAGCAACACGGTCGCCCGGACTGCCAGCACATGCCGCAGCGTGTTGAACGGACGATGCTTTGGATATATCCTGGTCCAGCTTCGGTTCGAGCAACTCAGCTCCCGCTGACGCCCGCGACCCAGAGACACGGCTGCTCCCACATCGACATGCATTCGGCGGGGGCCATGCAACCGCCCTCTCACCTCGGGAAACGAGGCATCGCACCACATGTTGATGCCCTCTTGCGGGCCGAAGCAGCGAAACAAGGCCCTGTGGGCTGCCAACTTCTTGCCGGCGATGACCCCGTGGTGGTGCACCACCACCCCAACATAGCCACTCACGGGGTGGTGGTGCACCATCACCCCAACATAGCCACTCCAGGGTGGTGGGGGGACCTCTATTCCCCTTCCACGGGTGGTGGTGCACACACAAACTACTCAGCCTCGGCCACTCCCAGCAGAGTGGTGGAGGTCACCACCACCCCAACATCCGCGGGTTCAGATATCTTGATCGTCGTAAGTGCCTGCCCACATCTGCCTGTCGTTCGCCTGTCTAGCATAATCTGACACGCTCGCTAGGTCATCGGCGTCACGGGGGCGGGCAAAACCAGCTTCATTAAAAAAAAAAAAAAAAAAGAAAAAAAAAGGGGGGTTGTGGTTATTCCACAACGCCCGACTCAACTCGACCAAGACTAAAGACTCGCCAACATCCTTCATTCATGAAGCCGTGGTGGTGCACCACCAAACAGCCTCGGCCATCAAGTCCATAATAACCTCCCTCACACATTCACCCAAAACAGCCCCAGCCAGCACCAGCACCAGCAGAGCAAAAGCAAGCTCGCGAATCTTGGGGCCGACAAACCTCGGCCGTTGCTAGCCAAACTTCATCCAAACAGGAGCGGCGAAATACACCACCACCCCAACATAGCCACTCACAGGGTGGTGGTGCACACACAAACTACTCGACCTCGGCCACTCCAGGGTGGTGGGGAGGCCTCTATTCCTCTTCCACGGTCGAGGAGCAGCCCCGCAGGGCCGCAGGGCCGCCGGGGGCAAAGCGAAGGAAAACAGAACCAAACCACCAGACACAGAGGAAGTGTCGCCTGTGGGGGGGCGACGACAGACAGGAAATACAGCCGCGCTTCCCGCACCACACTGGGAGTGGCTATGTTGGGGTGGTGGTGCAACCTAGAAAAAGAGAAAAAAAAAAAAAGAGAGAGAGCGAGAGAGTCGCCCTCGGCGTCCAAGGACGGCATCTTACGTTGCCTAGGACGGCCGAGAGCAGGGTCGGGAACGAGGAGATGGAGAACCAACTGAAGCGGGATCGATCGCATGGAGCAGCGCAATGAAGATTAGGATGGCTTCTTCCAGGCGCGTGGAGATTTCTGGCCCTCGCCACTGCGCCAACGACACCGCGGGGCCGGCCTCTTTAGATTTTGGGATTGACTGATTGGAAAAAGGCGGGGGGTTCAGATGCAGCTCGGTCTGCTGCCTCTGGGCCGTAACCCGCCGAACACACTCCTTTATTGTACTTGGCTTTTGGCATGTACTAATTGAAAAGGCGGAGGGGTCCAGATGCTCTGCCTCTGGGCCGTATCCCGCCAACACACTCCTTTATTATACTTGGCTTTTGGCATGTACTAATAGAAAAGGCGGAGGGGTCCAGATGCTCTGCCTCTGGGCCGTATCCCGCCAACACACTCCTTTACTGTAATTGGCTTTTGGCATGCACTAGTTAGAAAAGGCGGAGGGGTCCAGATGCTCTGCCTCCGGGCCGTATCCCGCCGAACACACAGATTGAAGACTTGTTAGTTTCCTGCGATGAAGAGGATAATAGAATGGAAATAAAAACACCACATCCTTCGCAAGCCCTGCAGTCAGCCTGCCCTGCGAAGACCCTCATATATATACCGACCTACATGACAGGCCCTGCCTTCCCTGCAGTCCCCAGTCCCTGGAATGCGCACTACTACTTCGTCTCTCTACTCGGTCTTCACTTCTTTTCTCTTCGTCGCGCATGCGCAGTCCTTCGTCGGGGCCTCACAGCAGCAGTGCCAGCATAAAGTGCAGAGAACAAGCCGAGATAGGCAGCTGGGACTTCGAGCTTGTCGCATCAAGCCCTCGCGAGGCGATGGGCTATGATGGCTGTGGGTGGTGGCTGCATCCGGTTGAGCTGAGAAGCGTCGAGACGGGCAGGACAATCGAGGATGTGGTGGCTGGTGGCTGGGTGGCTGGATCCTGGGGCTGGGCTGCCGTCGTCGTACCCCCCTTCACCGTCAACCTGTAGAAGAGAGAGTTAGCCTATTATCCAACGGTAAGGGAGAGAGTGTCACGTACCGTGCTGGTTGGTTGATCTGTAATCCCAGGAAGGAGTGGCAGAAGTACCAAAACTTGGGAGCCATCCAAGAAAGTCTCTAGTAATGTGACTCCGTCCTAGAATTGGCCCAGGCTCCAGACCAAAGATGCTACCGGAGATGTGCGTTGGAGGTAGGAGAAAACGATCAAAATATTAGCCGAGTTGAGTCGATGGGTTGTCTCTTAGCGAAGAGGAGCAGAGGATAAGAGGAGTTGTGAGAATTAGGAGTAGCAGAGTCGAAATATTAATGCAAACGAGGGATAGGTAGGTATTAAAAATTAGTTGACCAAGGATTGGGGACAGACTGAGACGTCTGCTGCCGCCCCTGGAGAAGAAAAGAAGAGACGAAGAAGTGAACTCGGGTCGAGGAACGAGACCTTGTTGAAAAGCTCTCCGACACTACGGACCAGTAAGCTTACGGAAGCTCTTCCCCGAGAAACAACGCCACCCATTAGTTCTGGCATCCCGGCACAGCTGACTCGATGCAACGTACAATTCGATAGATGGATGCCAGGGTGGCGTTCGGGGCCAATGAAACCCTAGCCATTACGCCTAGCCACATCGTCTCTATCCTCTAGAATGAATACATCTCGATATCGACACCCGTGGTGGGCGGGCCGTTGAGGGATCTTACTGACTTTGCTCGGGTGACTCGTTTTCTTGTCGAACGTGATTGGGCTTCCGTATCCTTTGACGAGCTCATGGGGGGGTTGCCAGGGATGTGCTCTCGAGAGCTGTTAGAGACAAGCTCCTAGTAGTTGGAGGAGTCCTGACGGACATTCCCCTGGAGGGGGTCCGCTGTTCCTACTTGTGCCTCTATAGCCGGTTTCTTCTACTACACTAGTGGATTTGAAAGACAGGCCAAACCAGATGAAGCAGTAAAAGAGAAGGATATGGCCAGGCGGAATTGTGCATAACTCGGTAGATGAACAACCCCGAAGATGCAGCTGGCAGAAGACTCCCAAAACACTGTGCTGGAGGCTGCTTTTTCGCCTTATAAACCGGTCCCGTCTCCGGTAGTGCACCGTAAGGTCGAGTAGTAGTAGCACGAACCGAAACCACTGCAACGGAGCTGGAATCCCCCCCCCCATGGGAGTTGAAGGCGAAGCTTATACCTGAAGTGAAAGCAAGCCGCCGCGATGAACAGGCCAATCTGCACAGCAGAGAAAAGCCCCAATAACAGCGGTGGCAACGGTAGTGTCTTTTTCTTTTTTTTCTTCTTCGTAGTATCGTCTTGTGTCGTATCGTCTTGCGTTGTATCGTCTTGTGTGTTGCTGCCAACCAAGTCGCTGAATGGGTATCGGAAAGGTATTACGACCCTTCCGGAGAGAGATCATCAGGGTCTGCAATAATGTGTCAGGTTAGCCTTTCGTCTTCGAGAGTAAACATAAAGCGCACAATGCATTGAGGGAAGTACCTCTCCGACGGATATATCTCAACGAAGCTGGTCACTGTTGACAGGTCCGCGAAAGTCTTGTGTGCCTGAGCCCAGCAAGCAAACCGAGGAAGGTGAGGTGAAGGCAGAGAGGGCAGCAACGAAAAGTAATTATCCAAGTCCACTTCAAGACCCTTTCTGAGACCAACCGGAACCAGCGTCGCACGGAGCGGTGCCTGTCGAAGAAAGGTAAACGAAGCCTCGATGAACTGAAGCACGGGTTGCTTGAATTTTGAAGATGGCTCCACGGTGGGAGACAAACAACATGAAATCATATCATAGAGTTGCAGGTGGTGGTCCGAGCCAGACCAACAGGGAGGAGGGAAAGATAAGAGAAATCGAAGTCCGAGGAGTAATAACGCGATGTGGCCCTTCTCCCCCCCCCCCCCCCCCCCCCCCCGCTTTGACAGAAAGGGGAAACACGGGTAATGCTGGCTGCTGAGCCGGGATGCGAGATGAATGCGCCAAACTGGTCTTTGTGGTGGCGTGAAGCCTGGGTCAGTTGCTGGCACGGATGTCCCGGCGCAGCTGGACAATGGTGCCGTTCCACACTAATAATACCACGTCGAGGAAAGTCTCAATACGCTAGGCATAGTGTTTTGGGATTTTGCAATGGAGCCATTCTCTCTCTCTTTCTCTTTTCCCCGGCAGGTGGTTTATCGATGGGATGGATGGAATCCTAGTGACCATGGCGTATTACTTCAGGAGATCGGTACCATGCGAATGCGCCGTTATTCCCAGGCCGTCTTCCAACAACCGAGCCCCTGATCCTCCTGCAAGTGTGCAAGGGAGCGTGCCGATGCCTGCACCTTGAGCCACGGGACCTCCATAATTCCACCTGCTTCGAGACAGGAAGGCTCTTGCGAGCTAAATAAGCTGGGACGGCGGAATCTTCACCCATGTCGCGCTTTACCGTCTTTCCTGCTCTTCCATTCATTCATCTATTTCCATACGGACTCATGCAACTGAAGAAAAACACCCACACATTTGGAATGGATGGCGCGCGCGGTCAGGTCGTTTCTCTCTCTCTGGCTATTGTGCTCCAAACCTACACCCAATCTCGTTTTTTTCTCCTGGGCCACATCTCTCCATTGTTATTCCGGAAACACCATCATGCACGTCGCTGGGTCTGGGGGGCCTCCAACCAAGCAGGAGAGACGATCAAAAAGCTCAATAGCCTAGGAGAAGCTGCAGCAGCAGTAGCAGCGCGAGAACGGGACGCAAACCTGACACCCCCGTCGACAGGGCAGACCAAGGCAAGAAGCCCCACCAGCGGTTCCTCTATATTATTGAGCCCAAAGCACAGCGGTGTTGGGGGGGGGGGGGCAAGCGCAAAGAGGTCTAACTGTTCTTGGGTATCGTGGTCGCCTGTCACTTCTTGTTAGTAGGCAGGTTTTCATGTGGATTTTTCTGAACTCTCGAGCGGTTGCTTACATTTTCTGGGAGTACCGGATTGGGGATAGGGAACTGGCTATCGGAGGCGTAGGCGTAGGTGAAAGGAGCGATTAGTTGGTTTCGTTGGTCATAAGGAGGGAGCACCGTCGTCTTGGTCCGAAAAAAAATGGGGTCCGAATTAGCTTGAACGAGGAAAGACAGGAAGTACGTACGCCATCATCGGCCAAAAAGCCTTGTCTCAATCTCTGGAAAGTGTGGCAAACTCGATGAGGATTCGGTCTCTTGTTTGCGCTTGTTGAGTTCCTAGGCTCTGGCACGCTCAGTGAAGTGAAGCGAAGCCTCGCGTATTTCTGCTGGAAAGGTGCGGCGACTGGTGTCGCTGGTGGAAACTACGTGTCTGTCCATTGCTTGCCGTAGCTGACGTGGGTGGTGTGGGGTAGGTAGATGGTGCGGGGTTTGGTGGCGTCAAGCATTTGCACCAGCGACAGAAGCACGAACCAACCGAGGCGGATTGAGGTAGATTGAGGGGTGGGTGGAGCTGCAAGCGGACCTATCTTTTCAGCTCGCGCGGCCCAAGCACCAATCAAGACCAATACACATGCCAATCGAGCGCCCTGCCTGCGGTATAAGAAGAGCCGCTGGTTTGTGTGGCACCAAGGTTGTCTGGCACATCATCTTTGCCACTTGTCTTGTCGCACACAACAAACACAACCCCGGCACTGTCAATGTCTCACCCCTCAGCGGCGCACATGGCAAACACCCAGCCAATCGACGACCACGCCGTGTCCATGCCGCCCCCCGCCCCTCACAGTACCGACCCAATTGGCGACAACGTCATTGTCATTGACGGCGACGACGACGACGACGACGACGATGACGTTGCGATGTGGTTCCCGCCGCACCCCGGCCCCGACGTGCTGCCCGCGCCGGGGGTGCGGCAGGACGGCCTGCCCGAGGTCGAGCCGTGGAAGGCGGTTGCCCTGCCCGCGCCCGCGCCCGCGCCGGGGGTGTGGCATGTCGAGCCGTGGTGGCTGGAGGTTGCCCCGCCCGCGGGGGTGCGGCACGACGGCCTGCCCGCGATCGAGCCGTGGGTGGTGGACGACATCAAATCTGAGCCCCCGTCTTCCCAGGGTGAGCTCGAGCCTGTGTCGGTGGCTTGGCTGGTCGAGATCAAGCTTGAGCCGGCGTCTTCCGAGGACGAGCTCGAGCTCGAGCTTGAGCCGGCGGCTGCCCTGCCCGAGCTCGAGCCGGCGCCGGCGGTTGCCCCGCTCGCCCCAGCCTCTTCGTCCCCACATGTGGACGACCATGCCGCCTCCCCGCCGCGGCAGCGGCGCCGAAATAAGATCTGGACCGACCAGGTCAAGAGCATCGTGTTCGCGACCATGTGCCGGTGCATAGACGACGGCCTCCGCAAGGACAAGTTCAGGGAGGAATCATACAATATAGCCGTGGACGAGGTCGCGAGAATAGCCAACGTTGAGATGCACATGACGGATATCGAGAACCTCATGCAGCACCAGCGTAGGAAGTACCGGTGGTGGTTGGAGCTGGGCACGATGCACGGGGGGCTCTGGGACGAGAGCCTGAAGCAGTGGATTTTGGAGCCGGCCGAGTGGGATAAGCTGGTCGCCGTAAGTTGCACTTCATTTTCCCCCTTTCCCGTGGGGTCCACGCCGGCTGACCCTTCTTACCTTTCTACGATGCAGGAAAAGCGCGAAATGAAGCAGTTCCGGGGCTGCACGCTCAAGTGGCTCGAAGAGTCGAAGAAGCTGTGGGACGCCGATAAGGTCCTTAAGCGCCAGAGATAGCCCCGCCACTTCACGCGTAGCCGTAGCATTTGTCGTTCCAGTAGCCCTTTGGGCGCGGCCGACGACGATATCATCATGTCTTGAGGCGAGGCGGAGGGCGACGGAGGCAGCTTGTGTTTATTACTATTCGTGTATTTGTACTTGTTGAAGCATAATAAGCAGAATATCTCTTCGGACTGTGGAAAACGTCTTCTCGGACTGTAGTTGGCCAAAAAGTACAATGAAATCCCCGCCAAGCCACTAGCCCAGCCCAGCCGAATCCCTGTTTTGCCCGCCAAAAAACAATAGACTGATGGCCAGCCCGCTCAACTTCATCAATGCGCCTAGGCTCAACTGCGCCCGGCGCCCGGACCCCTGTGCCCGCCCGGCCCTCAAAGACCAATTTTTACCTACAATTGAGGGCATCGCCAAAACCACCAAAACCTTCCACATTCAACCACAATACCGTCAATTGCACAACACAACAACAACGCGATTTTCATCGCCGCGCAAGTAGGTGCATCGCTTCATACTCAATCTACAGGGCTAATCAGCGACAGAATGGCTGCGCGCGGCGATTCGGCCGCCGACGACGACCCTTTCTACCTTACGCCCGACATACAGGTGCCCGAGCCGCCCGCTCCGCGGCTGACTACCCTCCCGCCGGACCACAAGCTCATCACCCACAACTACGACTCTTTGGATCCATTGATGGAAGACCTTCAAGCCTGGGCAAACGATCAGGGCTTTTCAGTCAAGAAAGCCCGTACCAATAACCTCATCAAGGACTTCGGAGCTTCGCGAGTCGAAATTTCCTGCCTCGAGGATAAAATCCGGCCCTCAGAGGCACATTCTCGCAAGACAGACACCACAGAGCGAGACTACGGCTTCAAGGCAGTTGCAACGGCTTTAGCCGTCAACAACAGCATGGTGCGATGTAGCGCGCATTGGGCATGTAGGTGGGGAAACCGCCTCCCTTTTCCAACGAAAAAAGCCACAGTGGTTGAGTCGAGCGGTCATCGCTCTCGCACCCAAAAAGTCGAAAAGCTAATTTGGTTCCAGAAACCCAAAATTGTACAACACACTCGTGTTCGAGTCCCGTCACTGGCCTTGGACCGCAGTTGTAATAATATTACCTTCGATCATTGTATAAGCAAGCGCCCTATACCCTAGCATAGTACGCCGGTTCTTGGTTACAGGTCTGGAATTTGGAATTCCCAGTTTGGGGCTGTGTGGTGCAGGGGAGAGAAAAAATCGACGCAAAAAAATAGAAACCAAGTATTGATAGGTGAGTAAAGATTTCCGACCCTCGACCCGACCAACTGAGCTTTCTTTTTTTTTATTAGTTTTTCCCTTCCTTAGACAATGGCTTTATCCGTGTACAAGGAAGACAGACCACATGCCCTGCTGATGAGAAACAACACACGATTCTCGTAGCGCGATGCCTCATGGCCGCGCCCGTGGCCGCGCTCTCATGATCTGGGTAGTGGCAAAATTGACTTGTTTGACTCTCGCGGTGTTATTTGTTGGTTAACGTGACTGGGTGATGTACGAAGGGGAAGGACATCTCTGGCGCGGGTTTGGTGGTTCTAATTGGCCAGCCCTTCTGACTGGACGACGCGCTCTGTGTCAGGGACCAGTCGACGAGCATCCATCCGTCCTTTGTCCAGTCTTTCGTCGCACACGCCCGTTGGTCTCGGCATTCCCGATGGCCCCCGCTGTGCGCAAGCGAATTGAAGCCATCGAGAGAGCTGCCGCCGAGGCCGCGAGAGCCGAGTCAGCGACCGCACAAACCGACCAGACCCACAAGTGGCATGTGAGCCTCAAGACCCAGGCAAGCACAACATGGTCAAACGACGCCGGCAAGGCGAGGGGGGACTACAAGCGGGCCATCAAGCCACTCACGAAGGTGCCAAAGTCCTGGAAGACTTGGATCGACACCTGGCAGGAAGCCTACAGCGAACAACATCTACAAGGTGTGGGTGCCGTTAAAGAATAAAGTCATTACAACTCGTGATGTTATATTCGATGAAGACACCATATTCGACGGAAAGCTGGAAACCCTTGAGGAGGGCGTGAGGGAGGCAGACCCAGAGGTCCTGGCGAAGCACCTAGAGGGGTCTCGCCGTCGCCGAAGCTGAAGACGAAATAATTGTGGCCAACCCGGTATACCCCGGGGACATTCTATATAGGCGGCTCCTCCCGCCGGCGCCCTCACTCGCTCCCGGCCGCCGCGTGGCGTTTGTGGCAATCCTCGCCACCCAGGAGGGAGTAGCCGTGGTTGTCCGCCATGATTAAACATAGTAACTGACCTTCTTCGCGTCGTGGGAACTATGACGGTCTAGAGAGCCATACGGTGGGAGCGAGAAAGTGGGCGTTTCGCGGACCAAGTCTAAGAGACCGATATAAAACAAACAAGCTGCGCAACATGGCCCAGGTTCTTTGGCCACCTCCTTGCCTCGGATTCGATCGGCCCTATCCTCAGCTGTTGGTTTCAAAAATGTTTTGAACTCGCATACCTAGAAAAACCCAGGAAGCATATGGAATGATACCTGCCTCAGTTCCCACCGTTTATATTCAAGTTCGGTACCTACCTTACTTTGGCCGTGCGTGTGTGGTGTGTCGATCTTCATTGCCCCACGCCCTTTCAAGACTCGAGATATGTTCTTATGTGAGGCTGATAGTCTAGTCATACAGCTCCCAAGCCACACGCGCCCCCGACATGTCCAGATTCACAGAGCTCCACTTTCGGTTCTTTGACAGCCATTATGGCCGCCATCTCTTCTGGCCATCACATGGCGAGGATTAGAGTTGTGACGTCGGGTTCCTCTCAGTTCAAGAGGACTATTGGACGCGGCTAAGCACTAACCATTACGAGCGAGCCAGCCAACCAACCGGCAGTGACAATAATAACATCGGGGTCTTGAAAGAGACCTGACTAGCTACTACTGCAAATTGGCTGCGCCCCTGTCAAACAAAAAAAAGTGTTCCGGCATGAGCATGTGACGTATATTACCGTCTCGAACCTTTCATCTTAGTCTCACCGCGTTACTGCTGGTACAATGCCGACTGAGAACTACCTGAGGGTCGACACAATTCTCGGCGTAGCTATCCAAGGACGAGCAGCGAAAAAAAAAAGAAAGAAAAAAACCGGATCTGGGGGTGTAAATGGATGGCATAAACATTGAGAAAAGGGGCGCCAAGTTTGAAACGAAAATAAGGGAAACAAACCCAACCCCCCCCCCCCCCCCCGGGCAAAATATCGCCGGCACGCTCATCTGAAATGCCCATAGCCCCGGCGCCATGTTTGGTGTGCGAGCGCTATGCCTTCGTTTCCGATGTGCCGGTTTTGGTACTAGCAGTAGGGTGCCGAGAGGGGGGAGGGGGGGGGGAGGGGGGTCAGAATGATGATGCCTCGCTTTGAAACAAGAACTTGGCCCCATGAATGTGCCTCCGAACTACTCCCCGGCCGCCGTCGATGCGAATCCAGGTAGTCCCGGTAGCCCGAAGAAGACGTTGCGGCCGTGCAATGATGCACGAACGATAGCATATCGGCTACGTCGCTCTTGTTTTCTTTCCGAAGCCTACTTTCACGGAAAGCGATGTGCGTCGTGGGCGTGGCCGCAGTCGTAGCCGTTGTGTTGTTGAAGGCAAGCGGCGGCCTCGGCGCTCGAAGTGCGTGGCCCTGAATATATATCTCTTGCACATCACGTCGCTACCAATTCAGGACGCCCTGCGGAAGGGGTTCCGCCTTCAGCACAGAAGACCCACCGCTCAGGGCCCGCTGCTGTGCCTTTAGCTCCACGCCTACGGTCAGCACCGAAATTCATCGAAAACCTTGTTCCTCTACAGCCGAGGCATAAGTGGATCTGGGATCCACCGGTCCAAACCATCATTTCCACATATACATTCCGCTGTGGCCCACATGGCCAGACTTCCTCCAAGCAATCCAGTCTTTACCTTCCTACCAACACTACTACTTGGATTGCTGGTAGTTGCGTCGAGACTCCCTTTACCATACCTCACCCCCCCCCCCCCCCCCCCCCCAAACGAATCACCCGAGCAGCGGATCACCTTTTTGCACCAACACACTACGGAACACCGGGCCAAAAAGTCTTTCAACTCAAGCCGCGAGCCAGGGTCCCCTGTCCCCTGAGTCCGCGCGAAAGGACGAGAAGATAACGTACGTACGCACTGTATTTCTTAGCGCCGAGTATCTTGGCGACCCCTCATTAGCGTTCCATCCACCCACACACACCAAATGAAGCCGAAATTCGAAGTGGTCATGTTTCAGTACAGAGAGCCGGCTAGCTACGTGCCGCAGTTGCCTTACGGCTCAGCCTAGAAGTAGATTTACTAACAAAATGCTAGTAAAAGGACTTCCCGACTCACGGGACGCACCAGCCGCCCTTGCAGGCCCGCGCCTACCGAAAATGCGCAACAATTCCACAATTGCAGAAAGGGTAAAGGCTCTGACCCTACATGCAGATGGCGTCAAGCTTCCTCAGATTGAAGCCATCACGGGTATAAAAAGGCACGCTTTTTATGGCCTGTTGAAGAAGGCGAAGAGCAGAGGGTACACGCCGGGCGACGACATCGAAGAGCGGCATGTTGGAGATGCCTTAAGGGTCGACCACCGGAAAGCAATCGGCGAAGTTGAATACGAAGTAATTAAAGAGGTGGTTGAAAAAGACTTCATGTCCCGCTCTTCTTCGAGATTTGAGGTCGCCCACCGAGTTGCTGAAAAGCTGGCTTCTGTCCCCGGTGCTGTTGTTCGAAGCCGGAAAACGATACTCCGGTGGCTCAAAGCCAACGGGTTCAAGAATGTGAAGCCCACAACGAAGCCCAAGCCCACAACGAAGCCCGGCAAGAACGAAGCCCGGCAAGAACGAAGCCCCGGCTGAACAAAGCCCAGAAAACGAAGAGGCTCGAATTCGCGATGAAGGTTTGTAACTGGACTCTCGAGGACTGGAAGAAAGTTGTGTGGAGTGGCGAAACCTCTGTTATACTCGGTCAGGCATATGGAAAAAGGAAGATTTGGAGCCGTACCTACGAAAAGTACTTCCATAGTTGTATTCGCCGGCGTTGGAAAGGCTGTATATCGTCTATGTTTTGGGGATGCTTTGCCTATAATAAGAAAGGTCCTTGTTTCTATTGGTTAGAAGAGTTAGCAAAAATGCGGTACAAGTATACCGACTTAATACTTATAATAAAGCTCATGAAGCCGAGGACCGGGCGTAGTGGGAAATGGAGACGAATATGCGGCGTATATACTTCAAGATCCTTATATGGCCCGCGAAACTCCCCGGACCTCAACGCCATTGAGCCAATTTGGGCAAGAATCAAGCTCTCTTGGAAAAGGCGGCAGGTTCCCAAGTCAAGGCCGGCTCTTGAGAAAGACTGGAGCAAGCAGTGGCGTGATTACCAACAGGAAAAACTCCAGAGGTTTGTAGAGCGAATTCCCAGAAACGTTAAGAGGGTGATCCGACTTGCTGGCGGGAATGAATATATATACCGAAGGAACTGAGCCGCTGCCGTTGGAGCCGGGCAAGGAAGAAGCTGGTGATATCGCTTGGAGGGACTGGTGTAGTAAAACAACGGAGGAAAGGCAAGCCGATAGATATACAAGCTGAAGCCGAACGCAACAAACTTCCTGAGGATCTTGAACTCGAAGATCTATTGAGTTTGTTGTCCTAGGAAGGTGGGCGAGGGCCGCTGCTTATATATACATAGTTGGTGGTTCAATCTAACATATGCTTCATGCCACAGCTTGGTGCTACAAGCAGAAACAAAACCACCAGACACAGAGACAGGCCAGAGGGCAAGACCTTCTTTTTTATTCTTCTCTCCTGCCCTCTCCCCCTCCTTTGCCTCCGGCGGCCCTCCAGACATGGGGCGGCGGGCTGCTCGCCGCCCCCTGGCAACCGCATGCAGTGCTTGGCGTGCTCTTTCTGTTGCACGTTCATCTGGATCGACTGAGCATTGGATTGTCTGGTTAGATAGATAGGTCTAAAATACAAGGAAAATAGCATCTTCTTATAGCCAACAAGATCACTGGATATCCTCGCGGAGATCCGTATTCCGGGCGGGCATTCCGGGGCAAAAAAGAAGGCCGTAGAAATGAACGAAACTCCGGTGCAAGGGATGCAGCCGGATTGAGGGCATTCCGAACGTAAGGGGGCGGCTGCTGCCAAAAATGCTCTGTGCAGTCCCGGTGCCGTGCCGTGCCAGCAAAAATGGCCAGCTACCACCAAAAAAATGAGGTGCAGTCCCAGTACCAGCCAGCTGCCAGCAAAAATGGGGTGCAGTCCCTGTGCCAGCAAAAATGGGGTACAGTCCCAATGCCAGCAAAAATGGGGTGCGTGTCTATTACAGGAGGCAGTCCAGGGAGTCGCTCATTCGTGTCTATTGCTGACATATCCCGAGTGTCTTTTTTTGTTTTGGAGTCGCTCGTTCGTGTCTATTGCTCACATATCCCGAGCGTCTTTGGGCAGCGAAAAGACCCGCCCTCAGATTGCCACGAAAAGGGCCTCCTCATATATAGATTGGGCAGAATCGAAAGGAATGACTAGCTCCACCTTATTAATCCAGCGCAGCTCCAGCTCTTACCCACCCGGCATCCCATCGGCACAGCATATTAAATTCCATTTTAGCACTGCGGTTCTGGGGGGGGGGGGGGAAAGACTTCATTTGGCAAAGCCTGCAACTGCACTTTTGTCCACCTCTGAGTTGCCGCCTTTGGCTAATGGCGGTGGCGGTGGCGGCGTGCCGGGAGACAAAGGAGGGCGGTTTGGTTGCGTACGAATCCGAACAAAGCCCGCGATGCGATTGCGGTTGCGACCTAGATTCCTGCTGCTTCTTTCTCTCTTTCGCAGGAGGACCATTACGCGTCTCACCATCACCGTCGCCGTCGCCGTCGCCGCCGCCATGGCTGCCAGGATCCGATTGGCCGTTGCTGCCGCCGCTGCTGCTGCTGCTGTTGATGGAGATGTGCCCGCCGGCTTGAACACACTTCCGCCTCACCGGCTCACACGAAAGAACTTGGCTCGCCTCGATATTCTCAACGGCCATACCTGGAGGAAGAAGCATCAGAACAAGGACAACAAGAACAAGGACAACAAGAACAAGGACAACAAGAACAAGGACAACAAGAACAAGGACAACAAGAACAGCGCTTCCATCTTCAAGGACGACAGCGCCAGCGACAGCGACAGCGATAGCAATAGCGATACAATGGACCCGGATAGGATCTCCACGACGAGCACGGGCTTTGCACCAAAAGGCGTTCGAGAACGGTATCTTGGACCCCATCGCCTCGGATCTACCAGAAGACGCCAGCACTACCCGTAATATCCACCATCGCCGCCGCACCAGCACCCAGCCATCAGAGCGTGCCCATCAGAAATTTTGTGATAGGATAGCCTACTCCAAGACCGAAGCTGACGTGTCCTCTTTAATCGAGTTGGGCGTGATGAAAGACTACGATCGGCCGTATAGTATAATACGCCATGCAGCTATTACACAAACTCCCAGCCAAGCTAGCCGAGATTTTAATCACGGTTTATCTGATGCTCGTCCTGATATTTTGGAAGGTACGTAAACTCCCAGCCAAGATTCCAATAACGGTTTATGCGACCCTCGTCATGATATCTTGCAAGGCGTCAGGGTACGGGCTCTCCCAAGTCACCTGAAGCATCACAGCCTCTATAGGGAGGAGCCCGCCCTTGCTTTCTGCCACTTGGCTGTCGAATTCATGAAAAGAGACGGCAATTTCCACCAGGCCACATGCCAGGCTGCGTACGACGGCGCCGTCCTGGTCCACCACCACCACGCACGGGAGCGGGCTGCTCTTGCCGAGGTGGCCGGGGCCAGGGGGGCCAACAACACGCCAGAAGACGGCACTGCCGCTGCCGCCGCCGAGACTTCTTCGGTCCTCTCCTGCGTGACCACCGACGGCTAGGCTGTTGCCGACGTGTACCGCCACCACCACCACCACCACCGTGACGGGCAGTACCACCAGACCCTGATGGCGCGTCAGGGTAGGCATTCCGGGCAAAAAGAAGGCCGTAGAAACGAACGAATCTCCGGTGCAAGGGATGCGGTCGGAATGAGGGTATTCCGAACGCAAGGGCGGGTGCAAAGGAAAGAAAAGCAGGCACATTCAGACTCCTGCCGTTCCGGCATATGCTGTCGAGGAGCCTCTCAAGCCCTGTTCATCCCCTCGTTACTACTGTTTCATCCGATAGGTGCCAGGGCACGTCGTCACGAGGTATGGGTCTCGTGATAAGATATGTTTGTTCCGATCTTTCGATTTCTAAGCTGGAAAGTCTGCGGCAGGCGGGGTATTCTCCAGCACCCCGCTGACAAAACCCAGAGCAAACTGGAGCCCAGCCGCGCCATATGTCGCTGCATTTCCTCCTTGCCTTTGCTTGTCCTTTTAGCCCCCCGCCATTGTGCATCGCCGAGGTAAGCGAGGTTCTTGACGACTCTGCATCCTCCCCGCTACAGCCTCGAAGACTTCTCGTTCCCGCTCTTACTGCAAACTATCATTACCTTGACTCTCTAACTCAACCCTCTTGGTATCTTCACTATTTTACAACTATACCTAGCTACGAGTCACCTCTTCAATACAATGGCGGACAACACCATTCAACCCTCGCACCAAACGCCGACTATGGCAGAAAGCAGTCAGTCTCTCGTCTCCGATTTAAACCCGGCCTCCACCGAAGATGCGGGTCTGGCTGTTGAGCCCACACAAAACTCTCCGGACAGCGAGAGCTTCAGCGCAGTGCCTGGCATCTCACCTCAGCACGAGGGTCCCGGCGCTACGTCTCCGGGCATTCGGTCAGAGGAAGATGACTTCGCTGCCGTTCCCGAGATCAACAGCCCTCAGGGAGAGAGCCCGCCCCTATCAGACACCCCCAAGGGAAACGAGTATACCGCCAGCCAGCACATGATCCGAAGCGGCGACCACTATTTCGGCCACCACGATAACACTACCGATCGTGACGAATCTGAGAACATTCCTAATATTGGAAACATGAATATCTCCGGCGAAGTGTGCCAGCTATGCGGATCTGACCAACACCCCTCTGACGGCTGCTTCCTCTACGACCCAAAAGTCGACTTGGACGTCGCCAACCTGCCCAGCGACAATGGATGGTCTGTCGGTAACGATCAATCCGGTAACAACAATGCGTGGGGCGACGAAGATGGAGGCTCTGAGAATATCTCCGACGAAGTGTGCCAGCTGTGCGGATCTGACCAACACCCCTCTGACGGCTGCTTCCTCAACGACCCAGAAGTCGACTTGGACGTCGCCAACCTGCTCAGCCACCTGCCAATCGAGGATCTCATCGAGATCATCCGCACCGACGTCCTGATGAGCGCCAGAGGCCCCATCGCTGCCCTGACTGAGAGGGTGGAGAATCTCACAAGTGCGGGGAGCCGCGAGCTTTACGCGCTCCTTGTCGAGTATTCCGACGCACGACATGACAGCGACCAAGACCGTTTCTCAGATGGCTGTGAGGTCTTTGTGCCTTCTCTCGAGAACTCGGTGTTGCCCGTCGTCGAGGTTCCCGACCACGCCGACGAGCCTGAATCTACGGAGCTCGGTCACACCGATGAGCTTTAAAGCACGGAATGCAGAAGCAGTGGTGGGTGATTACCTTTTGGGGGGGGGGGGGGCTTTATATTAGCTAGGTAGTTGAGGAACTCGGGTTTTAACGAGGATTCCTACAATCAAACGAACAAGAAGGATCCTGACTCCCGACTCGTAGAAGAGCTTCCCTCTCGCTTTGATCTAAAAGACTCTTCGTCGAGGTCAAAGATTTCGAAGTGGACACCTATCTTGTACCATGTGGCGGCCTTCGTGGCTGCTCGCTGCTCTTCGGTGATCGATTTCTCCGTCTCAAGTGCGGCAAGATGCTCAGCAATCCTGTCAGCGAGCTTAAGCCACTGCTTTGTGCGAGCCAATTCGTTCATGTCGGCGTGGGCGACTTCGTTTCGTTCGGCGTACAACTTCATTGATGCCCGTGTGTCCTTATACGTAGTATCGTTGATAAGGCAAATAAGATTGTGGAGCAAATCGGATAGAGGGGTGCTGACAGAAAGACCACTACCCGCCGCCCTCTTGGCCTGCTCGTCCTCGAAATTTAAAAGCTTGTCCAGCTCGATCCACTTTGTAGAGACAAAATGGCGGAGCGTCTTCTCTTCGTCGGTGAGAGGTGGTGGTGCGGGAGCTGATGAACTATCGCCACCGTGACCCTTGGGAGCTGTCTTTTTCCCGAATTCTTCTACTTCTTTGTCGGATCGTATTTTCGCAGCAGCCGCTGCTGACTTGGCCTTCTTGACCATGTCTCGGGCTTCTTCAAGGAGCGCTGCCAGGTTCGTCGCGTGGTAGTCGCCATATCGGAGATACCAAGCATCCTTCATGCTTTCAAGCTTGGTTGTCGCATCCTGATATACTGGCTTGGTGGAAGGAAAGAAGAGAGCGTCGGCCCCGGTTGTCAAAGATGGCTTTTGACGTGTTGCTAATACCGTCTGTGTCAACAGAGTGCGAGAGGGCATTCAGCCAGGGGAAACTGGTCCTTGGCACACAGAGACATAGTATGGCCGACGAAACCCTGAATTACCTCGTGTGCACGGAGAATTGGGCGAGTAAATGAGGATCCTGAAGGTCAAGGGCTTTTTTCCGGTCTCAGATAAATACACCAACTTGGGCCTCAAATACAGTCAAATAAGGCTTCATATTTGGCCTGATTGTATTGATGCCAGCGCTGTCAACGTGGGGGGCGCGACATGTTCCCAGTTGGCGCCGAAGACCTCGCGAGCCCGCTCCTCGCCTTCAACCACTGTAAGTGTGGCAAACACGGTGTTCTTCCTCTTCTGGAATAAGGCCGAGCCCCGAACCCCGCCGCCAGGTCTTCTTCCACGCAGGAAATACAGCTCGAAGGCGGCGACGGCCAGCACGACGGTCTGTCTCCGTCCCCATCCAATTCCCTGGTCTTCATCTTCTCCGTGTCTGTCTCCGTCTCCATCAACTCCAAGCAGCAGCCGCAGCAGCAGCAACAACCGCAACAACAGCAACAACAACCGCAACAACAGCAACAACAACCGCAACAACAACAACAACAGCAGCAGCAACAACCGCAACAACAACAACAGCAGCAGCAACAACCGCAACAACAACAACAACAGCAGCAACAACCGCAACAACAACAACAATAGCAGCAACAACCGCAACAACAACAACAACAATAACAATAATAACAACAATAGCAGCAATAACCTAGCGTCGTTCAATACGCCGGGGGCTACTGCTACCGCCGCAGCCAAAAATGCGGCGATAGCTCTCAACGTGGGGGGCGCGACATCACATCTTCCAAGTTGGCGCCGAAGACCTCGCGAGCCCGCTCCTCGCCTTCAACCTCTGCAAGTGTGGCAAACACGGTGTTCTTCCTCTTCTGGAACAAGGCGGAGCCCCGAACCCCAGCATCGCTGCCGGAGAAGACTCGATGACGGCGGTGAATCGTGTGTCTCGCTGTTGCTGCGCGCCAGGAATCAGGACAAACGAATAAACCTAAACAGGCGACCGGGTCAGTAACATGGATTATATATAAGGATTTGTTGATCGGCGGGGCCGGAGGGGGGGGGGGGTGAAATGTCGCTCGCTCCCAAACACCTTCGACGAGCGAGCCCTGGGCGTATTTTGTTCAAGAGTCCAAAAAAAAAAATGACCAGTCTTTTTTCCCTGATTCTTCTTCCGCGAAAGGTCCAAAAACAACCCCTCGATCTTCCCCAACGGTCTCAATTCCCCGGGAAATGCAACTGTTTCGACCCGGCGGCCCGCGTCATTTCCTTTGGCCGCGCCGAGCTGGCGTTTCTGAAAACAAAGGGGGGGGTGGAATCCACACTCAACAAACCTACCTGGTTTGGCCGAGTGCGGATGTATTGGGGCGGAGTAGCGTAAGGCGAGTATTGTCCGTGCTGAGCACACGTTGGGCGTGGCGCGGTTCGGCGTGTTCGTAGCGGTGACGGACGTGACCGGCGTTCACATAATGCGGCCACCACATAGTGGGGCTATCACTACCCGACGTCGACTTCCCGGCGCGCGTGGTCCTGTTCTGCCGCAATCTGCCGACCCTGCTCGCGCCCCTGCGCGTCGTTGTTCTCCGCGCCCACGACGTGGAGATTATCTTTGCCGACGTCGAGTCGGCCCTCTTCGCCTGAGGGGGTCGAGGGGCGGAGGGCCGTAAGGCGAGTATTGCCCGTGCTGAGCATACGTTGGGCTCGGGGCTGCGATTGATTGGAGAGCTAGCATAAACCCGCACAGGTCCCAAACTGCTGGAGGCGGCTTCGAGGACAGCCCTCTTGGATTTCGTATGCCCCCTTCTCGCTACCTGACGGGGTGTATTCACTTCGCGCGGGTGGGTATTTGCCTGCTTGGAGCTTTCCATGGATCGCTCTTTTGAGGGGAGCTGTTCCGGCTTCTTAGGAGGTGGGAGGCGGTGGTAGGTGCTCCGGCCGTGACCTGGCGGGACGCGGCAGTGCACTCGGTTGTGCAAAGCCCCCACCGGCCTGGGTATTTTCTTCCCGGCTGTCAGATTTGATGGATCTATAGGTACGTGGCTGTCAGATTTGACCTGCTGGGAGTTCTGATGGCTGGGGCCCATCTTACATAGGCACGGACGGACTTGTTGGTGTTTGCGCCATACCTCGGCTGCTGCCGCTGTGGTTGCTAGCTGGGTGGTATGCTCGCGTGATGTGCTCAGGAGCCGGCAATAGCGTAGATGCCATTTGCGCATCTAGGGGCTTTCCGTTAGCCTGAGCCAGTGTGTCGCGGTGGAGCTCGCCAAATGCTGCAGCAGTAGCAGCCACCGGGTTGATAGGCGGGGCGTTGTTGTGGTTGCTGTTGTTCGCGATGGAAACTGGTTGCTGTATTCGTGGAATCTAAAGCTGAGGAAAGAAAAAGGAAAGAAGGACCCAAGCTCGCGCGCAGAGAGCCTGGAGACTTAAATACAATGGAAAGCTAGGTTGTGGGTCACGTGGTAGGGCAAGCTTGGCACGGGCCAGGGCTTGGCGTGGGCCTACTTGTGGGTGCAACCAATCACGTGCGCCGTGTTAGCCGGCTGCCTTTGACACCTGCCGTGACACTCCTCGTCAGGGCTTACATTGATTGGTAAGAATTCCGGTACTTAATTTAACTAGCGATGCACGCAAAGATTTAGGTAGCCAAGGTTTTGCACATAAATCCACATATAAGCCTCCTCGTCCCGACTGTTCAACTACAGCAGCTCAAGGGAGCGCACCCGAAGAAAAAGAACGGCGGGAATAATACCAAGTTCACGGCCACGGAAGACCTTGCCTTCAAAGCTTGGTTGAACTTGGCGATTACCAACGCTATGTTTACCTAGGGAGCTAGCCGAGTTGCCAGCTTGTTAACAAGTTGCAAAAGGAACTCCTTACCCTGCATATCGACAGGTTATTAGACAGGGGAGTGGCTTTTACAACGGCTCTTCTGACGTTGAAGAAGGTAGTATTATAGTAGTTGTTGACGATGAGGATGAGAGTACGGAATTCGTGTAAGTGGCGATGGAGTCCCGGGCTTGCTATGACTCCAGTGACAACGTCTCCATTACTTCTCAGAAGCAATCCAATCGCTGTGATGGCGGCAGGCTTATGAATAACCGGCAATTACCAATTAACCCGAGTCCGACTGTCTTTCTCTCTCGTCATTATTTCCTACAGACCTTTGCTTGTCAGTCTCCTTGCTTATCACTTTCATGTTCATGAGGAAACAAACCTAGCCGCCGACAAAAGCGGGCCGTACAGCCCAATCAAGGCACTTGACCACACTCGCTCTCCCACAGCCACGCGCGCCCCGAAGCCGTCAATAAGCTCGACACGGCGGTCATTTGCCGGCTGGTGTGCTCCGCTTCTCTCGATACGGATCATTTGACCGACCGTCGGGGTTGGGGTCATAGGTGCGTATCTTACAGTCCCTGCAGACATCTTGAACCGGCTTGTCCTCGTGGTTGCCGCCGGCGCCGTAGCACGTCAGTCCGAAGTCGGCGCACTTGTCGAACTTTGCGAAGTTTCGGTGGCCGCAGGTGAAGAGGTAGTCGATCTGGAGGCACATGGTGCAAGGTTTTGTGTTGCACGTGATCTGGATTGACTGAGCATTGAATTGCCTGATTAGATGGTTCTAGAATACAGGTAAAAATCGTCTTCATGTAGCCCACAAGACCTCTGAATACCCCCACGGAAATCCGTATCCCGGCCGGGCCTTCAGGGCAACCGGAATGCCCTAGACTGAGCGGATCTCCGGTTGTGAGGGAGTCTGGAGGCATTCGGGCGTAAGCTAAGGAAATAAACAGAAACTAGGAAAGAGAATGGCTCATTTTGCACGCTAGGGTCAATTTTAGGGCGACACATTTTGCACACAAACCTAACACATAAGCCCAGCCAATTGCTCAATCCGACCAAATCCAATTTATCCAGTATTACTAGTGCCTAGTTGGCCCACACCACCAACAGGGCGCCCGCGGGGACTGGTGGATCGGATAATCCGCGCCCCCGGAGGGCTGCCCAAGAGGATAGTGGAGCAAGCTTGGCAAACCCCGCAGTTCCAACGTAGTTGCTAGCGTCTATAAGAGGGGGCCACCCCTTCCCTAATCTGCCGTTATTCTCTCTCTCTCTCAATATCAGCCAACCCAACCCAAGCAAAGCAACAACCAGGCCACTACTCTCTCTCTCAACATCAGCCAACCCAGGCAAAGCAACAGCCAGGCCATTCTCTCTCTCAAGATGGTCAAGACAGAGAACCTAGACGCCCTCAAGATAGAGGACCTAGACGACGCACCTACCATCTCTCCCTGGCCCTCGCAGCCAGCCTCGACCAAGCCGTTAGCGACGTCATCACTGGACCCAGAGCAGCAGCAGCAGCAGCAGCAGCAAGTCCACGACCAGCCGCCACGGCTCCTCCCCTCCCAACAACAACAACACCCATCGCAACACCACCCATCGCAACACCAACACCCATCGCAACACCACCCCTCCTCCCGCAATGATCAACAGTCTCAATCCAAACCCAAACCCAAACCGCCAGCAGAATGCTCCTTCTCCGCCAGCCCGAAGGTGATGCAGGCGCTGCATTTGGCGCGCTAGAGCCAGGAGTCCGAGTGCCACTACCAGATTAGGGCGGTACTGGACTCGGCGCTGGCCGAGGTGATGGCGCGGCTGTGGGCGGCGCCCGACAGCTACGTGGTGCGGCCCGACGAGTTCTCCCTGTTCAATTTTTTCCAGGGCAGGTTTGACAATACGGATCCCGTGATTATGGGTGCCAGGAGGCGGTATTGGCAGTTTACCCCTGCGTGATCAGGATATGGTTAGCGTTGGGTAGGTTGGGATTTAGTCGAGGTCTAGTAGAAATTACTTGTTCGCAACACTTTTGGCACGGAAGCCTGCCAAGCTTTTGCCTGTGACGCGCCATGATATCATGTGGTGTGTTGTTCGGGACCAGTCGGAAGGGTGCCATCCAACATAGAAAAGCACACGTCCCTTCTTTTTTTGCCCGTTCATTACATGTGTCGTCACTCGAGGAAGTTGGGCACCGTTTTTTTCGTTCGAAAAAATCGCATCGCAAAGCCAAGCGCAACCAGGGGGGGGGGGGGCGGGGGGGGACTGATGAGCCAAGAGAGGGACGCAAGAACACACCCACACTCCAAACCCCAACTTCTTGACCACCCACCTCATTTTTTTTTGGTTTTTTCCTCGGCGCTCTCCTCCCTATCGGGATTGCTTTAGCGCGTCTGAGAGGGGGACCTGTAATTAGTTCTAGATTAGTTGGGAACTAATCGAAAACGGGTTGTGAATGACTTACAATTCTTGCGGTTGATGGTATAGCAACCGTCGCATCTACCGGTCTTCCTGAATCCGGCATTGGCGCGCATCTTCGATTTGACATACTAGAAAGAAAAAGAGTCGGCCAAACTAGTTCCAAACCTGTTGGAAATCGATTTGGAATGCATTACTTACCAAGCCACGTCCGTTAAGCGGAAGCTCGAGCAAGGTAACCTTTGCCTTGCCCTTCTCTTCGAGCTGGGGAGTAGGCTCGCGCGGGGTAGCGGGTGGTCGCTCCTCGTCATTATTCTCATCCTCGTTGTTGTCCACGCCGTCCGTAGGCGGCTTGATGGCGTAGTCTATGGGGTTATCGTAGAAATCTATTCAGAATGAGTTTGGAACTAGTTCGAAACGCGTTGGTAATGAGTTGGAGAGTACTTACCAGCGATCTCTATATTAAACGAGATCGAATTAGCGCCGGAGCCCTTAGTCTTAATAACGACTCCTGTGCCCTTGATCGTGTGCTTCATAATGTGGTGTCGTAGGTTGCTAATACTACTAAACTTCGACTAGATTGATTAAGAATTAGTTAAGAACTAATTCAACCCCCGGATAATATGGTATAGTCGGGCACCGGATACCCGGCTTGCCGGGCTCCCTAAAGCGATAGTATAGCTCGCCCGGAGATAGCATGATCTCTTATTTCTAGTGATGAATTAGCTAAACGAATCGGGAAGGGTTTTGGAATCTTACCTCGTTGTACTCATATGCGGGAAGACCCTTAGGGCGCTGGGCATGACTACTATACTATTTGTAGCCCTTCTAAATGATTATTAGCTGCCAAACCCATTTAGAACTAACTCGGAAGGTATTGATTTAGCTGAACGGAGCCACCGTAGGCGAGCTTGCGAGCCGGAGGTGGCGTAGAGAGGGTGTCTCTTCTCTTTTACCGTGAGGGTGCCGAATATTTTTCGAACGCTGATTGGCTAGTTTACGTTTGTATTAAAATATAAGATAGGGACTAGTTAATCGGATGAACCTCAGATAGGTTAAGCCGTGAAATACCGCTTTACTATATCGTAGTTATATTAAGAAGGAGTAATTTCCTATTTAGTAGGTAGATATAATATTATTAATTTTTATATATATATTTTTAACTCTTTAAATAATTATATATAAATAATTATAAGAGATAAAATTATATAATAAATATATTGAAGGTTCTTATATAAATATATAATTATGAATATTTATAAGTCCTAAAAGTGGGTCCTTATATAAGCACTTAAATTAAATAAGTAGTATATAATATAATATAATGCTGAATAAAAATTCATAACTATATAATACCTTCTATATATAATTATTAGAAGTAATCTAATTACTACGTAATATAGCTACCTACAGCCTTGCTAACTAGCTACCGGCTGGCACTCGATTTCGATAGCTAGGCCGCCGTTCGGGCCACCTAGCCGCGGTTTAGGGCGGGCCGTTAGTTACGGCTAACCGGGCCGGCACAGCGTGAGCGTAAGCTAATAGGCTAACTAGGCCTTTAAATAAGGCTAATAACTATTAGCCGGACTATTAAATAGAGCCGAGTTCCGTTTAATAAGGTCCGATTAAGCCGGTATAATAAGGAGACCTTTTCCTACCTTTATATTTAGAATTATATATATCTTAATTAGTCTTTAACTAATTATAATAATTAAAACATTATTCTGCTCCACTTTTTCTACTCTTCATTATTACCTATTCTACCGTCCTTTACCGCTAACGAATCTCTCTCACGGAAGCTCCAAACCTAACCTTCCGTAAAACCTTTCTATAGCTACTATTCCTTTAACGCTTTAATACTTAATTAATGCTTTATCGATATAACCTCATTAATAATATTTAATTAATTCGAAGTTAATAATACTAATATAATAAGTATTATATTAGCTTCTTATATAATATTAGCTCCTTCTTTAACTAGCTCCCTCGCCTTCTTTATAATCTTAATTTTATTATTATATAACCTCGTTAAATGGAAAATAATAATATATATATAATTAGGGCTTTTTATACCGACTTTAGGGTTCGTTATTATATTATTAAGACTTAATTATAATATTTAATTATAAATTACCCCGGGTATTTAAACCTTTAAGCTAACGTTAAGTAGCTTATATAATTACCTAAAGACGGTAATATTATTAATAATATTACCGTTATTAAAGTTAATAAAGAAGTCCCTATTAGACCGTAAGTTATCTTTAATATTAATAATAAGGAAAAGGAGGACTTTATTAATTACGCCGTAATACCTAACCTTATTCCTATATAGGCTAATCTCACTCGATTATATAATTAAGTATATAGTAAAGAGTTACCTCTTTAATAACCGCTTATTTATAATTATATTAAGCTTCTTAGTATTAGGTTAACGCTCCTAAACGACCTTAATAATTATATCGCCCTTATTAGTTTCTCTATATTTACCCTTATACCTTAAGGCCTTAATAAGTATACGTTATCGTACTTTTGAATTATAAATTAGTTATCCTAAATAAAGTATATATTATTTTAATATAACGGCCGTTTCGCTTAATACCCTCGTTTCCTTTATATCGTCTTTAATATTATTATACGGGTATAAGTTAATAAGAGAAGTAACTAGTTAATTAATTATAATTATTAGTTTTTAATATATATATATTTTTACCTTATATAAAATAAATAATATAAAAAGAACTATAAGAGGTAAAAATATATAATAAATATATTTATACTACTTACGTAATAATATAACTATAAATAATTATAGGTCCTTATATAAGTAACCTTATATAAGCTATAAAGCTTATATATATAACGGACCTACGGACTTATTATAACGTAATATAATTATAACTACTTAATACCCCGCGTATACGGTCTTTAGAATCGATCTAACTACTATAGGTATTAGCCCCGTACGGCTAGGGTAGTAGGCGACCTTTAAGTAACCGGTTTTAATAGCTAGGCCGCTTATAGGGCTACTTAGCCGCGGACCGGGCCACCTGCCGGCTACTTATAATAGGCCCGGGCTAACTAGCCGCAGGCCCTGCCGGGCCGGCTACGACCTTAGCTAACGATCCTCTATTAGCTTTAGACCGTTATTCGAAGTATTAAATAGAGCCGAGTTCCGTTTAACCGAGTTAATATAAGCTAGTATAATAAGGGGTCCATTTCCTACCTTTATATTTAGAATAACTACATCTTCATTAGTCTTCGACTAATTATAATAATCTAAATACCATTCTGCTCTACTTTTCTTACTCTTTATTATTATCTATTTTACCGCCCTTCACCGCCTTCCTTTCTTACTTACGGAAGTCCAAAACCTAACTTCCGTAAAAACCTATTTATAACTACTACTCTTCTAACTACTTGAAATCTAATTAATGCTCTATTAATATAACCTCTTTAATAATAATAAATATTACGATTATTTCGAATCCCTTAATTAGTTATATAAGGCTCTTAATATAAATATACTCGACGGTTAGATTTTATTAAATTCTATTATAAGATCTTCTAACGTCCTCCGTAATACTCGGTCTTTTCAGAACTAATAATATTATAACCTTGAAGTTATATATTATAGTCTTAATTACCTTTATATCTTTTTAATATTTTCCGCTATTAATTTATATTAGGAATCCCTTATTAAGGTAATATTAAACTATACTATTTAACTAGCTATTAATAATATTAATAAATCCCGTATCGCTTATAAAAACCTTAAGGAAAACCCTTATATCGCGGCGTAATATTTTTACTATTATTTAAAGGTATTCTTTAAGGAGTATTTCTTTAAGAAGTACCTTATTATCGCTTATTAGATTAGGTTTAAGTAATAGGGTCGTAATAATACTTATTATTACGGCCTTTATTAAATTAAGGATATACGTACCCCGGGAATAGAAGGATTCGTTAATTAGATTTAAAAGGATAACTTCTTACGCCTTTAAGGCTTTTATATTACCGCTTCTAATTCGGAGCCCAGCCGTTACCCCCTTTTATATAAATCTAATCCTCTTAACGTCGTTCTTAATATTAATACTTCTTTTACGGCTCTATTAAGTATTCTTAATTATATTTCGAAATATAACTATACCGAAGTATATTACCTTTAGTATCGTTAACTTCTTAATAAAATACTCTTACGCGATAAGCTATACCGGTTCTATTTTAAACGCACTTTCTATAAGCTCGTTATTCTTATACGTAAAATAAACCCTAATTATAAGATATTTAATAGTACCCGCCTAAATAACGGGAGGATAAATAATTATATTTAAGGTATTATTTTAAATTAGCTAATTAATACGAACTTAATACCTTATACCTCTTTTTATATTATACTTAATTATATTATTAAATATTATACTAAAACCGAATAATAGACTTAACGTATTTATATAACGTACGCCTACTCATAACGTACGCTTACTTTCCCTACCCTAATTAAACTTTCACACGATATTATAAATTCCTTTATAATAAAATATACCCGCCGTATAAAATAAAGTATAAGTATAGCTTACCGTTTCAGTTATAGAACGTAATAAGAAACTTCGCCTTAGAACCGTTGTCACGGTCGCCACAGGGGCTCACATAACAGGATTGATTCTATTAGCTGCATTGTATTTAGGGTGTGGCCTGTGCGCACAGCTCGCACGTGCTCAGCCTTTGGCTCGTACCATAACCTATTTCCCCGCGCCCTGCGCGGTCCCTGCGATAGATCTTCTTTTTCCTTCCTTAGCTTTAAATCCACATTCGTTACTATATTGAACCGTTGACTTCCTTACGGGCCGTCACATTATTTAAAGCTCATTTCTACACGCTTGAGAAAGGCTGTAGATCTTATTCTTCTTTTCTAGTAATTACGCGCGCGATTTTTTTTCCATTCAAATACCAACTTGGCCGCGGTCAATAGCGCGAAAGACAGCCCACTGGTCGGCATACTTCGCGGGCCCCAGTAGCCAATCGATAGGTCCCTGAATGCCCTTAATTTCGTCGCCCTTAATCGCTTCCGACCTAACGACCTGAACGCCCAGGTTTTTAATCACCGAAATCTTCCCTGCTTTTCCAGTAGTGTGCGAGAAAGTAGAACCCTATGGCCAGGTAGCGGACCGCCGGACCCCGAACCCGAACCTGAACCCCGAACCGAACTGAATAGACTTGAACTCAATATTCGGACCTTCGTCAGGTTGACCTTCGATCAACCTTCCACGAAGCCAGCCGACTAGCCCGATCGATCGGTAAGATGAACTCCGATAACCAGATCTTTCAACTTCAATATGCCGTTAATCAGCATGAAGAAACCATTAAGGCGTTGCACCAAGACAATAATAATCTTACCGCCAGGCTCACGACCTTGGAGAGCAATATATCGTTAATCACAGAGCTGTTAACTAGCCGAAGCTCCCGCCCGAAGGCGAGCATTCCTAACCCAGAGAAATTTACCGGCTCAGAGTTTTCTTAGGATACTTGGTTCCCTGCTATCAAGGCCAAACTACGAATCGATGGACCTGCGATCGGAAACGACGAAGCCTAGTTTTTCTACGTCTACGGCCGACTTGATCCAAAGATTCAAGCCTTGGTAATGCCTCAGCTGACCGAAGCTGAAGATAACGATACGTACGACGCTTAGACCCTATTGGATTAGTTGGAACGTCTATACGACGACCCCAATAAGGTCGAGAACGCACAAGACAAGTTCTATACGAGTAAATAACGTAATGATAAAGCCATTACCAGCTTCCTTATACGTTTCGAGCGGTTGATGTATAAAGCCCGAGCCAATCACTAGCTTGACGATATTAAGATCTCCCTCTTACGCCGGGGACTTAATAAGGCCACTCGCGATCGCCTCAAAGTCCAACTCAACGTCCCGAAGGACTATAATGACTTCGTTAAGCTTCTTTAGAAGTTGAGCGGCCCTGGTATTCATCAGATAGGTCAATCGCACGGCAGCTTAAAGGACCATATAGACAAGATGGATATTAGCCATATTAGCAACTTCAATATTGAAGATATGGAATATATTACGGACTTAGAACCTTCCGAGGATGACCGCTCGGAATGCCCTCAACCCCGCGAATATATTGATCTGGCTGCCCTGCGTACTGATAAAGCCCGGATGGATCAATAATTTTACGATGACCTGTCTGATTGACCGGTCTGACAACTGCCTATTAAGCTATAGCGCGTCCTAACAGACCTGTATAACACATACCTATATATTAGTCCTTATACCTGCATACAGCTACGAACGACTGTCAATAGCCCGACTGATAGTTCCTGACGGCCCGTTAACAACAACTTCGTCTTTAAATACGGAAACCCCGGATTTGAACGATTCAGGCCTTACGGCTTGACCTGACGGTTTTCCAAGGATGGATTTGAACGCATCGGGGCGATGCTTTTTTCGAGGGGGGGATGATGTCACGGTCGCCACAGGGGCTCACATGACAGGATTGATTCTATTGGCTGCATTGTATTTAGGGTGTGGCCTGTGCGCACAGCTCGCACGTGCTCAGCCTTTGGCTCGCACCACAACCTATTTCCCCGCGCCCTGCGCGGTCCCTGCGATAGATCTTCTTTTTCCTTCCTTAGCTTTAAATCCACATTCGTTACTGCATTGAACCGTTAACTTCCTTGCGGGCCGTCACAACCGTTATAAAACGGTATTCGGTTAACTAAAGAATACTAAAGCGACGACGGAACGGAATACTCCCGCGAATAGATATAATCCCTAGTAATAAGAATTTAAATTCTCTTAAAGAAGAGGTTATTATACGAAGGATCCTCGACCTATATAAGTAAGGATTTTCACTAGGATACGACTTAGTAAAAGATATAGCTAACTTATTACGCGTAACGCGTAACGCATTATACGTCGGACTACGCTAGGCTTCTAACTTCGTACGACGATAACTAAAGCTCCGGACGTATTAGTCGCGTCCGTATAATTACTAAAGGGCCAAATACGAAGATCTAAAGATAATTAGCGTATGGTTTAACCTTATTCGTAATATAATCGCGAAGTATAGAATCTAGGAGTCGGATATTTAGAATTTCGACGAGACTAGGTTTTTAATAAGCTAGATCTCGCCTACCCTCGTTATTACCTCGTCTAATAGTTGCGGGAGGGTAAAGAAGGTCTAGCCTAGTAATTAGGAATAGGTTATAGTAATTTAAGCCGTATAATCGAGCGGCTATACTATTCCTCCGTACGTAATTATTATAAGGAAAGTATACCTTAAAAGCTAGTATTATAATAGCCCTTTCCCGCCCGATTAGATAATTAATCTTTCTAATACGGACTAGACTAATAACTAGATTAGTATTAATTAGATTAAGTATTTTAATAAGTACTCTCGTCTTTATACGATAGGTAGAAAGCGTCTTCTAATCCTAAATAAGTATAAGAGCTACTACTCGTTTAAGTTTAAGAATTATTATAAGTTTAATAATATTATTACGCTTTATATACCTCCGTACTTATCTTATTTAATCTAGCCGCTTAATATTAGCTATTTCGGCGTATTAAAGTAATCGTATAATAAGGAAATCGAATAACTTATACGTTACTATATCTATTATATCGCGAAACCGGACTTCTTTCTCGCCTTTTATAATGTATTTTATATAACTTTTCTACTTAAAAACGTATAAGGAGGATTCTGAGGGGTAGGGCTTATACTATTTAACCTAGAGAGGGTAATTTCCTAATTAGATATAAGGCTTCGTACGCTAATACCCCTAGCTACCTTTAAGATCTTATATAATACTTAGGTCTTTAAGATATTATAGAATATAACTAAGGCCTTATTTTAATTAATATATATTAAAGATCGTATTACTAGGTATTAAGGTAGCTCTCTAATACTAATTCTTAAAGCTCTTAACTAAATTATAAAAGGTACGATAAAGGTTATATATAAGATAATTGTTGGAATCACCAGGGTACTGGTACTAGAATCAACAGATGCGCTGCGCGCCGTAAGCTGGTGGTTCAAGTGATGGATTCGTTATGTGTTTTATCTATCTGTTCCCCTGAGCGGGCCGCTCCAGATATCTGGGCCTGCGCCACCATAGCCACGGTGTGGCTAAGTCGCAGAGCCGTGGCGCCACCACAGCCACAGTGCGGCTGAGCCGCAGAGCCCCTTGACTTATATGCGCGTTATTCCAATACTGGAAAAACCTCTCTTTTGAGGCTGGAAAAACGCGCTGCAGATATATATACATATACACTTCGAAAAGGGACGAATACACTTCTTCCACCCGGCCTCTCTTACCGAGAGACCCATCCTTCCATGCGGACCGTAAGGCTGTTGCCGCCGATGAACCGTTCAAGGGCCCGGTTCGGTATGGCCTTTGTTAGGGCGTCGGCTGGGTTGTCGTCGCCGTAGATCTACCTGACTTCGTGTAGCTCACGTCGCTCGTATGACTGCCGTAAGGCCATAATATCGATCATCAGCCTCTTTTCCTTTATTGTCCCTAGCTTAACGAGGCACTCGTATAGCGAGTACGAGTCTATACAGATAACCGTAGGTACGGTAGGTAGGTTGAGGTGCTTGGTGACCATCTGGATCGTAGAAGCCAGGGCGTAGGCCATGTCTACGCCGGCTACTATACTATAGACCTCGGAAGCGAGTACGCTATATATGACTCGCTTACTCTTTGTACTAGAGAAGTGAATGATATTACCGTGAATAGTGAACTGGGACTCTACCGTATCCTCGTTAGCCAGGATAATCACGAAGCCGAGTTATAATATGAGGTCCCGGTTATTAGCGAAGGAGCCGTCGACGAAGACGAAGAGCTTCGTATTAGTTAGGTCTAGGGGGATAAACGTCAGCCCTCGGTCTTAGTTACTAATCTGCCACTCTATACGTCGGTTGAGGGCCTTGAAGTCCTCTAGTATAGGCTCCTGGTATTGTACTACGCTTAATAGGTCGAAGTAGGCCTCAGGCTGATAGATGGAGGCGATATACGCACCGCGGGCCCGCTATTCGACGTACTACTGTTTGGCGTCAACTACGTTATAGTCAGCGGGTCGTAGCCTACTGGCCTGGCCTTTCTGCCGTAGGGTGATCGTATCGTTAGTGAGTGTGGCGATCCCTCCGTTGAATACCAGTAGTTCCTTTAAAGTCAGGACCTACTTAGGCTTTATACTAAATACGGCCTCTTATAGCTGTCTTTCCTTAGCGTGGGAAAAGGCCTCGGTTAATAGGCCGATCGTATTATCGGTCTGCATTCCGATATAGGCAAATTCCGGGTTTTCCGGGTTGGAAATTAGCAAGTAGGGGTCGTACGTAGATGTCATTATCTGGAGCTTCTCTAAGTGATGCTTATAATAGGTAGCCCACTAGTGGGTTCCTGCCTTAGCCAGGCCGTATAACGGCTTAATCACACGCATCACGGTACCTTCAGGGTACTGGTCCCGGATTTGCTTGGGTAGGTAGGCTAGGATTTCGCGGTTGAGTGTCACGGCATGTGTCAGACAAGTGGCTGGAAGGACTGGATTGAGCCTAGCGCCTTAGCATTAGGCTAGCGCCTTGGCATGCAACTCGCACGCCCTGAGGCCGCGTAGGATTTACGGTGTGGTCAGTGCTGAGCCCTCATCACGTGACCTACACCTACCTTACTTCCTCGCCGCGCCCGGGCATTAGATTCTTCTTTTCCTTTTTCCTTCTTTAGCTTTAGATTCTACGAATACAGCGACTATATACAGCCCTACCTCATTCGGTTAACTATACGGTAATAATCTAAAGCTCAATCTCTTTACTCGCCTAGGAAGGTAATTGAAAAGAATATCCCACTAGAAAAAACCCGCGATCGCTACGAGTACGCGACCGCCGACCAGGAAAGACTACATTACTCCAAGCGGGGTAATAGGGCAGAGATAGTAGACGGTAAGATGCCTACCATTAACGACGAGGCCATATAGGCAGCCCTATAGGCCGTAATTGAGGAAGTCAACTTCGATCGTGATGGCTTTATGAAGATTCACCCTCGTAAGAAGAGCGAGACGACGTTGGCACTTATTATAAAGGAAGTCGAGATAGTTATAAGTACTACGAAGGCGCCGTCCGGCGTAGTATCTATAACCGAGGGCCGTAATAACCCCGACCGTATCGACACCCGCGACTTCACGACGCGTATCGTAGCCGAGATTAATAGCGTTAAGTTTACCGCTTCTATTAACGACGTTAATAATGACCTTCAAGAGAAGTTGTCCGACTTGGCCGCTTTGTTCGTTAAGCGAAATAAGACTAGCCCGATAATGCCCTTCTATATATGGCTAAGTAACGATATTACCTTCGAAGGACCTATAGATCTTAAGGATTTCGAGCATATCTCGACCGAGTACCTAGATGAATACTTTTAGGAGTTCAAGCTCCGTACGCTTATAGTTCATACTTTATACGAGTAGATATTATAGTTATATAGTATTACCCGATACTAGTCAGTCATTATTAATAATATTAAGACTTGGGCTACCCGTATTCTTGCCTAGACTACGCGATCGGTTGCTACTATAACCCCGGTTATAGACCTAGCTAGCGCTAGTAGAAATAATGATAGACTTATCGTCGAGATAACGGAAGCCCTTAGCGAGAAAGACATCGTTATTTAGCGTATATAGGATAAGATTAACGAGCTAAGTCGTACTATTACTAATAACGTTATTAACGGCTTAATCCGTAGCTCTATACCTACTACGAACGAGAGCTCGACGCGACGAAGCGCTAAGACGGCAGACCCTCCCCTCTTCTATAATAATAAGGAGAAGGATACGATTATATTTAATACTTGGATCCGTTAGATTATTAATAAGTTAGATATTAACGCCGATTACTTCGATAACGACCGGGCTAGATAGTCTTATATTGAACTTCGCTTGGCTAGTAAGGCCTCATACTAGCTAGAGCCCTACCTAGAAGAGACCTATCCTAACTAGATTAAGACCTTAAACGAGCTATTAGCCTAGCTTAAGAACGAGTTCCGTAATATCAATCGCGTGGAAGAAGCTAATTAGGAGTTTAATAAGCTATAGATAAAGCTAGGATAGGATTATAACGAGTTCCGTAACGAGTTCGTTCGGCTTACTAGCGAGTATCGCCGCGATCGCTCCGAGTGGAAGACCGAGTTCAAGCGTCGCCTTACCCCTACGTTCTAGGATAAGTTAATCCGGGATTATATTAACGATAAGGTGGACTTCGAGATATACGCCAAGCTAGGTTCTGAGTACGCCTTAAATATGAAGCTGGCCTAGAGAGCTCGCCAGGTAGCTAAGAAGGACGATAAGGGTGGGAATAACTTAGGAGGATAATAGGGTAAGAATAATAACCCTTATCGCCCAGCCAACCGCTCGGTAACCCCGAGCGCCAACCTCCCCGCTAGTTATAAGAAACCTAACGCCGAAGAGATTAAGAAGCTATACGCCGAGAAGCGTTGCTTTATCTATTAGGAGTAGGGTTATACAACTCGCGACTATCCCCAGAAGACTATATCGGGCCCGACGAAGGAAGCTCGACTCTAGTTAGTTATCGAGCGTTACGTAGCTAAGGAGGACGATACTAAGACGTCGTTAGGTACTAATAACTTATCGGAAAACTAAGTACCCTAGGGTAATTGGACTCCCTCCTAGGGGAAGTATTAGTATATACGGTTAGAAAGATAGATAGGAACGAATAGGGTATTAGCCTACTAGCCAAATACTTGGGCGGCCTTATATTCCTTATTAGCTATAAGATAGTAAATAATAGACTCTCTTTGACTATAAAAGATATACTAGTTAATATAGGAGCGAATAGAGAGATATTCGTAAGCCGTAAGTTTACGTAAAGGATAAAGGACCTACTTTAGGTCTTACTAGTTTTCGACCCTAAACCTAGGTTAGTAGGCGGGTACGATAATGGATTATAATAGTCTATTAGAGAGCTATTAGGAGTTAATATCGTTATATAAAACCGAACTATAAGGGATAGATATTTGATCGTCCTCGATAACTATATTTATAATATAATAATCGGTAGGAAGTGGATATACTACTACGATATTATCCCCGACGTCCGCCGAAGACGGTTACTCTTTCTAGAAGATTGGGAACTAGACCCCAGCTAGTAGACTAATATACTTATAGACGAGTTAGAGTTAGGGAAGCCAGACCCTATATACCAGGAAGATACGAAACGACGAGAGGTCGCTATGGAGAAAGAAGATAAGCGACGCCGTAACGGGAAGATAGTACGCGCCCGTATCAATAAGCTTGAGCGATAGGAGAAAGCCGAGTTTACTATATATAATCCCCAGGAGCTAGAACCGGTACTAGTTATAGCGATACCGCAGTTCCGGCCTATACTACTTTAGAGACCGGCTCGTCTACTAAACGGTGACTATATCGATCGAGACGTTAACCGTATAGAGCGTCTTCTATATTCCGCCCCCCCTAAGAAAGTGCCCTTACCGCCGCCTAAGAAGAAGGATCCTTTCCCCGAACGGGACGTATAAGGTCCTTACCGAATATAACGAGATAGTATTAGTTAGTATAAGGAGAGGCCTATCGAGATATCTATACTAAACGAGACCGCTTTCAAGTTATCCTCTAAAGGAGAATAGATATATATTATAACGCTTTACGAGCTCGATAAGCGTATTGGGGAATTTAGAGAGATAACCGACGGGTCTAACGGTTTAGACTAAGACGATGATAAGCTTTAGGAGCGAGTACTTAATAAGCTCCCCTCACCCTATTACGACTTTTTAGACGTCTTTAGTAAAGTATAATTAGACATTTTAGCTCTATAACGCGGACCTATTAATTATAGGATCCGCCTAATACCTAGTAAGGAACCCGAAGACCTAGGTTATAGCCCGCTATATAAGATATTACTAGAGGAGCTGGAAGCGTATAAGGAATATATTATAGGGGCCCTTAAGAAGGGGTTTATATAGACTAGTAGTACGCTATAGGTAGTACCCATCCTATTTACTAGGAAATAAAACGGCGGGCTACGCTTCTACGTAGACTATAGGAAGCTGAACGCGTCGACCGTAAAGGATAGAATACTACTACCGTTAATTAACGAGACCCTAAATCGCTTAAGCAAAGCGAAGATCTTTACCAAGATAAATATACGGCAGGTATTCCACCGTATCCGCATCTACCCCGAAGACGAACCCCTAATAATATTCCGAACGAGGTATAGAATATATAGCTATAAGGTGATACCTTTCGGACTTACTAATAAGCCCGTTACCTTCTAGAGGTTCATTAATAACTGCCTATTAGGTTACTTGGATAACTTCTATAGCGCCTACCTAGATAATATCCTTATCTATTCCGAATTAGAGGAAGAGTATATTGAATATGTCCGAAAGATTCTCGAGCGTCTAAGAGAAGCGGGCTTATAGGCGGATATCGATAAATACGAATTCTACATTAAGGAAACCAAGTACTTGGGATTTATTATAGGTATCGATAGCGTGGCCGTAGACCTAAGTAAAATAGATATCGTACGGGACTGGCCGGAGCTAGATACGCTCAAAGGTTTGTAGTCCTTTCTAGGGTTCTACAACTTTTACCGACGATTCGTAAGAGGCTATAGCGCGATAGCGAAACCGCTCATAGCCCTGGCCAAGAAGGGAGAAGTATTTAGATAGATAGACGACTACTAGATCGCTTTCGATACCCTTAAAGAGCGCTTACTATTAGTACTAGTCCTAAAGTACTTCGAATATGGTCGGGAGATACGTATTGAAATAGATATATTAGGAGGAGTCGTTACGGGAGTACTAAGCTAGAAGTACGATAACGACTAGTACCCGGTAGCCTTCTTCTTAGAGATGATAAAGGGAGTAGAGCTTAACTACTTCATTCACGATAAGGAACTACTAGCGATAGTTCGAGTACTATAACACTAGCGAAGCGAGCTGGTCGGTCTCTAACACCAGGAGCCCTTTATCGTATTTTCCGATAACGATACGTTAAAATACTTCGTAATAAAGAAGCTTCTTAATATTAGGTAGGCCGGATAGGCTAAGGAGCTTTCGGGATTTAACTTCCGTATTGAATATAGGCCGGGAGCCTTGAACGCCGTAGTAGACGCCCTTATACGACGCTCTTACGAGCTCAAGACCTAGAAGGAACGATAAATGGCCTACCGAATAGTATAGATATTCTAGGAGCAACCTAACGGGAGCTTCGTTATGGCCCTCGACTATGTAGACTTCATTAACGAAGTGGCCCCCTTACTCTCGCTAGTACGTATAGTAGAAGACGACGAATACGTCGAACTCGGAGACGAGGAAGAAGATACGCCCGTAACCTTATCGGTTATAGCCGTATTAGACGAACCGCCAGAGATTTCGGGATACGAGCTAGTAGACTAGTTGATTTAGGCGAACCGAATAAGCGACTCGCTAGTAGTCTACCGCGAAAGGGCTCGTTTGGAGGAAGAAACGAAGCTATCTATAATAATAAACGGCTTATTATTAAGAGAGGGGAGCCTAGTCGTTCCCGATTACGATAATTTGAGGACTAGGATTATCGATAATATCTACTCTAGACTCCCTATAGCCCACCCCGGCCGGAATAAAACCAGGAGGCTCGTTAAGGACCTATACTGGTAGGCCGGTATAGGAGCCGATATCGATAGATTCGTCGTTAACTATAAATGTAAATTAGCTAAGGCGCCTTACGATAAGACCCCTAGTTTGCTCTACCCTATTCCGCCCCCCCTGAGAATTTGGAGCTCTTTGGTAATAGACTTTAAAGAGATGCTAAAGGATAAGTACGGTTACGATAACTTATTTACGATTATCGACTGGTTGAGTAAGCTATCGTGGTATATACCGTACGATAAAATAGTTACGAGTAAGGAAGTAGCTCGTATATATTATGAAGGCCCTTACCGAATTCTGGGCTTACTAGATGAGATTATTAGCGATAGAGGACCGTAGTTTACGTTGGACTTTACGGACGAACTAGCGAAGATTATAGGTATTCGGTAGAAGCTCTTATCGTTAGGATATAAATAAATAGTAGGATAGGTCGAAAACCTATACTAGTGGATAGACCAGCGCCTTAGGATGTTTATTAATTATTACTAGGACGATTAGTTACGGTATATACCGGCTATGGACTTCGTATAAGGTTCAATCCCGTAAAATAGTACCGGAATATAACCTTACGAGGTGGTATTCGGATTCCTAATGCCTATATATTTCGATTGGACGGCTCGGTCTAATTTGATAAACCCAGACCTACCTAGAATAGAGAGGCTTAATAGAGAACAGGCTTAATAGATAGCCGATACCCTGAGAGCCTATATTAAGAAGGCCCGTAAAAGCATTACTAGGGCGTAAGAAAAGTAGACCGTAGAAGCTAATAAATATAGGCGGGAGCTAGACTTTGATATCGGGGACCGTATATATATCGTGAAGTACGCCTAGGCAACGGATAGGCCGAGCACGAAGCTGGATTTCCCGCTCATATAGTAGTACTTCAAGATTCTTGAACGTTTAGGAATAAACAAAGACGGTTACGACTATAAACTGGAAGTTCCTAAGGGATAGAGAGGGATAGACGTGTTCTACGCTAATAGGTTAAGACTGTACCCGAATAACCCTCTTCCTAGCCAAGAAGACCCGAACCCCGACGGCGATATAGTTAATAATAACTTGGAATGGGAACTTGAGAAGGTATTATCCTCGCGATCTTACTATAGCAAGCTCCAATACCAAGTCGCTTGGAAAGGATAGGCTACGGACCCTAAGTAGTACTACGTAGAGAACTTCAAGAACGCACCAGAGCTACTCAAAGCCTACCACGACGAGTATACTAATAAGGCCGGACCACCACTACGATTGAACGAATGGCTACTCGTAGTATAGGAGGATAGATTCGACGAGCCGCACCAGGACGATAATAAGCCCGTAGTACAGGGGCGACCGTTACGCAGGGTAACGCGATAGCGATAATTAATCACTTAAGAACGCGCGGCCACGCGTTCGAACCCTGGCCGGGGTAGCCTACGGCTCATTTTTTGCTCAATTAAGGGGAATTAACGGCGCTTCGGGACGAAGCTTTTTCCGACCGGGGGGTAGTATCACGGTATATGTCAGACAAGTGGCTGGAAGGACTGGATTGAGCCTAGCGCCTTAGCATTAGGCTAGCGCCTTAGCATGCAACTCGCACGCCCTAAGGCCGCGTAGGATTTACGGTATGGTCAGTGCTGAGCCCTCATCACGTGACCTACACCTACCTTACTTCCTCGCCGCGCCCGGGCATTAGATTCTTCTTTTCCTTTTTCCTTCTTTAGCTTTAGATTCTACGAATACAGCGACTATATACAGCCCTGCCTCATTCGGTTGACTGTGCGGTGATATTGAGGGTAGTTTCTGACTGAACGTAGGCCTGTATAATATCCCATAGCCAGGTAACCATACCGCGTTATATAAGCGAGGGAGCGAGGGCCAGAATAAGGCGTTAACTAGCCCGCTGGATCGTTGGCGACTGGGTCAAAATAGACTCTTTACTATCGTCTACGTAGCCTTAGATAACGAGCCGTGACTTCTCGTAGGGCGTGGCGGTATTCTTACCTTTGACTTCGTTAACGATACGGGACTTGAAGATACGTTAATGGCCCTGGTTATGGCCATAAATGAACTCGAATACTCCCCGGGCGATTAGACTATCAATCTCTTATTAAGTAGACCTTTCGAACGGTACGCCCGGTATAGTAATCTTACCTTCGGTACGAAGTCGTATTAATAACGTAGCGTCGGCCTACTCCTTATTTATTAAGAAGCTCTCGGGGGTTCCAGTCTCTTAAAGGAAGATCCCTTACGGGTTCTTACGGGGGCGACCGCGGCGGCGTGGTCTAACGGTGATTACGTCTTCCGCTTCGCTTTCCGGGGCCGGGTTAACCTCAGGGAGCGTATTAACTTCAGGGGCTATAGTGGCTAATAATGTGGCTAGTGGTATAGCTGGTAGCAAAGCCGGGTCGTCGTAGTAGGGCTTGACTACGGTAGATCGAAAGGTACGCGGGCCGTTATTCATCTCCAGGGTGTAGGTTTCTCCGTTAACTACGATTAGTTTGAAGGGTCCTTGCCAACCGGCTTTTTCGCGCCACACGCGAACACGGGAGCCAACTAGGAGTTGAACAGTCCGTACGGTATTCGGGCCGTTGCGGGTTACGAGGGCGCCGTTGACCTATCGTACGGCGTAGAGCTATTTAACTACGTCAGTGGCTTTCTTGACGGCTAATATACGTTGTCTTATCGTGGGCGAGGGCGCCGAATCCTCGGTCAGCCGAGGGTAGGCGCCGAAGACCAGGAGGGTGGGGACAAGGCCGTCGGGGCCGGCCGTATCGTTAACGGCTTTGACTACTATTTACAACGCCGCTTCCGGGCTGGCTTCGGGGTCTTCGGCCCTGAAGATGGTATATGCCCGGCGTAGTGGTACGTAGTAACGTTCCACCTTGCTAATACTATTGTGGGCTTTAATAGGTATCTCTTTAATCGAGATCCCTATCTCCCTAGCCGACTACCGGAACTCGGTCGATTAGAACGAAGTGCCGGCGTTAGTGACCAGCCAGTCGGGCGGCCCTTGGTATATATTGATCTAGTAAAGGCAAAGGGCTTCCTAAACGAGTTTTGACGATATATCCTTTAGGAACTAAGCCGCTAAGAAGGCTATAGCCGTATTAACGACGTGAAGGATAGGGCGGCCGTCGAGGTATAATATATCGATAACGACCTCGTAGTTGAACTCGCAGTCGTCGTGGAGGGTGAACTTGAACCGGGCCGGGCGGCCCGCGTTCATCTGGTACTGGTGGTATACCCGGTTAAGGAACTCGAGGGCTCCGAGTTCCACAGGGTGCCCGGCTGTCTTTAAGACCTTATATAGGCGGGCGACCGACGGGTGGCCGAATCGGCGGTGGAGTCGGCGTAGTTCTATATCGGTAAGGTAGTTGTATACGAGGGTCTTTTCCTTCGTTAGCTGAAGCCAGGGGTGTCCCCATTTCCGTATAACGGGGACGGTGAGGTTACCCTACTATAGCTAGTTCCGTAGGTTATCGAACTTCAGGCCCAAGCGGTCCATATCCTGAATGTATAGTAAGAACGGTGTGTCCGCGGGGACTACGTAGAAGCCGATCGGGCCGAAAGGGGTAGGTACGGTGGTAGTACCGAGGGGAGTAACCGGGCCGGGCGGCCCGCGTTCATCTGGCACTGGTGGTATACCCGGTTAAGGAACTCGAGGGCTCCGAGTTCCACAGGGTGCCCGGCTATCTTTAAGACCTTATACAGGCGGGCGACCGACGGGTGGCCGAATCGGCGGTGGAGTCGGCGTAGTTCTATATCGGTAAGGTAGTTATATACGAGGGTCTTTTCCTTCGTTAGCTGAAGCCAGGGGTGTCCCTATTTCCGTATAACGGGGACGGTGAGGTTGCCCTACTATAGCTGGTTCCGTAGGTTATCGAACTTCAGGCCTAAGCGGTCCATATCCTAAATATATAGCAAGAACGGTATGTCCGCGGGGACTACGTAGAAGCCGATCGGGCCGAAAGGGGTAGGTACGGTGGTAGTACCGAGGGGAGTAACTACGTCGCCTTGGCCGAACTTGATCGTGGTTTCCGCTATTGACGGTCCTAGCCGAAGGGACGGTAGCTCTCTCTGGAGGGTACGGAACTACTGGTGCCCGGCTGTTGAGAGGCCTGCCGCCCCGGTATCGGGTATAATACCGTGGAACTCCGTAGCTGAGTAACGGCCATCGATGGTGAAGACTAAAGCGGGTTCTTGATCTTCCTGCCCTCCAGCCTCCATAAAGGGGTCCTCCTTCGTTAGGCCGTGCCGTATAGAGTTATCGGCAAGTAGGGTAGCGATTACGTGGCCGTCGGCTGGCGTAGAGCCTTGGAAAAAGGTGCTTTGGAAGCCGTTACCTTCGTCTTCCGACTAGTCGCTTTCTTTAGGGTCCTATAGGGTCGAGGTATCGTTACCCTCGGGGTCATCGAAGCTCTGGGTCCCTTCGTACTAGGCTAGAAACTGGGCGTACGTGGTTAACGGTTATTGGCCGGCGTACTTGCTCTTCTTAAAACGGTTGAAGGCCAGGCGTCTTTCTTCTGGTATGTGGATCGTTGACTAACAGCCAAGCTTGCCATATACGTAGCACTTCATACCTGACGGGGGTCCTTTTGCCGGGAAGCTACGGCCCTTACGTCCGAAGCGTGCCTCTCGGCCGTTGCCTTTGAAGGTCCGGTTAGTCTAGTACTGCTGGGGATCTCTAGGGCCTAAGGTATTGGACTATTGTCTCTAAGCTTCGGCTGAAATGTTGACTACTGACCGTAGCTGGCTACGTACGCCTTCGTAGGTTATAGCCGGGTTATATAGACAGAGTGTACATTCCGGGATCCCTCGGCAGGCGTTGAGGACTTATATACGGAGCAGTTCTTCTGACTGGCTGATAGTCGGGAGGGTGCGTTAGATCTTAGTAAGCTTATTGAGTAAGAGCTCGAGGTATTCGATCCTTGGTTTCCCTGGGTTCTCGTCGATAACCTTGTATAGGGTAGTATTATTCCACTCCAGTAGGCGTAACTAGTTATTTTCTTCGCTTTCGAATTGGGCCTTAATCCGGGCGATCACCGTAGCGAAGTCGTAGTTATACCCGTAGAGCCAGTCGTAATAGTAGGTCAGGGCGCGGCCCTTTAGCATACTCGGGAAGGTCGCGGTATACTAGCCCTGAGAAATACCAAGACGGCGGTAGTAGTCTTAGAAAATCACTAGCTTAGAAGCGAGTATATTATATACCTCGCCGCCGTACTTTATCTCGTCGTTATATATCTTGGCCAGGTCTATAAGTTACTTCGCGATGGGGGCGTCTTATGGTATTAATACGGGCGGGTAGTGAGGGCGGCCGTACCTAAAGTCCTGCCCTTAGAGACTACGTTGAGGTCTCTCGGTAAGGGGCTCCCGAAGCGGCCGTATAGGTGGCTTCTCGGGTTCCGGTAGGTCGTCGTTAGGTTCTTGGATCTCCTTAAGGAAGGTAGGGTTAAGGATGTTCATCTTGAAGGCCTTACTCCGTCCTTTCTCGTATTTGACCTCTATGTTGGACTAGAGGTGGAAGTCCTTAGCCGTAGCTGCCCGGTATAGGTTATTATAGACCCTATCACCGTCTACGGCCACGAAGACTCCGTTGCCTCGGAGCCAGTTGCGGAGGTTGGTCTGCGCTCGGCCCGGGACCTTCGCCTAAGCGGCGCTGTCCCAGTGCCCGAATTCTTCAGTGAACTATACCCACGCGTATCTTCCTATCAGGGCCTTATTCTGCTAGTATTGTAGTAGAAAGTGAACGTAGCCACTAATCTGCTTGGTCGTTGGTGAAGTGAGTTGATCGAACTTGGTTAGTTCGCCCCAGGTTATAGGGTCCACTTCGCCCTGAAGGTCGGGTGGGATCGCGGGTCCCGGGCTACGGGGGGGTTCTTGATAGGCCAGTCGGCTAGGCGAGGGTTCCGGGGACCCGGTACTCTTGTCTTCAGGCATCGTGGCTATCGTGGAGGTAAAGGGGTCTGGGGAGGGGCTGTAGGCTCGGAAACGAAGGACTTGGAGGAGCCGTCGGTAGGCTCGGAAACGAAGGACTTGGAAGAGCCGTCGGTAGGCTCGGAAACGAAGGACTTGGAAGAGCCGTCGGTAGGCTCGGAAACGAAGGACTTGGAAGAGCCGTCGGTAGGCTCGGAAACGAAGGACTTGGAAGAGCCGTCGGTAGGCTCGGAAAGTAGGAAAATGGTACCGAAGGAAGGTCGAAAAGAAATAGAGGGTAAAGCAAGGGAATACGAAGAAGTGAAGCGCGTAATGAAGGAATGAAGGGTGTACGCGTTAAACGCGTACGTTATTGCTCGGTCGGTCGATCAATTGATCGCGTGAGCTATACGTGGTAGACGCTCTACGGCTAGGTAACGCCAGGGAGTCGGTCACGGCCACTTCTTCCGTAGATTTGAAGGTCCTCGGGCTGCGCTTGAGATTCGAGGCACGAATGCTCCGTTATACCGTCTCTTACGTAGGCGGGGATACCTTCCTTAGCACAGGTTCGTAGGAGGGGCCGGCTTCCGGGCCGACCGGTCTCCACGGCGCTGTCTCTTCTAGTTGAACCTTGCTAATCTATGGCGCTGGACTGCTCCAACAGTAGTGAATTAACCACTGATCAGTGTTGGAATCACCAGGGTACCGGTACTGGAATCAACAGATGCGCTACGCGCCGTAAGCTGGTGGTTCAAGTGATGGATTCGTTATGTGTTCTATCTATCTGTTCCCCTGAGCGGGCCGCTCCAGATATCTGGGCCTGCGCCACCATAGCCACGGTGTGGCTAAGTCGCAGAGCCGTGGCGCCACCACAGCCACAGTGCGGCTGAGCCGCAGAGCCCCTTGACTTATATGCGCGTTATTCTAATAATAATATTAATAAAGGATCGTATCCGAGAGCTTAAAGAGTCGAATAAAGTACTAAGTAAACGCCGGAGGGCTAAAAAAAGATATATTAAGGTAGGAGGACTACTAATTATACGGGATACTAGTAATCTTTTAATGGAAAAGGATATATAGGTAGAGTAAGAGGAATAAATATAAGCGGAGGGTAATTATATAAAGAGGCGCGTAGGAGGTATACGATATTATAATAATTACGGTAAAACCGGATATAATTCTCGTACGTATTAGGAGGATATAAAAATAGATAGAGAATTAGATTCTAAATAGTTTTAATTTATTATTTCCTTTATAATATTATAATATTATACGAAAGTTCAATTAGGGTAGGAAAAGTAAGCGTACTCTATAAGTGGGCGTACGTTATATAGATATGTTAATTATATAAAGAGATACTATTTAAGTTAATTCTAAAGATTAATAACGCTCGCTTTATAATTTCTTTAATCGTAAAGATAATAAATAAGCTAATTATAAAGCGTAATTAGCCGGCGATAGAAATAGCTTACTTCCTTCTTAAGCTTCTTATAATTAAAACTAGTTATATTATATAATTTATTAATTATTATAATCCTCGTTATATAAGCGGTAACGTTATTATTATTAATAATGAAAATTAAGAAATTTAAGATATTAAGAAGATTTATAAAAAGTATTATTATTAAAATTAAGTAAAATAGGAGGAGCTTACCTTCTTTAAGTTCTTAATTATTATTTATTATACTTAATAACCTTAATCTCGCTTTTCTAAAGCCTTAAAGCCTTATATATTTAACTACTTCCCTTATTATAAGCTAATTTATAATAATATTAAGTTTAAGGACTTTATATATATAACGTGCGTGATAAGCGAGTGCACCAGATAAGCGAGTGCACCACTTTCCACGCGACGCACCACCTCCACCTTCAATCCTCAATTATTCCACAACCCAACATGTCTTCCACTTCAAAAGAGGCACAGATAATTTTAGCCCTTGAAGCTATCCAACGCGATAAAAACCTCACCCTACGAGCTGCAGGCAAGATCTACGATATTCACCATACAACACTTATACGACGACGCGACGGTAAACCTTCACGACGCGATATTCCAGCCAATTTACGCAAACTTACCGATTTGGAAGAGAAAACGATTGTTCAGTATATAATTGAACTATGTGTACGCGCATTCCACCCCCGGCTTTCTTACGTGGAAGATATGGCCAATCGATTGCTCCGCGAACGCGACGCGCCCCCTATTGGAGTACGATGGGCTCACAACTTCGTCAAGCGCTAACCAGACCTTCGGACGCGTTTTACGCGTAAATACGACTACCAGAGGGCTAAATACGAAGATCCAACGATTATTCGCGAGTGGTTTACCCTTATGCATAACGTTAAGGTCAAATACGGTATCCTTGACGACGATATCTACAATTTCGACGAGACTGGCTTTATGATGGGTATTATTATCGCCACTATAGTAGTTACTACCTCAGATGGCCGCAGTAAGGCTAAACAGGCCCAGCCTGGTAATCGAGAGTGGGCTATAGTCATCCAAGGAGTGAATACTCTAGGCTGGGCCATCCCGCCATTTATCATCTTGGCTGGGCAATATCACCTTGCTAACTGGTATGAAGAATGCAACCTCCCGGCCGACTAGCGTATCGTAATAACCGATAATGGCTAGACTACGAATAAGAAAGGCATAGATTGGATTCGTCACTTCGATTTCCATATAGCATCTCGTACAAAGGGTACACACCGGTTATTGATCCTTAATGGCCACGAAAGCCACTACTCTAAAGAATTCGATAACTATTATAAAGAGCATAATATTATTATACTTTATATACCTCCATACTCTTCATATATACTCTAGCCTTTAGATGTTGGTTGTTTTGGGCCTTTGAAGAAGGCGTATAGCCGCCAAATTGAGCAGTTTATACGGATGAATATCACACATATTAGCAAGTTGGAGTTTCTTTATATATTCAGAGAGGCGTTTTTTACTTCGATCACAGAAAAGAACATCCAGGGGGGTTTTACCGGAGCTGGCCTTATGCCGTACGACCCAGAGAGGGTGATATCTAAGCTGGATGTGCGTATTCGGACCCCAACACCCCCAGCCTCAAGCCCAACTACAGCACTACCTTGGGCCTCCTAAACGCCACACAACCCTCGAGAGGCTACCTTATAATCAGCATTTATCAAAACTCGAATTTCCAACCATTAGGGCAGCTCTCCAACCCCGATACTGACTGCTGTGGATCGATTAGCCAAAGGTATAATGGCTGTGATGCACGAGGTGGCTCTTCTACGTACGGAGGTCTCAGCATTACGAAAGGCCAATGAGGGGCTTAGTAAGCGACGGAGAGCCAAAAAAACACGTGTGCGGCTTGGAGGGTCACTTACTGTACAAGAGGCATAGGATCTACTGGATCAGAAGGCTGTGGGTGAGCAGTTAGACCAGGAAACACGACAAAATGGTGGTCGTATAGGGGGGTCTCGGACGAAGATTCGGTGCTATGGTGTGTGCGGTAAGCCTGGCCATAATGCACGTACATGCAAGGAGGCTGCAGAATCGTCTGATTCATCTGTTTCTGATTCAGTTATTGTAATTTCTTAGTATGGTTGTATTATAATTGAGAATAGATGTAGTCGGGTGGTGGAAAGTGGTGCACTCGCTTATCTAGTACACTCGCTTATCACGCACGTTAAAGCTTATACTTTATTACTCTTATATTAATATTAAGAACCTTATAAAGGTTAAGTAAATATAATTTAAAACCTTTATTATTATATACCTCTATTATATAAATATCTACCTAAACTTATACCCTTATAATTATTATAATATAGTTCTTAATAAGCCTAACGACGAGGATAAGTTTATTAAGGAGCCTAATCGGGTTTAGAATAAACTCTTATAAGTAGAGTAGTAGCTTCTAACTAACGAGCTTTTAAATATAGGCCTTAATATTAATAACGTTATTAAGGAGGTTATATCGATAGAGCATTAATTAGATTTCAAGTAGTTAGAAGAGTGGTAGTTATAGAAAGGTTTTAACGGAAGTTAGGTTTGGGACTTCCGTGAGCAAAAAGGAAGGCGGTGAAGGGCGGCAAAATAGATGATAATAAAGAGCAAGAAAAGTGGAGCAGAATGGTATTTTGATTATTATAATTAGTCGAAGACTGATGAAGATGTAGTTATTCTAAATATAAAGGTAGGAAAATAGTTCCCTTATATACCGGCTTGTGTGGACTCGGTTGAACGGAACTCGGCTCTATTCAATACTTCGAATAACGGTCTGAAGCCAACAGAGGATCGTTGGCCAAAGTCGTGGCCGGCCCGGCCGGGCCTGCGGCTAGTTGGCCCGGGCCTGTTGTAGGTGGCCGGTAGGTGGCCCGGTCCGCGGCCAAGTGGCCCTGTGAGCGGCCTGGCTGTTAGAACCGGTTGCCTGAAGGTCGCCTACTGCCCTGGCCGTACGGGGCCAACACCTATGGTAGTTAGATCGATTCTAAAGACCGTATACGCGGGGCATTAAGTGGTTATAGTTACATTACGTTATAGTAGGTCCGTAGGTCCGTTATGTATATAAGCTTTGTAGCTTACATAAGGTTACTTATGTAAGGACCCACAATTATTTATAGTTATATTATTACGTAAGCAGTATAAATCTATTTATTATATATTTTTACCTCTTATAGTCCTTTTTATATCGTTTATTTTATATAAGGTAAAAAATATATATATTAAAAACTAACAAACGTTAATCTCCTTAATAATTATTATTAATATTAACTATAACTAGTAACTTTATATTAGAAAGTATCCCGAGCTCTATACTTAACGCCTTAATTACTAGAAGCTTATAAAGGTAAATAACGCTTTTAATATAAAAGAAGAAGACGTCTTTAAGTTTATTATTAACTAGTTAAACCCTTAAGTAACGGTTATTATATAATATTATTATTAAATATTAGGAATAGTTCTTTAATATTAGTTTATATAATTATAACGCGCCTTAGGATTACTAACTTCTTTTATAAGTTAACGGCTAGAGTAATATTAATAAATCTTATACCTTAAAGGTTATATCTATTACGATTTAATACCTCTTAATTACTTACGGCCTTAATTATTCGGTTATTAAGAAGGCTATTCTAACGGGCGTTATTATAAATATAATTAGCGGTTAAATTATTTACTCTTTAATACGCCTCCCTATTATAATAACTAATTATCTTCTTATATTAAAAATCGCTAACGTTATAAATATTTATTACTAGCTTAAATATTTCGAATACTTTATTCTTAACGAGAAGTTAATAATTAATATTCGGCTATTTAACTATATTAGCCGGTATATAAAGTAAATCTTCGAGAATAATTATCCCTTTAGCGGTCGTAATATAATATTACTTAACGACTTTTATTAACTCCTTCTAGTTTAGTAAAAGCCGTTATTTCAGCCTATTAACGCCTTCTATAACCTTTATAATAAAGTAGGCCGTATTAATTATAAATAGTTTAATAAAACCGTTAAGCTTAAGATTATTATCTATTAAGCTAGCGATAATTATGCTAGTTTCCGTAATACCCTTAACGGCTTATATAATAATAAACTTATTCGTTAATATTAGGAATTACTCTCTATATAAGTATAGTTTACTCTTCTTCTTAATAAGTTTGAACGCTTTAATAACGTTATACATATCTATCTAACTAATACCCTAATTAAGGAGTTTAATACCAGCTTCCTTAAACGGCTAGATCGTACGGTTATTGTTATTAAGGTAATAAATATAAGCCTTAAGTCTTCTAAGGTTAAGACTCGTAATATAAGTAACCTTTATAATACGCTCCTTCTTTATATTAGTACCTTAATTATATTAATAAAGAATATTTAAATTACTATCGGCTTAGTTAATAGGGCTACGGGTTATATTTATAATATCGCTTAGGCTATTAACGTAGAAGACCCTTGCCGCGAGGCTCCCTTTATCCTATTAGTTAAAATAAATAAGTATATCGGCTTAGCTTACTTCCCTACCGATAAGGCTATTCTGAGAAATATAATACCGATCTTCTAGTCCTTATAGGACTTCTAGAGCGGTAATACGGCCTATTCTCGTCGCTAGTTCCCGGTTATTATTATATACGCTATTATGGTTTATAAGTTATAAGGAGCTACGCTTAATAGGGCTATACTTAATATCTTTAAGCGGGATTTCTCTTCAGGGCTTATGTATATAGCTATCTTACGCGTTACTAGCTTATAGGGCTTAATATTTAACGTTCCTTTTACTCTAAATCAAATCTAGGTTAAGAATAACGTTATAGGTGCCTTATATACGGCGGATTACTAGCGCCGTATTAATACTAGCGAGGTCTTAGTTCCGGGCTAAATACTAGCTTTAATAATTAAATCGATAGCCTTAATACTATACTATTCATCCTATAATTAAGCTATATTTTTTACTTTTAATATAGTATAGCCTTAATACTATACTATTTATCTTATAATTAGGTAGTATTATTTACTTTTAATATAATTACCCTTAAGCTAGTCGAGCCAAGGCTATAGGTTATAGTATAAAGCGGGGTTGTCCTTACTAACTTCTTAGTAAAATGGCCTAGCCACCTATTCCTTCGAGCGAAGCGAGGACAGCCCGCCGCAGGAGCCCCCGGAGGGCCGCCGGAGGCATCCGTTCAGCTGACCCCTGTCACGGCACGGCCGAACTGAGGTCTGTGGTGCCGCAACCATGCCCTAGCTGCAAGCCTGCAGGGCACGCAGACTTCTTCTTTTTCTTTTCCTTTCTTCAGCTTAGTTATTTACGAATATAGCCATTTCTTACTTGCAGCATTGTCTCTTATATATGCCTGCCTTCACAACCCCTTCCTGACTGGTTAGGTGGCTTATTTTATTTGAAAGGATTGAGAACCGGTTGTGGTATCCTGGGAACCAGGAAACTAATTGCGGGCGACAACTGATTGAGAACCAATTGCAAACCAGTTGGGGACTGAGAGACTGGGAAAGGGGGATTCCTTAGGAAAGCGTTGTAAAGGGAAAGGAAATGGTTTGTGGAAACAGCCGAGTTATGCACTCGTCGTTCAATACAGGCTGCGGCATGTCAAGAGCACGTGAGTAAGGTTGCAGCAGATGGGGAGTCCAAGCAATGCTTTTAGTGCGGGCGCCATCGGAGGAGCCTGTCTCGGTCACAGGCATGGCTCCAAGCGCTGGCAACGCAGTTGTTGTACCGCAATTGCACCTCGCCGCCGTCGCCGCCGTCAACACACTTCCGAATGCGGTAACTCGCTCAAATCCTTCAAATCTACAATAAAAAGCGAAGCTGACTTCGTGGATCTCGCTTACATAACAGGGCCAAAAATGCAATGAAAACATACAGGCCTACGCACACTACTTACAACTAACTACATGCAACTAGCAGCCTTACTGATACATGCCTTCCAATGCCCGGGCAGTTAGTTGCGGGACCCTTCCACTCCGTGTAGGCCTTACAACACGACCTTCAGCCACTGCACTGCTTGTTGCCCTGCTAGCCCGGCTCCCTGTGCACGTCGGCTACCCCGAGTGCTTGTGCCCCGAGTGCTTATTGCCCGGCCATCCCGGCTCCCTGAGCCTCGGTTACCACGGAGATCCAGGTCCGGTTCCTCGGTGGATGATTATGCCCTGGATGCTGAAGCTCAAAGGTCCATTTTCTGTTGTTGCGAACGAGGGCTTTGGCTACCGCCTGCCATTCGCAGCCTCTTTGATCCGCGGTGGTGGTGGTGGTGTTCACTGTTGCGCTCGACTGCAGAACTCTTCTACGTCGGCAGCCAAAATCGACCCTGGTTGGCCCGAAGTTCTTGACGGAGTTGGAGGACCGTAGCTTGACTGTTCTGAAGCGGGCAGAAGCGGCCCAGTCGTTCAAATCATCCATGAGATCATCGAGGGTGTCATATTTGGTGTTGAAAAGCCGATGGCCGGGCGGCGGGTTGGAAAGTCGTGGCGGCGGCGGCGACGGCGGCGGCGGCGGCGGCGGCGGCGCATTGGGATCGCCTGGAGCTTCGAAAGCGGCCATTTCTATCGCTAGTTAGCATTTCTATCGCTAATTAGCATTGTGCGACGATGTGGAGCGATAGAAAATGAAGCCATGCCAATGCGTCGATTGAATTTGATGCCGACAAAGTTTTGGTAGTTGCTGAAGGTTTGGTTACGCAGGAAGGTAAGGGCCGGGCGACGATGCGGGAAAAAGGGGTAAATCGCTGCGCGGCAGAATGTTGCATGAATCCACATGTAAGCCTCCTCGTCACGACTTGGCTAATTCGCAAAACTTTCGGCACTGAATTTAACTAGCGATACACGCAAAGAGTTAGGTAGACAAAGTTTTTCACACATGAATCCACATGTAAGCCTCCTCGTCACGACTTGGTCGATTCGCAAAACTTTCGGTACTTGATTTAACTAGCGATGCACGCAAAGATTTAGGTAGCCTAGATTAGCTTCCTCTTAGCTTCCTTGCCTTCTTTTCTCCCTACATAATAAGCTTTCGATCCGAAAACCTGCTCAAATCTGCTCAAAACACACGGTATACCGTACACAACACTGTTTATGTACGTGGTGATGCCTCGCGGGTTGGCGGCTAACCGCCTTGACTATGCCGCGGTGCCACACGGGAAAACAAAGGGTGGACCAGCGTACGGCTATGTCGAACTCTGATGTCTTCTCCCGGGCCACTGCCGGGAGCTACCTCCTCTGCGTGCTCTATCGGAGCTGCATAAAAGCTGTCCGTACCTCTCCCCAACCCCTCCTCCTCTCTCTTCCGGATTCGCTCGAAATGGAAAAGAGGTGCTCGCAGTGACCGAGGCGCTGTCTTGTCTAATATTCGAGTTCCGCGCTTCTACTCAACGCCCGACTTCCGCCGCCGCATTCTCGCCAAAACTCGAGCCTCAACAGCTTTACTTCTTCTTTTCCTTGCACCCCGTTACGGTGCAAACGGTCCTACCCGACAAAGGCAACCTGGTTGCCCGGATTCTCCGATTCGGTGCTGTGTGCGGCGGTGCTTCATTTGGGGGCTCCATCGCCGATGGCATTGGGTGGCGGTGGTGTTTCCTGTCCCAGGTCCCCGTCTCTGCTCTTGCACTTGTCGTGGGAGCCTTGGTAATCAAAAATCCTGAGGGAGGGTTCGACCTGGGCCGGAGTTTTCGGGACGTTTGGGCAAAGGTTGACTTCACGGGAGCCTTGCTGCTCGTGACCGCCATCTGCATCCAGCTTGTCGGCCTGAGTCTCGGAGGCAACGAGCTTCCGTGGAGCAGCCCGTGGGTGATCAGTTCCCTGCTGGGGAGCCTTGTCTTGTTCGCTCTCTTTTTGGTGGTCGAGGCGCAAACAAGCGCCATTCCAGTCATCCCACTCCGTCTGCTACGTGGACGCCTTCCTTGCCTGACAATTGGCGCGAGAGTTATCGCTGTCTATCCTTGATCGATATGACGGTCGACGGCATGGCGGTCGACGGCCAGGCCGTGTCCAAGCGGAGCGCGGTGCGTGCCTCCGTCGAGGACGAGTACGGCGCGGACAAGAACACACCCGAACGCCAGTCGCCGAGATCATCCAAGTACGAGGAAGAAATGGATGAGACGACTGGCCGGAACACCCCAACCAGTCGCCAGCAATCCGACAACACCAGCTCGCAGAATGGGCAGCTCTCCATCACATTGGACCTTTTCCGTGGAACTGCCGATGGAGCAGACGATTATGCAGGCTACACAAGCCCGCAGCAGCACGATGCGACCATCCCTCTCGACGGCCGCCCGATCAACTTTGGCGTCGTTGTTCCTGGAGTCTACCGAAGCAGCTTTCCCCAGACCGAGGATCACCTCTTCCTCAAGGGCCTCAAGCTGAAGACTATTATCACCCTGGTCCAGAAGGACTTCCCCCAGGGATACGAAGCCTTCATGTGCGCCAACGGCATCAAGCACCACGTGGTTGACATGAAGGGCACCAAGAAGGAGGAGATTCCCATCGCGACCATGAAGACCATCCTCGGCCTCGTCCTCGGCCGGGAGAACCATCCCCTCCTCGTCCACTGCAACCACGGCCGACACCGCACCGGCTGCGTCGTCGGGGTCATTCGCAAGGCCTCTGGGTGGGACCTGACCGAGGTCCTCGACGAGTACAAGCAATACGCCGAGCCCAAGATCCGCGAATGTGATGTTACGTACATCACGCGCTTCGAGCCCGCCGCTCTCACGGACCTCTAGGCCGGCGAGTCGGAGTCGGGGTCGGGCGCTGTGCCGCGTATCCGCAATTTTTGGCCGCGTTGCCGTATTTACGGTTGTCGTTCTCGTTTTCTGCATTTTGGCCGCGTTGCCGTATCTACGGTTGTCGTTCTCGTTTTCTGCATTATGTCGGGCAATAAGCCATACGCTTGACGCAAGCTCGCGAGATGAACGAGAAGAAGCAAGCGATGGACGGTACTACCATCTCATGTTGACTCTCGCTCTTTCCGACTTATTTTTTTCTCGTCGGCCGTCCATCTCTTTTTGTCCTTTTCCTTATTTCCGGTCAGTCAGATCGCTTTGGGGAGCAACCTGCACCGTTCTGTAAATGTTTTCTTTCGGAATCTTCTTGTAGGTCACACGTATATGAGATTATATACCAATATCTATTTATATACACGGGACGAATTTGGTTTATCCTGGGTTTAATCTAGTAGGGAACGGAGGTCTAACGTTATCCTCGATCTGGTGTAGGACATCGGTGACGTTTCTCAGGAACTGGTCGATACCGCCAATCTGGCCAGCTCCGGCGGGCTTGCTTTCCAGCAGGGCAGTAAGAATCATCGTGATCGCCACGATTTTCATCTTCGGCGGCGCCATTGTCGTGCTGTGCCCAGTATCAGTTTATGTCGATACTTGGTTCTCTGCGAAAAAAGTGGATCGAGGGCTTCAAAGCCCACGCGTAATCCCGAGATCAAAGCCAAAGTAGGCAAGAGAATGGAAGCCGCTCAATTCAATGGCTTCGAGAGTAGTATTTCGACATTAGGGAGAAAGAATACGGCTGGGTCAGGCCTGAGCTCGCTTTCAACGTCGATAAGGCCGGCATTACGGCGGGCTTTGGTAAGAAAAGAGTCTCCATCATGTTTTTTTCTACGGCTAATTCCACATAGGGCTTGACTCTTTTCAGTCCTGGGGACCTCAGAGACTAGAAAAACATGGCTCAAAAGTGACCAGGGCCGTGGCTGGTCCACCATGATCGAATGCATCAGTGCAGACGGCAAATTGCTCGATCCAGGCATCATTTTAAAGGAAAAGACCTTCAAACGTAGTGGTTCAAGGAAGAAATGAACAAGATAGCCGAATGGAGCTTCGTTACAAGCAGCGAAAACGGCTGGACTGACAACCAACTCGCCATCAGTTGGCTCGACGATATTTTTTATTCCACAAACCAACGCCTTGCTAGGCCGCGACAGCGAGGCTCGCCTCCTTATTCTTGATGGGCCACAATAGCCATATAACGGTAAGATAATGAAGCCTACGCTTTTCCTTGAGCCTGTAGTCTCACATTATTGTAAAAGGACGAGTTCATGACTACCTGCTTCCACAACAACATACGTATCCCTGCTTCCTACCGGCCCACACCTCTCACGGCTTACAGCCACTTAACAACGGCCCATTCAATGCCATCAAAGCTTACTACAGACGTGAGCTGGGCCAAATTGGCCAGTCTAACCGATGCATGCAGCACCAGTTAATAAGGTTAGCTTCATACGCTGCTATCAGGTGGCTAGAGAGGAAGGTTTTACTTCAAGAACCATCAAATCATCATGGCGAACGACGGGTAATTGGCCTATACGTAGGCAAAAGGCGTTGAATCATGCAGAGATTCACCAAGACAGAAAAAAGACCCCGGAACCCCCGGCCCTCCCTGAAGTCTCTGATACACGGGGGGGTGTCAGGCCGCCAGATGATGGATATGAGCAAGGGGGGCTAGTCCGGGCACAAGAGTTTGAAGTTCAGAAAGGCAGCCCGAGCAGTTTACGGGCTTCAAGCCGAGTTGGTTTTGAAGCAGGCACGAATCGAAGCCCTAGAAGCCGAATTGGAACGCTTGAAGCCAAAAGAAAAGGAGGAAAATTCCAAACCCGAATAAACAGTTCGTGACTTTGGCTACCATACTAATAGGTGGCGAGGCTCAAAATGCGGCTCAGGCAGAGCCGCAGGAAGAAAGAGGTGGATGAAGAAGACGATGAGGATGACGCTGCAGATGACGACATCCCAACTGCAAGAATGACCAGATCAGGGCGTGCAACCAGGGTGCCGGCACGATATATGGATTGAACGATCAATTAGCTACATTTTGCCATGTTTTATTTGTAAATAGCTTCCCCATCAAACACCTTTATAAGGAACACCTCTTCAAGGTCTTCCATGCAATCAACACCGGTTAGTGTGTATCCCCGCCGCCAGGTCTTCTTCCACGCAGGGCGCTAACGGCACCATCATCGTTTAGTACCATCACCCAGGCTAGGCGATCACTTTTTACACCAAGACACTACAACTTTGAACAACCGTAACATAGTCAATTGTGAAGCACCGCCATAGTATTCCTCCACCGTCTTTAGAGGAGTGTCAGGCGACAGTCCTGTATGACAGTTTCTGCTGCCTTTGGGCCGCCCAGATGGCCGTTGGCGACAATCTTCTCTGGCGATTCCAGCGTTGATGTTGAAGAGGTCGTCGCGGGTCATGCCAGGCTCGCCTTGACACGCACTGTCAGTACTTGCGGAAAGGACAAGGCAGCTCGCATTGATACGTACGGGGAACGCCAGCACTCTTCGCCGGCAGCGTCGTTAATAACAATTTCTTCTGCCTTTGGGCCGGCAAGATGGCCGTTGGCGACAGTCTTCTCTGGCCTCGGATGCGGGGGGCGCACGCTTCCTTGGCTCGCGGTGGAGCTCGCCAAATGCAGCAGCAGCAGCAGCAGCAGCCCCCGGCGTATTGAACGCCGCCGGGTTGATAGGCGGGGCGTTGTTGTCATTCTTGGGTGCCACTCCTCGGGCAGCAGTTCGTTGTGTGCAAGCCAACTCTCGCGGCGGGCTTTGGCGGCGGCCGGTTGCGTCTCAACGCCATGGTACAGTGTTGTTAGCGCCAGCCTTGTAGAAAGAAAGCATGAGTGGGCTTCACTCGAAATGAGCAACGAGGCAGGCTTATAATGTGTGTCGGTGCCGGTATCAGCGTAGGCGACGCACGCGGGCATGTGACGGAGAGAGGCTCGTCCTAGAAGCGGAGCGAGTGAGCGTTGTAGAAAGAAAGCAAAGAAGTGGGCGCCTCTGAGAATTTATCGGCAAATGTAGGCTCGGAAGGTGCGCGGGAATTAATTTTCGGGGTGTGATCCCAATTAGGAATAGATCAATGGACCCGCCTTTAAAATAAATTCCAACCAATAGGATTTATCATATCCGAGCAACGGGATGGATCAGGGCCACCACACACGTCTGAGTGCAATTGTGGATTTTTTGCTCTCCGCCTCAAGGTCCCGCAGCTTCCTTCGAATGTGCCTGCGTGGCGCAAATTTCCTCCCTACCTATTTGAGCTTCTTCGTCAGGCCTTTCCGACCCTCCTGCAAGCCCGACGACGCCTCTCCCTCGCAGTCAAAGGAACCGCAATTGACTTTCGCTAGGCCGGCCGGGAAGGAGAGAAATGGGTTAGGCAATCGCGTCGCGGGCTCCGTCAGAGTTTCAGGCACCAGAAACCGCGCTAGAGCTAGTAGAACTGCAGAGAAATAGCCTTGTTAGGTTTGCAACCGAGGTACCGTAATTTCTGGCGCCATCTGGCTTATGGCCTTGCTCCGTAAACCTAGCCTTCCGAGCCTCTTTCCATCAATATATAAGGAGCAACCTTGGAGAGCAACCTTGGGGAGGTCTTGCATCGGTCCACAGACTCTACTCTGCACCTCCTCTCCTCTCCAGCTCAGCGCTCTGACCTTGCTTGACCTCATTCCCGGGCCAGAAGACGACAACCTAAACAGCAACAGCGGGCAGCAAAAGCAAAACATTAAATCCCTCCTCGGAATCAGACAGAAGCCCTTCCAAATGGCCACTACAGCGCCCCTCCAGGCCCAGCGCCTGCCCCCCGTACGGGAACTCGAATTGCGCATTCGAAAACAGATCGAATTCTACCATCCAGGTTATGACAGCAATAGTAACCTCCTCCTGACTCTCCCTCGCGTTGATCCTACACCATCGGGTCCTGGCTACGGCGTTCATCATAGAACAGCCCTGCTGGCATGCCAGATCATCGCTGGAAATGCCTTCGACAACAGCTATTTGTCTCTCGACAGGGCGGGTCAACGGCGAGTTCAGGTGTCACCTGATGGCATCTTGACAGACGAGGGGTACTACTTCATCGTTGAAGGCTCGGGTAAAAACTCCCTCCTCCCTTTGAGCGGCATTGGCATCGGCTAACCTTTTAGTGCTTTTATCCTATCGCCGCGAGTTTCCGAGATTGGGAGTTCCCCCACGGCCGTATCCCCGATTGGTGGCCTCTTGTCAACGCCGGCCCTGATACTACCATGTACTGTGGCATTACCAATGGTCGCCATAGCGTCGAACAAGCCCATCTTGTACCACAAGAGGAATACCGTTGGTATCAGGATAATGACATGCAGCAGTATGGGGCGAGTGGTCTCAACCATGTCGACGACAGAGCTGTCGACGACAGAGCCAATCTCATTCCTCTTAGGAGGGATGTACACTGCTTCTTCAACGCCCAGTGGTTTGCTATTGTTCCAAAGATTGTTACCACCAATTCTTCCCCTCAGCCCTCGCTTCAATACGTCACGCATATCATCACAAATGCTGCAGCGGATATCATTTCAAACAATGCAGGGGAATTATGGCATACATATCAAAACACCGTCGTCGAGTCCTTGAGCCATGTCCATCACGCTTACCTCTTTGCCCGTTTCGCTTGGGCCATCCTTTCCCAGGCCGAGCTCTTCGTCACCGCAGCCCCAAATCGTCACGTCATCCGAATCTCTACAGATGCTGATGGCAAGATAGGGTACACGACAGAGTACATGACAAGGTCTGATACTGAGATGGACCTTTAGAAGGCATACGGCGGTGGAGGATCAGAAACGGAAACGGCAAGCCCGCCGAATACGAAGAAGAGGAAGGCAGAAGACGCACCAGAAGACGAAGACAGCGTTGCAGAGTGAGGCCATCGTAGGAAGGATCGCCTTGGGGGATTTCCTAATTGGGACATGTTTGTCAGCTGTACTGTGTAGGAAAGCGCCGCAGGCCAAAAGCGCCGTAGGCAGTGGGGGTCCTAGGGGGCTTGCCCCCTAGAAATCCAACAATTAGACCATGAATATCGAAATATCGAATTGTCACGAGAATTTGTTTTGGTGTTGAGGGGGTAGAATAGCTGCAAATCCGCTGTACCGAATTTTGGCCGGCGTGGGTGGTCCGTGCGGTACCTTCAACTTTCTCGCTAGCTCTAAAAATAAGCTACCTGGCAAGTCAGGAAGGGGTCGCTGAACGGTGCCTCCGGCAGCCCTCCAGACATGAAGCGGCGGGCAGCTCGCTGCGCTCGGTATTCCGCGGCTTAAGAAGTCCGAGGTTTATCCGATTGACCAATTCCCACCTCCCATTTTGACACGGACGTAAACTGACCAATCCCCATTCGAGAAACATTCGGCACCCTCGCGGTAAAAGAGAAGAGACAGCCTCTCTACGCCACCTCCGGCTCGCAAGCTCGCCTACGGTGGCTCCGTTCAGCTGAATAATCACTTTCTTCCTACAACCTCGCAACACAACCTCAATCAATCGCACCCTCGATTTATCGCTTTCCAGCTATGAACAGGTACGCGGAATGCTTCACCATCATCGTGCTATTGATGTCGGAAGAAGCCGCATTTGAGCCACAACTGGGCGCAGGTGGCGTATATGCTACGGCCTAGGCAATGTAAGTGTAAGCCGCATGCCGCTCAAAGCTACGGTATCAAGGCTATGCCCACCTTTCTTTCTTCTTCCTAATACAAGCACTCTTTTGCCCTCACTTTGCATGCCGTTAAATGTGACAATCAATTCCTACTAATATATGAATAGGAACTCGTGTTTTTCGAGCCGCCGCGATAGCTACGGTTCAACCGCAGCCCCCGCCGGCCCCGCCAAATTCAGGTGGTATGCCTAAGCGTGGTACGCGATTGATAATCAATTGCAGAGCCTGTCGTAACGCCAACGTTGGCAACGAGCGCTCCAGTATTCGATCGAACATAGCGATCCTCCTCCCCTCGCAGGCAAAGCGTACTCCCGACGTACTGTCCTTGCGGGACTTCCAGAGCGGTAATGCGGCCTGCTCTCGCCACCAGTTCCCGGCTACTATTACGTACGCCATCACGGTTCACAAGTCACAGAGAGCTACGCTCGACAGGGCTGTGCTTAATATCTCTGAGCGGGATTTCTCTTCAGGGCTTGATGTTTGACGTTCCTTTTGCCCTGGACTAGGTCTAGGTCAAGAATGACGTTACAGGTGCCTTGCGCACGGCGGATTACCAGCGCCGTGTTAACGCCGGCGAGGTCTTAGTTCCGGGCCAAATGCTGGCCCAGATAGCTAAATCGAGAGCCTCAACACCATGCTATTTATCATCATGTAATCATGTGATCAGGCCGTGTTGTTTACTTTTGACACAGTCGCCCTTGAGCCAGTCGGGCCAGTCGACCTTCGGCTCCGAGTTACGGCACAAAACGGGGTTGTCCTTAGTAATTTCCTAGTAAAATGGCTCAGCCACCCATTCCTTCCTTCGAGCGAAGCGAGGACAGCCCGCGGCAGGCGCCGCCGGAGGCAAAAAAGAAAGAAAAAAGAAATAAACCACCACGGCACGGAGACTGGACAAAGACTCACCAAAGGGGATTTTGCTTTTCTCTCGCATATATACATTTTTTATTCTTCTTTTTTGCCTCCGGCGGCCCTCCGGGGGCGCCTGCGGCGAGCTGCTCGCTGCGCTCAAAAGTCGCTCTTTAATACCGAGGCACAGGCACAGGCACCCGGGGCATAGGGAGCCGGGCTAGCAGGGCAACAAGCAGTGCTCAACACCAAGGCACGCAGCGTGTCAGCCGGGGCGGCACAACATCACGTGGCCCTACAGCCTTCATGGTGGCTGAGGTCGTGTTGTACATGTACAGCCTACACGAAGTGGAAGGGTCCTGCAACTAACTACCGGCGCGGCATTAGAAGGCATGGATTAGTAAGGCTGTTAGTTGTGAGTAGGCAGTTTTTTTATTATATTTTTCGCCATGTTACGTACTCAGAATCAACGAATTAAGCTTCGCTTTTTATTGTAGATTTGAACAATTTGAGCGAATCTACGGTCCTGAGCTTCAATTATCGCATTTTGAAGTTTGTTAACGTGGGCGACGGCGGCAAGGCGCAATTGCATTGCCAGCGCTTGGAGCGGTGCAGCAAGTAAATGCGGCAATTTTGGCTCGTGTTTTCCTGCGCAGTGAGTGTTACGATTCTGGCTCATGTGTGCAGGAGGCGCTGTAAGCCGACTGCAGATTGACTGGTGCAACCAGGAGAGCGGGGCTCGCCCAGGGTTGGTGCAGCCAATCAGGAAATGCTCAGGGTGATCGGTCGCCAAGGCGCACTGAGCATCTAAAGGAAGGATTCTGATTAGTCATTCATAGTTTAATATAGGAAGCTGGAGGAACACCCCTTAGGAGTTAGTTCCTCAGCTATTAATGCATATAGTTTATCATTCATTACTCATTTAATTAAGAGTGAGACTCTCGCAATCTATGCACTATTGTTTGCTCCTTACACATCAATTACCTGTGCGGTTCGCCACACACCAGCTCACCCACTAGAACCCTCACAGTCCTGGACCGGGTCTAGCTCCGTAGAACCCTCGGTGTTCCAGATTATAACAGTGAGCTGTAACGCTTGGGCGTCGATGTACCTACAGTAGCCGGGGACGTTTTAACAGTCGCAGGAGACTCACTCCTTTTAAATGCTGCATATAGGCTTTGTCCGAATTGTCTTGCACAAGCCGCGCTCCTTGCCCAAAGGCCTTTGCAAGAGGATGTCTAGTCGGACCGTCAAAAACGTCTACCCAGACCGTAGTCCACATAAAAAGTACATTGGCCCGCTTGCCTTCGGATGATAGGTATAATGTAGGTTCAACTGCGACTGCGCCCGGACCTACGCCCAGCCCTTACCCAGCCAAAATTATCTCTGCAATTGAGGCCATCGCCAAATCCACCAAATCCACTAAACCTTCCACTTTCAACTACAATACCGTTAATTGAGCCACAATAACAACCTCGTGATTTTATCGCTGCGCAAGTAGGTGCGCCGCTTCATTTTCAATCTATAGTACCGATGTCGATGCCTCCATACGACCTAAACGCCGTCTTCGGTAACGTGGATATCGCCAAAAAGCCAACCAAGAACCCCACCCCAAAGCCAAAGGCCGAGACTGAACTCCCTGAGGTAGAGGAACTCATTGCGAAAAAAGAAGTCCCTAAGGTAAAGAACCCCGTAGACGGATCACAAGACAAGCCAAATGACTTCGATCCAGACCACATTGACAATCTGACACTATCCAAGCTAAAGGAGAAATTCGACGATATCAAGGACAAGCTTGACAATGCCACGCAAGCACTGAGCCTGAGTCGGGACAATGAAAAAGTGGCCGCAGTCTGGAAGAGTGAAATCAAGGACTACGATGTCTTGCTAAAGCTCATCACCGATCGGATCGCCGAGAAAGAGGCACTCGGCAACGAACCTCACCCGTCAGAGAAGGGCGGGAAGCTGACCAGACTGGTTACAGGCCTGATTAAGGATATGAGCAAAATGTATAAAGCTCAGATACAGATGTAGTCGGAAATGGAGGAGATCGAAACGACACTGGACAAGGTCGTCCACAGGCAGAATAAGAAACGAAAGACGGAAAGCATTAAGCGCAGAAGACGCACATATAGAAGGAAGCTGAGAGCCTTAGAGGACGAGGAAAATGACAATAACCTGGCGGACGACAGCAATGTCGAGGAAGAATAAGGTTCGAGAAACGTATCCATGAAGGATCGCACGACGGGAAAGGAAGTCATTTCGCGGAGATCGTCAGCATCTGGAAGCCATTTGAGCTCATAACACGTACCTATAAAGGGACGTGAGGACATAGTACTAGAAGCTATTTGCGACCTGCCTGAGGGCAGGCAGGGTCTTTGAATATCATCCTTCTTTCACACTTGACTTCCAGTCATTACAAGACATCGGTTCCACCGTTGCGGAGCACCATTCAAACCCTCATCCCTTCGGCACTCATACCAACCGGTTCAGAGGAGAAGATAGTGCACGCATGACGAGGTAGGGATTTCGTGAAGGCACGAATTTCTATCCTTGATATCGAAGATTAAAGCCCATCGATAAACTGCCAAGACAGCGTATACATATCCCTATGAGCATCGCCATTTTGGATATAGATAGCGGATATTGTGGGGATGAATTCTGCAGGGTTATTGTTTCGGAGTTACTAGGAGGACATTTCGGGATTCCGAGGCGTAAAATGCGTATCGTTCTGCCGTCGCTTGCGTTGACAAGCATCGTAGCAGGCAGTTTTTATATTGTCCCTTCGGCGAGAGGGGCGGAAAGCTATGATTATCGAATAATTTGACCAGTACCAGGTGGTGGTGCGGAAAGCTCACCCGGCTGCGGCCTCGGCTGGGCGAAAAATGCCGCCTCCCAGCTGGCAACAGTCAAGAAGGTTTCCGCCTTCGAGTGTGGAGGACATGCACCACCCTGAGGCCGGCAACTCGGATAAAAACTGGGATATAAGGTTTTTATTTCCCGTGGCTGTGGCAAACCCAACGAAAATAGAAACCTTATCCGGCCGAGGCTCGTGCGAGGGTGATCGCGCGCCCAGATAAAATGTCGTCCGACGACCGAGTCTGTGTCGCCCTAAAATTGACCCTAGTGTGCAAAATGAGCCATTTTCTTTCCTAGCTTCTGTTATACTTCCTTAGCTTACGCCCGAATGCCCTCAAGCTCCCTCACCACCGGAGATCCGCTCAGTCTAGGGCATTCCGGTTGCCCTGAAGGCCCGGCCGGGATACGGATTTCCGTGGGGATATTCAGAGGTCCTGCTGGCTATATAAAGACGGGTTTTACCTGTATTTTAGACCGATCTAATGAGACAATTCAATGCTCAGTCAATCCAGATCACGGGCAACATTCTGCAACACCACCATTGAACATAACATCTAGCACCCCCCCAACATTCATCAGCTCATCAACATGCGCCCCGCACGCATCAGCGACGTCGGCAAATCCGATTTTGCCAATGCCATCCATCTTCTTGACCTCAGCCGCCTCGGCGAGCACTTCATCAGCGAGCTCGTCTCGCGCGACTGCACCAACGTCCGCAGCACGCAACGCAAGCTCGCCTTCCCTACCGAAATCTGGATCATGGTCCTCAAGCATCTCCAAGCCCACCGGCCCAACGACAAGTACTGCTACGTCAGAGCAACGCCAGTGCCACTGCCACTACCACTGCTAATCCCAAACCAGCCTGACGGCAGCAAACAAGAACATACCCGGCGGCTCGTTCGATGCGTGCGGTACGATTTTGCCAAAAAAAGATACTGGGCCCCAGGCGACATCAGATCCGACATCGAGGCCGACGCTTTTGGCAGCTTTCTCGCGAACCCCGATAGCTTCCCCCTCAACAAGAAGGGAAAAGCATCCATCCGGGCCCACAGCGAAGACGGGGGTTCCTTTGACCTCCCGCGTTTCGAAAAGCTGTCTGGACCGGAGAGCGTGTTCTACATTAGCCTCGGCTGCACACCACTTGCAGCCAGCAATTTAGTTATCCCGAGTCTGATGGTCGACGTTGACCTCCTGGACGTCATTTCGTACATTGAGCGAGGAAGGTGCGGCATGTGTGGAGGCACGCGCACAATCTGCCCCGGCTGTACGGGCGGTCCCGCGTCCAAGTTCCGCGTGTTTATGGGGTGTGGTGTCGACCTCGTCTGCCCTTTGTGCATGGGCCAGGAATTAGCAGAGGATCACAAGGATTTTCTCCAGGTGCGCTATGATGATATGGATGACGCAGATGAGTCGGACCCTGAGGCGGAGGCGATGGAGGAGCGGATCAGGGAGAGGGCCAATCAGCTGGATTACGACTGGTAACTAAATGGTTGACAGGCGCAGAGCTCAGTCTTGTAAGCGTAGCCGGTAGCCAACACAGGCCTTGTAGATATCCCAATAAACGTCTGAAACAAGGCTTTTTGCACTCTTCAGAGGCCCCCCCTCTGCATGGAGAAAAAAAAAATACATGAGAAGATCCTTCCAAGGTCTTTAAGCTTGAATCAGAGGCTTTAGTACATTTCTTTGACGTCCCACACACCCATAATCTTTCGGCCAACCGAGGCCGCAGCTGGGTAAGAGCTTTCCACACTACCTACTACTAGTTAAATTATTCGACAATCTCAGCTTTCCGCCTTTCTCACCGAAGGTGTAATATAAAAACTGCCTACTTATTATATTAACGGTAGAGAGGCGAGATGAGTATGTATCGTAAGTCTTTCCTTTTACAATGCTCGTCAACTGCTCGTTAACTGCTCGTTAACGTAAGCGACGGCAGAACGATACGCATCCTACGCCTCGGAATCCCGAAATATCCTCCTAGTAACTCTAAAACGATAACGCTGCAGAATTTATCCCCGTAGTATCCGCCGTCTATATCCAAAATGGCGATGCTCAACGTGCCGAGATATCCAGCGGAGGGGCCCCACAGGACGCGCCCTGTAGTGCAAGCACTAGGGCAGTTCAAGAGAATATTGGTTCCGGCGACATTGGTCATGAATTTGGCTGACGGGGACAACCCCTTGCGTCGCTATCAGAGCAACAAACAGCAAACCCGCCCAGAGACATCACAGAGCAAAGACAACGGCAGACATCTAGGCAGCGCTAGCCGAGACCAATGGCACCAACGGAGCCATGATCTTGGGTTCGAAAGGAAGCACAGCCTCATCAATGCATTTGACATGTCCACCGATGGCCATCTTTGGCCAGGCCAATGGAATATTAATCCAAAAAGATCCAACCGTATAGGCATTAGGTACCAACTTGGAGTTGGTTATGACATGATAAGAAACAGGCCTGGTTGTCTGACATGAATCTAGGCTCACGAAATTTCTTTCTTTCGGTCGTAATCCTGAGCTGGGGTGGGCTGTGGCTGATTTGCCCTGAGATTTTTCCCTGATTCTTCCCTGAGCTAGGGTGATGATCCCATACCCGGCCGCTGCACAGCCTCAGAGGCCCGTTTTCAGCCCTCCCCCGGCTAAAGATGATCCCTTTCCATGGAAAAGCGTGATGGGTAATCCATAGGGATGGCTCCCAGGCCCCAATTCTTCCATTACGATGTAAGTGTGTACTAGGTGTGCGTGTGACTCGTGTCAATGTGTGCCAGAAACCCCCATCACACCAAAGCAGAGCAACCCGCGCCTCGCCAACAAAGCAAAAAGGATCCAATCACACCTCTGTCACGCCTATAGCGTTAACATGCTACATACTGCAATGGGCGCGCGCGGTGTGGGAACCGTGCTGGCAGGTTCCTGGTTGGCACAGAAGAAATAGGGCAGTCCGCGCATGCGCCGATCTTGTGCATTAAAGCAGCCTTGGCTCTGCGAAACCGGTCAAATAAATGGCCCATGCCCTGATGGCTCACTCTGTGGTGTGGTGCCTCCTGCCGCTGGCACGGTTGGCAAGATAGGAGGCGAAGCGGGGGGACACAGATTCGAGTCCTCGAGACGGCGCATCGTGTTGGACAAATTCTAGGTGTCGGGGGTAGTAGGGACGCTTCGAGTCGAGTCGTTGCTGTCGCCACGGATGGTCATCCTCCGCGCTTCTCCGGGGGCACTGCGTTGTGCTGTCTATCGTGGGACGCAGCCTGGCGGCCGCGGGTGGTGTACGTCGTGCACTGAAAAACTTGCAACACTTCGTGACAAAGAGGAATAGGGGAAATCGATGGATACTCGGTGACGCGGCATCGGCGGGAGCATGTGCGAGGTAGGAGAGAGTGAAGAAGGTGGGGTTGGGAGGCAGAAGTTGAAGACCATGCGGCGGGTGGGGGATTTTATCTTTTTGACTGCAACGAGATGGGGGGGGGGGGGGGGCACGGCCACCACAGCCCCTTAGACGCAGTGAGGGAAGATCGATTGGCCCCTCGGCCCGGGAGAAAAAAGGCCGAAGTCAGGGAATTAACTTCTCCGGATTCTACCTCGAAGGGCGACATCGGCTCCGCACAGCTCGACTCCGATGACTCAGATGCTTTTGGTGGCATGACTCGGATGAAGAGAGCGTCGTTTCCGTTGCCTCTTCTGCAACAACCATCGATGGCGACACGGTCCGAACTAGCTCTTCCCCAATCTCCTGCGCTTCGGGGATCTTCGATATCTTTGGCCACAGCTCATTGCGCCATCATTGACCTGGAAGCGGTCCCACCGCACCATTGAGAGACTGCTGCGGCGCTACTCTGACCATCTGTGCAAACTCGTTCTCAACGAAACCGATGAGTTGATTACCGAGGCCGACAGGGCATTGCGTATCCAAGCTCTAGGTTTGTGCGCCGATCGCGTGTCAACATTGCACGGCGGATCTGTGAGGCCCACTACGACGCCACCGAGCCGCCGTCCAATTATGGACAGTGATCATGAAGGACTCGAAAGGAAAGATGGCGGGCGCCCATTTCATAACCGGGACAGCGGCAGCGACGGCAACGATGATTCGTTATTCGTATTTGAATTCGCACATACATTCCTCTTCCGGACCGACCCTATCCTATTATTACAGGCCAATGTCAAAGCATTCGCGAGGTTCCGGGCTACGGACACAACGTCGCCATGGGACCGGGACCGCATTTGGAATCGGGCCAAGCTAACATTTGAGAACACGCGCGCGTTCTTGACGGGCAAGCATCGCCCATCGCAGTTGGCAAACAGCACTAGGCTTCATTGGACCTGTGTAAGTCTGGAAGCCCGATAGGCGTGTGGCAGATAATACTGTTGAGGCCTTTGATGCGGAGAACAGCCCAGAACAGCTCAGAACAGCCGAGGGGCTGGAAAAGCACCATCGCAAGAGCTACTACCTCGGCCTGCGCGGCACTATTCGCTTTCACAAAAGTGCCAGGCAGTCAGTCAGTCTACCACGGCACCGCCAGGATGAGAAACAAGTCATTACCACCACCGGGGCCTGCACAAGCGCGGGAGTAGGCGCCGCCGTCACCCACGACTTCCTCCTCCCTTCATGCGCTATGGCACGAAGCTGTACCAGCCTGAGATTTGTCGGATAAACTCCGATCAGGAGTTCCTCCATTTGCTACGGCGCCACTATGGCCCGCGTGGATCGCTTTCCCTTCGTGATGCCTGCAGTCTCCGATGCCTTTTGGGCTCCAGATACTCTCTTCTTAAGCCTCCTCTGGGCGTGCCACTATTTCTAGCCTTGCTGGTGACGGCTCTGGGGGGGGGGGGGGGGGGCTCTGGAGCGTCCACTCGAGGCGCTATTAGACGTTGGTACTGCCTGACCACCACCTGTCGCTGTTATCTGGGGAGCCAGATACGTCGGATGTTCCTTACACTACCGCTCAAGCAAATCAGGCTCACCAAAATATACAAGACCAAACACGCAATTGATACTGTCAGGCTTGGCTGTCTCGGCGTCGATAATCTCCATAAAGCGGCAGCCGTAGCGGCCGACCTCCTCGCCGTAGTCACGAAAGAATTCAGCTTAGGGCATGTATTGGTGGTACATTCTAGAAGGAAATCAGTAGCCCAGAACTTGGTCCAGTGGCCCAAAATTGGGGTCAGTGGTCTAGAGGTGGAATCGTTTTACTCGAGGGTGGGTTTAGTGGCCAAGAAGTGGGTTTAGGACTACACCGTCACGCAGGGCGTAGATCCAGAGGTTCCGAACAATACATGTCAACTGAACAGTGTATTGCTAGCGTGAGCAACCAGAAGGGTCCCGCACTCCATCGTGGGCACGATAATGGTATCTATACTACTAGAAACACAAGCAACTTGTACCGTGCTCTGTTGCTCTGTCTTCTCCGCCTGGCAGAGCACAGCGGAAAAGCCAGCCGAATTGGCCCGGGCTTGAACATACTGTATTAACTCACCGAGGGAGTCGTATTTGTGGTTGAGGACTTTGTGGTCCGGCGGAGGGTGCGGGGCGCGGGGCGCGGGGCGCGGTCCTCATCAGCTTCACGGTCGCTGAGCTCGAACGGATCGTCGGAACCGGACAAATCCCACGCGCGCGGCCATATCTATCGCTAGTTAATACTGTAGATTGAAGCGGCGCACCTACTTGCGCAGCGATAAAATTGCGAGGTTGTTGTTGTGGCTCAATTGACGGTGTTGTGGTTGAAGGTGGAAGGCTTGGTGGGTTTGGTGGGTTTGGCGATGGCCTCAATTACAGGTGAAAATGGCCCGGGCGCCGCGTACATCAACATTCACATTACATATACAGTAGAGCCCAAGTCTGGATTTTTGGTGTGTGGGGTTTTCAAGAGTGGTTGTGATTGTGGACACGAGAGATAGCCTAGAAGCTCGGACATGCTAGCCCCCGCCCGCAACTTGCCTGAACAAGACCAGACCCGCCGCAACCACACCCAAAATGCAGCCCGTCTCCTACACACCACCAATAATATACACAAAAGTAGAACACGGGGGCGCCGGAGGTAAGAAATGCCAGCCATCCATCCAACGGTGCGTTTCATCCCGATTCAGGCCACGGTCGTCGCGCAGTCGCGCAGTTGTTTCTGCCGGTGGTGGTGGTGGTGGTGGTGGTGGTGGTGGTGGTGGTGTGGTAGTGGTAATTAATCAAGGGCTTTGATCCCCGTACCCGCCTACTTTTTCTACGTACCCTACCGGGGGTCCTTGGCAGCTGCTGGCAACTGAGATACTCAGAGCCTGATTTAAGCCGGTAAAATCGTGAAATACCATCCGGCCGCCCATGTGCCTGCCATGCAGCCCGGCAGCCCGGGTCAACGGCGTTGAAGCCGTCAAAACCTTCAAATGGCCCTGAGAAGGCGTTTACCGTGGTGTTTTCCGTTTTGACGATTTCTTCATTGCTGAGTCAGCCTCAAAATAAAGGCAAGTTGCATATGGCAACTCTGAGGCCCGGATTTGTACGTAAACTAGCCAAAATCTATGGCATGCGCCCAACTACCCGAGTAATCCGTTGAATCCTGCCTTGTTGACATGGTGATACAATTCCTTGGTGTTGAGTGTATCAATTTCGCGATCTAGTCTAGTGACAACCTAGTTTGTTGATATGGTGATGCAATTCCTTGGTGTTGAGCCTGTCAACCTAGAAAAAGTCCTCCTTTTGAGGAAAAGGGTCATCTTCATCCCCGGAATCAAAGTCGGCGTCCTCTTCAGTATTTGAAGCCTCCCAAGAGCTCCTGCGTTGAGCCTTGCGGCACCACCACTCCGTTACCTCTATGTTATAGAGGTGGGGATTAGGAACCGGGGTTTCGATCACCGTCTTCTGGCTCGCTTTCTTTGTTGTCTTTCTCTTCTTTCCTTTCTTCCTCTGTTGTGTTGTTGCCTTTCTCTTCTGCCTTCCACCGACGACGATGCAGTCCGACTCAATCTCCCCATCTTCTTCATCCTGTTCATCCTGTTGATCCCTCTCTTCTAGGCTCGGCCCGGCTAGTTCGAACTGTGAATAGTAACGCCGCGCGTCCCGGTGGATCGTGCCGCTCCGGGCTGTCGTCTTTGTCTTCGGGGCCGGCGGCTCTGGTAAAATGGCTTCATTTCCGAAAGGACCGCCTTGTCAGGCTGTTGGATCCGTAGATACCTGTTTTCCGCATTCTATACGTAGATTAGTTAGTTGCCGGTAGGGCGTTGGGTGGCTGCCATGAAATTCAGCATTTTACCATACAAAAAGCGGACCCTACATTGCCAGGTGCCAAGGATCCACAGGAGGGTACGTAGAAGAAATATGCCGGTACGTGGATCAAAGCCCTTGATCAACTGGGGGGGATTGAACGGCTCGTCGTGATGCTGGTTCGCCGTGATATTGGACGCCTTGGATGCAGCAATAAGTCTAATGATTCTTCGTCTTTCTTGTCCTCGCCCTCCCTGCGAGAGAGAGCGTGTCAGCTGTACAAGCGTGCACGGTCTTGCTTATGTGCACTGCCCTGTGCGGAGTCGGAGTCGTCGGCCGTGTTTCCGTGTTTATTCCATCTCTGTCGTGGCTGCTCGAGAGCCACCAGAGCCGGGACCGACAGAGGGTGATGGACGAAGGGCAAGGTGGCGTAGGAGCCGCACCCGCACTACAAAGCACAGCCCGCCTGGGTGATAATTACCCAAGGAGATGCACCCCAGGCCAGAAATGCGGCTGGCTCAAAAAGGGGGACCACGGCCCCCCAGCGGCAGGTCAAGCGGCCATCGCCATCACAGCCACCCGAAATGAGGCCACCCGAAAGGCGCAAGCCTCACTTTTAGGGCATGTCTGCGACAAAAAGTCTCTTGCATGTGGGCTGGAAGTGGGAAAGGCCGGGATGGCTACATGGGAGTTTGCCAACACAACACTTGCAGCCCGATGCAGCCAATCGACGATGCGTTTCTATTGGCCCTCGCTGTTAGGCCTCGCTGCAGAGACGCGTTTTTACCCAGCTAGCGTGTTGCATTAACAAACCACAAACACGGCAAGCCGAAACATGCCTATTATGCGCGTCTTCAGCTCCTTCACGGTACGGTCCGGTCCGGTCCGGTCCGGTCCGGTTGGCAGCCCCGAAAGAAACAAGGGCCGGCAGCGAGAGTCCCCGAGATACGGATCAAAAGCAAAGCATACTTGGGGGGACAATTCCTGATCGAGATTGACTCTTCCGTTGTCGTGCACTTGGCCAATTTCTTGCTCAAGAGTATGTCCCCTCATCCTCTTGAATGGAGGGAGACAGCCTGCCTACAAAGACAGCCTAATAAGCGATATAGGTTTGACATGCTTTCTTTGGCGGCCCAGTTTTGTGTGCCTGAACACCTACGACAAGGCCGCTCGTTGGTTTCCCGTGCATATTCCGGCCGCTACTGTTCATGCCCATGGCATGGCAGCGTGCTGGAGCTGGAGCTGGAGCTGGACGCTGAATAACAGGGCAAGACGCGCGACGGGTGGACGAGGCTGTCGCGGGGCCTAATGGGCAGAGGCCGTTGAGAGGATGAAGGCCGCCCCCGACGTGGGACATGCCAGGGAAGGACTGCGCGATGCCGGATGAATGCGGTGCGTCTCTCCAACCCCAACCCCCCTCCTCCTCCTCCTCCCGCACATTGACTGACTCAAACTGCCAAACGGCATGACAGCCCGCAGTCCGGGGCTGCGTCGAGGACCTCCTGGGCATGTCGTGGAGCGACGCCATGCCGTTTCTCTGGGTAGAGGTCAAGGTGACGGGGAAAGATGAGGAGGATTTGGTTGAGCATCCAGCCAAGTTTCCTGTCCGAGCTCACCGCCGTCGTGGCGCTCGACGGCTGTCCCTGTCCCGGCCCTCACCAAGGTTCCCCCGGACCGGGACGCGTGCTTGATGAGGCGCTTGCTCTCTCTCCGGCTTCCGATACTGATACTTCGTACGCCAGTGGATAGAAGCCAATGCCTTTCATGTGCAGCGGCACTCACTACACGGCATCCAATTCCCAACTCGCAAAGCTGATCAACGTCAGAATGGACGTCAACTGCGATATGGCTATGCCGCTGAATATCATCACCAAGGACGGCTTCGCCAAGAGCGATACGGACAGGGAGATTCTGGTTGGTGGTCCTCTTCATCGTCCGAGGGAACTTCGGCCGCTCGTCTTGGCCGGCTATACGCAAGGCCGTGCTGCAAGCCTGTGATGAGTCCGAGGTGGGGTTCGAGACGGCCGGACCCAAAGGGGCGAGGCCCAAGGCGGACCGAGTGAGTGACTGGATGAGTGATCGACCGCAGAGATCTATGGAGATGGGGTCTGAGATCGATCCTGTTGATTCTTTTTTTGGCTTTTACTTATCATCTTCACGGATCGAACGAGCACGGCATGTACCGATTACGCCAGCTCAGAGCGGACTGATGCGCTGGGGGACATGCTATGGTTACTTCCTAGAGCCGGGTACCGAGATTTTTCACGACTTTGCCCCACGACGACACTCCCATGTGTGTCATATATGACCGGAGCGAGGTAAAAAGACAACTCACAGACTGGGCAGCGTTACCTGAACACCGTGTTCTACTTACGTCAACTAACTGTAGCACCGACGGCGAGAGAGGCCTCACGTTTACAAGTCACAGCTCCGTGTACCAGTTTTCTCCGGCAAGGAAGATAGATATCAGCCGCCTCAACGTGTGTGTATCCTCTCGCGTACCACTCCAACGCCGACGAAATGCGAGAAGGATCTAATCGAACAGGGAAGAAAATTTTGACACTCTTGGCGCGATACGAGTTACCTGGTCATGGACTTTAAGGGCAAAAGCCTTTCCACTCCATGCACCACCACGGCTGCAAAGATTTTTTTCCGTCGAGGGTCGCGTCGTGGTAGACGGGAAAGGCTTTGCAAAGTACCCCCCTCCCCCCCTCCCCCACCCCCCGACTCGGACGCGCCCTGGAAGGTGATAATTAAAGACGACGACGCACGGTGGCACGAGCTTGACGAGCTTGAAGATGACGAATTGCTCATTTGCAGTTCCGACTGTTGGACGCTTGGGGGGTTATGGATCACAACACATTTGGTTCGTCATTTCTCTCCCCCCTCCCTTCCCACTGCTCGCGTGTTGCTAACCAGGGGGGGTTGCCGTTCACACTCTAGCGCGCGGCTTGGTGTCGACGGGCTCATTGATGTTCGAATTTGACACAACCGCCTCGTTTAGAGGCGATATCAAGGGGGGGGGGGGGGCAGAAAGACCAAAAAGTGCCCTCATCGACGCGCTTGCGAGCGCGTCCCTATGCCCCCCCCCCCCAGACTGCTCCTAACTCTCACCCTTCCCGAGCGCGAGGAAGGACGTGTGTGGCCACATCATAGTGCTACAGTAAGCCGCCGATTTCCCCCATTCCCTTCTTTTCCGTGAGAAGATTGAGTGGATAACTAACGGCGCGAAAAGCGGGCCACCCGGCGTGGGTAAGACATACACACGGCGGAAAAGCTGGCAGAACAGTAGCCAGGCTCCCTTGTTCCAGCTCTCGTCGAGCAATAATACTTCAGCCGATAACTTGGAATCTTTCCTGGTGCAGGCCCCTTTTACCTTTGCAACAGATGGGGGTGCGCTCCTGCTCCTGGGCGAAGGGGATATATCTACCTCTCTCCAAGCGGACCGACTCTCTGGCGCACAACTCTCTATCGTGAGCCTTGTTCCTGCGCCTGCCTGCTGAACCACTTCCGTGGCTTGCTCCCTCGTGAACCACGAATCGCTACGACGTCTTCGACCCTGCCGTGAAAAGACAGTCACCCTAGACTGTCCAATAAATACACGCAGCTAAAACACAGAGAGAGTCGTAGGAGAACTATGCGAAAAGCAGCTAAAAAGCCGCCGCCAAAGTGGGCCACGACGCCGAAGGGGAACCCAAGAGCCTTGGCCCCCGACGCCAAAGGGGAAAACCCGAGAGCCTTGCCACAGACGACAACGTAAAACAGCTAGCTGTGCATAAGCTTAATGGCCGACAGGTAATGTGGACCCCTCTCTATTTAGCGTAACGTCTTGCTTAGCGTACCGTCTTTTTCAAGTTGTCAGGCTGCTGCGAGAAGCTAGAGTGAAGGGGGCAGAAATAGGTGCGTGCTCGGCTCACGGGGTCCACGAGCAAGAATCGAGGGAGGAACCATATTGAACTCTGCTCCCTCAAGAAGGGAGACTGAGTTCAATATGACTTTCTCCACCTCTGAGTTGCTGCCTTTGGGCAAGGGCGAGGGCAAGGAGCGGCTAATCCACCAATCCTTGTTAGAAGCGGCTGTTGCCTAGAATTGGAATAAGTGGCCAAGTCGGCTTCTGGCCGTGTTATATAAGGTTGACCCCGATATAGTGAAGAAATTTATACAAAAAAAGAATTTGTACAAGTAATCTGACAGGATCAACTGATGATTATTACTGAGCTGATGGTTCACCCGGGCATCCATAGAACAGGATAGGCTATCTAGAATTAAACTAGATAAACTCTTTCCCTAGTTTTAAGGTTTTACCCCCGGCTCCTCTAAGAGGATCAATCATTGCAATTGACTAATTCGCAGAGCTTTAAACCGATTCTAAATGGGACAAACGGCTAGGGGCCCGTGTGCAGCCGCTTCCGGTTATCTTGTTAAGTGTGATGACTTGGCGAGTAATATGGGGCATTTTTCTCCGAGAAGCGCTGCACGTGATATCCCCCGCCCTTGTCGATGGCGATAATTTATTTTACCAGTTTCGAAAAACCGTACCCCTCAGCCGGGGTCGATCCAGGACCCTTACTTGTTGTGTTCGCAATTTTTCAACAGCAGCGTTTAGCGGTTACACCACAGACCCATCTTCTGCCATACACACTTCAGCCCAGGTTCAGCTCAGTTGTTTGTTGGGTGCCGGTCTGTAAAGCCGCCTTACGGACGGAATACCCCGCGTCCACCCCAACCAGGTTTAGGTTACCCTGCAGGACAAGCGCACCCGCAGCATAAATAGAGCCCCTCCTCTCCGACGTCCCTGTCTTGTACTCTCGACATTCTCCCTCCGTCGCCCTTTCGCTCGTTCGTCCCCCGCCTCCTCAATTGTGCCCGCCGGTCAATATCGGCCCCCCCCCGCGCTCTGGTTATCCGATGCTCATTTCGACCACGGCCTCAAACTCGACTCTACTCCCTAGCCGGCTCTGAGCTTCGTCTGCACTGAGCGATTACAATCCGCCCGCATTCCTAGGCCGACTCTACGTCTATCCGGTGGACCCTTGGCGCAATCCGCAAGACCTGTCTGTCTTGACCAGTCACAAAAATGCCGCAGGTGTCGAGGCGTCAATGCGGAGACACCAGGAGGCCTCCTCTCCTGCATGGCGAGGGCTGTTTCCGTCTGCGGACTTGACGCCTTGTTGGCCGCAGTCGGACCGACTGCCAGCGCAGCTGCGGCGAGGCATGCAGGAGACTGGTCACAAGAGAGGCATGTAGCGTGCTGATTCGACAGCAATCTATTTCTGAGTCACGCCGCGATTCGGGTTGCAGCGGACGGGCATGTCGACTCCGAGCCGACGACAGGACCCTGGCGAGGCGGTCCAACTGGGACGGGTTCCGAGGAGCAAGAGGAGGGCGGTCTGGCGCAGCGAGGCCAGCGGAACAGACGAGGGAACAAGGCGGACCCAAGATGACGCGGCCTCTCGGGACTCCCGCTGGCTCGTGAGTCACGCTGCAGGAAGCTGAGGCGCCGACAACGGGTCTGGAGTCGTGGTGCATGACGGGCGATCCTTGGCTTCGTTAAATCGATGGCGAGGCAGACACGGACCGGGGAAGGTGATGCAACAGCTCGGTCAGATATCGCCTTGCTATTAGTAGTTCCGAGAACGGGACGAGGAGAATGAGGGGGGCGAGCCCATGCAAGGCGCGGAGGAAGGGGAGATGGCGCTCCTGCATCACAGCGGCTAAGCCGCCTAGGGCGATCCCTAGGGACGCCGTGGTTCATGCGGCATTAAGCCAGCGTCGTGATTAGCAGCGATACGACGTCCCGCAAGGAGCCCGTTTATGGCCCTCTCCTTTCTATCTCGGCAGCTGCGTGATTGGCAGCGGTTCGAGGGACTTGTCAGTCGATCTCTCGTGTCCTGAGCCAAATACGACGAGGCGTTTCACGACTGAGCACGTTCCTGGCCAGCCGCTGGGATTGGCGGAGCGGATGGGGAGTCGAAGGCTAGGACCAGTGCCTTGCTAGTCCTGCTGTCGAGTACGCCTTTTCTACGCACGCAGACATATTTCGCCAGTTTCCCCGTATCCAGAAGTGCGAAGATGGCCAGCATTGGAGGCCAAATATTCCCCAGAATTGTTCTTCCCAGTGTTGGGCATCTTCTACCATTCAACAGCACGGTATCACTAGCAGCACGATGGCAACAGTCTGCCTCGACCACCAGCTCTTTTACAACCCCCCTGCAACGGCAGACCCCAAGCCTGCGAGCCACTGTCTTCTGGTTAGGAAGGGGGTCCCCTCTGCACCCATCTTTAGAGCTCCTTTACATCCGCCGCTGCCGCAGGATGCACACGGTCCTCGCCATGGTGGTACCGGGAGGTCACGGGACGATGCTCTCCTAATCCTCGGCGATGACGATCCCGACGAATAGCCGATCCGACACTTAAGTCCAGCCCTATCCAGGCCTCTGGCCTGACGAGACAGATACAGCGCTGGCATGGCAACAAACACTGTCGCTCGCGTTTGATCAACAGACAGGCTGGCTTGTCTGCCTATCCCTATCCCGCACCGTCCCTTCCCATGGACCCCAGGTGGCACATTCAATGGTAGTTATACGCGTGCTCGTATGAACTCGGGGAAATGCACCCCCTGGATTCAGGGGCTTGTATTTGTGTTCAGGGGTTTTTGTTTGGGGTGGCGAGTGCCCTCCATTCCGCTGGATCAGTCAGCGTTGCTGGCACCGCGCGCTGTGGCCTGCGCGGCCAACACACACACAGATACATTTTCTAGACAAGGCGCAATTGAAGTCCTGTTTTCCGGCCATTGAAGTGCTTTGCTGTGTGAAGAACGGTTAGACTCTCAACTTTGGCGGCCAGAGGGCCACAGTTGGCTGGTTTGTGTCCCGCAACACCACATAAACACCTCCGCCTCCTATAAGCCGCTTGAAACCCGATGGCGCTCAGGCCCCCCCGGCCTTCCCCCCAGCCCAGTCGTCAATCGTGTTCACGCAATCCATCAAGTCCGCCTTTGCCTCTTCAGAGGTCGTAGACCCCACCGTAACTGCAGCCTCTTTGACGGAACGACAGCCCCGGTACATTCTAGTTGGGCCCGCTGCGGACCCACCTCCTGCTGGCTGGCTGGGGGTAGGAGAAGCAGTTGATGTCCAGGCGATCATACGAGGATCTACCGAAGCAACCTGTAGGTCCGGGCGTGAGATCCTGGAACCACTTTATAAAATGAAAACACTCGGCAGTCTGAAGACTGTTGTACCTGTACACCTGGGGTGAGCGTTCCTTCATGTCTGAGCAGGTATAGACTTACTTAACTGGATTGATTGGCTTCGAAATGGAGTTGAAGCACAATCTAGTCATCGCAAAATCGATCACAAATTTATGCGGCCGAACAACAGCGCAGGGAAATGTAGCAAGAATGTGATACCCCAGCGCGCTGCCGAGTAAAAGCAGGGACAGACCCTCGTCAATAGATGCCTTCAGCTCACCGGTTCCCATCGCTGTCTGCTGCTTTGCCAAGTTTTCAAGTGCAATTGTTGTTGCTTGCTGCCGCTTTTTAGGTTTGAGGGATTCGTTTATAGCCTGTGGCTTACGGATAGTGCGGTCTTGTTGCAGTTGGGTTTTAGCTTCTTCCACCATGAGTTGGTACTTCTGCGCAAGGAGAGTGAGGGTAAACCGCTCCTCAAATATGCACCTTTGAACCTGTTGACGGATGTTCGTCAGCTTGGCGACCAACCCTCCCACGGTGCGTTGGTTCTCCTCATAGAGGGTTGCAGGCCTAATAGGTGGGAGCGAGCACTGCATCACCATCTGCAGAACGCGTGCCTTGACCTCTATGCTCAGGTCACCACCCTCCAAGGCTTCTCTTCCTTGTGACTGAAGAGTTTTTCAAGGTCGACGAGAAAGCACTGGTGGCTCTCAGTACATGTGGATGCTTCCTTAGCTGGATCAGATTGGAAGAACAGCAGCTCCGCAGTCGGGTCCGGCTGATCCGCTGTATTCTCAACAGCGAACACTTCTAACTGGGACGGTGAAATCCATGTCTTGAGGAGCCTCGTCAGATATCGCGCCCGAAGAGAGGTAATATCGGTGTTACCGGACGTGCGCAGCGCGGTTCCAAGGTACTTTCCAAGAGCAAAACAGCATAAAATGCCAGAGTGCCCGGTATTTCCCCCTAGCTATATAACTTATTAGTATGTTATCTGCCCTGGTGAAACCGATACAGCTTACCTCTTGAATGCTGTGTTGGAGTCTAGTATTTACCAGCTTGACAAGTCTGGTGTTCCAATCCTCAGCCTCATGTTCATCCATACTAATCGAATTGAATTTGCCGCTCCCCCAATCGACAACTAGGAGAGTCCAGTAATCGACCGTGCGCACAAGTAGAACGAGAGCGTCGTAGGTGTGTAGCCAGTCCTGGATCCTGGCATTTAGGGGCTCAACATCTCCGGGGGAACTGCTGAGAGAGGATGTAATTGATCATCTGGGGAATTTGCTCTGCAGGCTCTAGGGGAAGGGTGGGGAAAATGTGTGGGCGTTGGATGTTTTCACGTCCGCTTAGTAGCTTTCCGCCTGTAGGTTCGCATTTTTCATCGCGTTTCGTCGTCCTGGTTTTTTACCTCCTTAACTTCTCTTTTTGCACATCTTCCACCCGTTGCTGGTCCTCTTGAGGCCTAAAGAAAGCCAGAGAGTCGGCCAAGATTGGGAAGTCCGGGCACGAAGGAAGATAGACAGAATGAGCATCCGGTGTCCATTTTCCATCTACGTAGTTCACCGCTTCGGCAAGTGTGTATATAGCTAGTGCTAAATCCAGAATGATAGGCCCATAGTATGGTGATAATGATCTTAGATGCTTTCTGATCGAGAATCGTAAACGGGATACCCCATTCTCTTAACGTCGACACGGGCATAAATACTCCAGCGTGTCGGACACACTAGTCGCGCTCCTAGGTAATCTCATTATCTAATTCCTTAAGCTTCTGGATAAAGGCATCTATCTACTACTAACGAGGGAATAATTCTCCATAACTTCCTCCTTATATATAGATAGCTTATTAAATAATCGCTAATATGCTCTACGTAGTTAAAGAAGGATACGCTGAAATTAGAGCTAGATTCGTACGCGTATAGCTAACGAAGACTAGGTATAAAGTACTTCGTTATTAATAGTAAGTTTCCTTCTAGTAGTTAGATTATACTCTCTTTTAGAAGGTAATTTATAACGCGTTATTTAGAAGTCTTTATAAGAATATTAGTACGGTGAATAATATTATTTAAGCCGTCTTTATAAGTAAGGAGTATTTCGTATTATTTAAAAGCTTCGTTAATTAATAAAGAAGAAGGGGAATATAAGCGTAAGACTTAACGTTTTATTAATACTTCGACTTAATATATTTTATTAAAGAGTATTATATTAACTTTCTTAAGGCTTTAATATATTAAGTTTTAAATATTATTCTTATTTAATTAATTTATAAATAAAGAACCTTAATAATAAAAGCTTTTATAATAATAAGTTAAAGTTTTACTTTAAGATTAAAAAAGATTAAGATTAATTAAGTAATTTATAATTATAATATACTTTTAATAATTATTAATATATAATTTAATATAATAATTAAAAATATTAAGAGTAACTTTTAATTAAAGATTATTAATTTAATTATTATCTTTATTAGATATAATAAAAAAGTACTTATTATATTATTTTAAACGCTTTTCTTAAAGAATAAGGGCTTAATCTTTAAAGGCTTAATAAATATAAAGGATTTTAAATATAAAGAAAATTAAAATCTTAATAAATTATAATATAAAATATAATTATATACTTTTAAAATATATATATTATATAAATAAGTAATATAATTATAAAAGATTATTTAAAATTAATTAATTATAATTTAAAATATATATTTATAAGTAACGTGCGTAATAAGCGAGTGTACCAGATAAGCGAGTGCACTACTTTCTACTACCCGACTATATCTATTCTCAATTATAATACAACTATACTAAGAAATTACAATAACTGAATCAGAAACAGATGAATTAGACGATTCTGCAGCCTCCTTATACGTGCGAGCATTATGGCCAGGCTTGCCGCATACGCTATAGTATCGAATCTTCGTACGAGACCCCCCTATACTACTACTATTTTGTCGTATTTCCTGAGCTAACTGCTCACCCACAGCCTTCTAGTCTAGTAAATCCTGTGCCTCTTATATAGTAAGTGACCCTCCAAGCCGTATACGTGTTTTTTTAGCTCTCCGTCGCTTACTAAGCCCCTTATTGGCCTTTCGTAATGCTGAGACCTCCGTACGTAGAAGAGCCACCTCGTACATTATAGCCATTATACCTTTGGCTAATCGATCTATAGTAGTTAGTATCGGGGTTGGAGAGCTGCCCTAATAGTTGGAAATTCGAGTTTTGATAAATGCTGATTATGAGGTAGCCTCTCGAGGGTTGTGTGGCGTTTAGGAGGCCTAAGGTAGTGCTGTGGTTGGGCTTGAGGCTGGGGGTGTTGGGGTCCGAATACGCATATCTAGTTTAGATATCACCCTCTCTAGGTCGTACGGCACAAGGCCAGCTCCGGTAAAACCCCCCTGGATGTTCTTTTCTATAATCGAAGTAAAAAACGCCTCTCTGAATATATAAAGAAACTCCAACTTACTAATATATATAATATTCATCCGTATAAACTACTTAATTTGGCGGCTATACGCCTTCTTCAAAGGCCCAAAATAACTAATATCTAAAGGCTGGAGTATATATAAAGAGTATGGAGGTATATAAAGTATAATAATATTATACTCTTTATAATAGTTATCGAATTCTTTAGAGTGGTGGCTTTCGTGGCTATTAAGGATTAATAACCGGTATATACCCTTTATACGAGATGCTATATAGAAATCGAAGTAACGAATCTAATCCATACCTTTCTTATTCGTAGTCCAGCCATTATCGGTTATTACGATACGCTAGTCGGCCGGGAGGTTATATTCTTCATACTAGTTAGTAAGGTAATATTACCTAGCTAAGATGATAAATGGTAGGATGGCCCAGCCTAGAGTATTTACTCCTTGGATAACTATAGCCCACTCTCGATTACTAGGCTGGGCCTATTTAGCCCTACTACGCCCCTCTAAGGTAGTAACTACTATAGTGGCGATAATAATGCCCATTATAAAGCCGGTCTCGTCGAAATTATAAATATCGTCGTTAAGGATACCGTATTTGACCTTAACGTTATATATAAGGGCAAACTACTCGCGAATAATCGTTAGATCTTCGTATTTAGCCCTCTAGTAGTCGTATTTACGCGTAAAACGCGTCCGAAGGTCTAGTTAGCGCTTGACGAAGTTATAAGCCCATCGTACTCCAATAGGGGGCGCGTCGCGTTCGCGGAGTAATCGATTAGCCATATCTTCTACGTAAGAAAGCCGGGGGTGGAATACGCGTATATATAGTTTAATTATATACTGAATAATCGTTTTCTCTTCCAAATCGGTAAGTTTATGTAAATTGGCTAGAATATCGCGTCGTAAAGGTTTACCGTCGCGTCGTCGTATAAGTATTATATAGTGAATATCGTAGATCTTGCCTATAGCTCGTAGGGTGAGGTTTTTATCGCGTTAGATAGCTTTAAGGGCTAAAATTATCTATACCTCTTTTAAAGTAGAAGATATATTAGGTTATAGAATAATTAAGGATTGAAGGTGGAAGTGGTATATCGCGTAGAAAGTGGTGTACTCGCTTATCTAGTACACTCGCTTATTACGTACGTTAAATTACTTTTAAATAAATATATTAATTTTAAAAGTATTTATATTCTTAAAGAATAACTTAATTAAGAATATAAGAATAAATTTTAAAAATTAAAATTATATTATTTAAAAAATATAAGAATATATAAGGAATTTAAATTATATTATTATTATTAATGAACTTTCTTTATATAATAACTTTTAATATTTATCTTTAACTTTTAATAATTTATATTCTTATTAAAATATAAAGATTATAAACTTACTTCTCTTTTATAATAATAATCTTAAGAATATAATTACTTTTAATATTTAAATTTATTATATAAAGAATAAATTATAAATTAATATTAATTATTATAAAATTAATTATATATATTAAATATATATTAAGCTTTATTTAAAAAGTAATATTTCTTTATAAGTAAGAGTTTATTTTAAAATAGCTTATTTTATTAAATATAAATTATAAAAGATTTATTAATTTAATTTAAGAATAATTATTATAATATTAATTATAAAGAAAAAGCTTTAAAGAAGTTTTTTAATCTTTATATAATATTTAAAAAAAATTATAATAAGTTTTAAAATATATTTAATTAATTAATTAATTAATATTATTATTTTTAATTTATTAAAAAAAGAATTTAAATATTAATTTATTTTTATAATATAAGATAAATTAATATATAATATATTAATAATATTAAACTTTAATTAAAATAAACTTTATATTTTAATTAATAAGTTTAAGAAGTTATATTTAAAAAAGAAGTATTTTATTTATTAAAAATAAAATTATATTATTTAAAATTACTTTAAAAAAAACTTATTTTTATAATTAATAAAAATTAAATTTAAGAAATTATAAATTATTATATATATTATAATACTTAATATAAAATTAAAATTAATTATCTTATTATTTATTATCTTAATTAAGTAATATTACCTTATTAATTAATATAAAGAGTATAACTTCTTAATTAATTAATATATTATAATAATTAATAATAATTAAATTACGAATAAGAAAGGTATAAATTAAATTTAATACTTTATTTTTTATATAATATCTTATATAAAGGGTATATATTAGTTATTAATCTTAAATAATTATAAAAGCTATTACTTTAAAGAATTTAATAATTATTATAAAGAATATAATATTATTATACTTTATATACCTTTATATTCTTTATATATACTTTAGCTCTTAAATATTAATTATTTTAAGCCGTTAAAGAAGGCGTATAAATATTATATATATTAATAAGTTAGAGTTTCTTTATATATTTAAAGAGGCGTTTTTTACTTTAATTATAAAAAAGAATATTTAAAGGGGTTTTATTAAAGTTAGCCTTATATTATATAACTTAAAAAGGGTAATATTAAAGTTAAATATATATATTTAAACCCTAATACCCTTAGCCTTAAGCTTATTTATAATATTACCTTAAGTATCTTAAACGTTATATAATTCTTAAGAAGTTACCTCGTAATTAACGTTTATTAAAACTCGAATTTCTAATTATTAAAGTAGCTCTTTAACTTTAATACTTATTATTATAAATCGATTAGTTAAAGGTACGATAATTATAATATATAAGATAGCTCTTCTTTATATAAAGGTCTTTATATTATAAAAGGCTAATAAGGGGCTTAGTAAGTAACGGAGAGTTAAAAAAATATATATATAACTTAGAAGATTACTTATTATATAAGAGGTATAGGACTTATTAAATTAAAAGGTTATAAGTAAGTAATTAATTTAAGAAATATAATGAAATAATAATAATATAAGGGGGTCTTATATAAAGATTTAATATTATAATATATATATATATAAGGAGGTTATAAAATTATTTAATTTATTTATTTTTAATTTAATTATTATTATTTCCTAATATTATAATTATATAATTAAGGGTAATTATAATAAGGTTATAAAAGTATTTAATTTACTTATTTATTTATCTCGTTTATTATATATATTAATACTTTATTAATATAACTTTATTAATATTAATTATTAAAATAATTATTATAAATTAATTAATTAAAAGTATAATAATTATAATATAACGTGCGTAATAAGCGAGTATATTAAATAAGCGAGTGCACCACTTTCTACGCGACGTACCACCTCTACCTTTAATCCTTAATTATTCTATAACCTAATATATCTTCCACTTCAAAAGAGGTATAGATAATTTTAGCCCTTAAAGCTATCTAACGCGATAAAAACCTCACCCTACGAGCTATAGGCAAGATCTACGATATTCACTATATAATACTTATACGACGATACGACGGTAAACCTTTACGACGCGATATTCTAGCTAATTTATATAAACTTACCGATTTAGAAGAGAAAACGATTATTCAGTATATAATTAAACTATATATACGCGTATTCTACCCCCGGCTTTCTTACGTAGAAGATATGGCTAATCGATTACTCCGCGAACGCGACGCGCCCCCTATTGGAGTACGATGGGCTCACAACTTCGTTAAGCGTTAACTAGACCTTCGGACGCGTTTTACGCGTAAATACGACTACTAGAGGGCTAAATACGAAGATCTAACGATTATTCACGAGTGGTTTACCCTTATATATAACGTTAAGGTTAAATATAGTATCCTTAACGACGATATTTATAATTTCGACGAAACCGGCTTTATAATGGGCATTATTATCGCTACTATAGTAGTTACTACCTCAGAGGGGCGTAGTAGGGCTAAATAGGCCTAGCCTAGTAATCGAGAGTGGGCTATAGTTATCTAAGGAGTAAATACTCTAGGCTAGGCCATCCTACTATTTATTATCTTAGCTAAGTAATATTACCTTACTAACTAGTATGAAGAATATAACCTCCTAGCCGACTAGCGTATTATAATAACTAATAATAGCTAGACTATGAATAAGAAAGGTATAAATTAGATTCGTCACTTCGATTTCTATATAGCATCTCGTATAAAGGGTATATACCGGTTATTAATCCTTAATAGCTACGAAAGCCACTACTCTAAAGAATTCGATAACTATTATAAAGAGTATAATATTATTATACTTTATATACCTCCATACTCTTTATATATACTCCAGCCTTTAAATATTAGTTATTTTGGGCCTTTAAAGAAGGCGTATAGCCGCTAAATTGAGTAGTTTATACGGATGAATATTATATATATTAGTAAGTTGGAGTTTCTTTATATATTTAGAGAGGCGTTTTTTGCTTCAATTATAGAAAAGAATATCTAGGGGGGTTTTACCGGAGCTGGCCTTATGCCGTACGACCTAGAGAGGGTAATATCTAAGCTAGATGTGCGTATTCGGACCCTAATACCCCCAGCCTCAAGCCCAACCATAGTACTACCTTGGGCCTCCTAAACGCTATATAACCCTCGAGAGGCTACCTCATAATTAGCATTTATTAAAACTCGAATTTCCAACTATTAGGGTAGCTCTCTAACCCCGATGCTGACTGCTGTGGATCGATTAGCCAAAGGTATAATAGCTATAATGTACGAGGTGGCTCTTCTATATACGGAGGTCTTAGTATTATGAAAGGCTAATAAGGGGCTTAGTAAGCGACGGAGAGCTAAAAAAATACGTGTGCGGCTTGGAGGGTCACTTACTATATAAGAGGTATAGGATTTACTAGACTAGAAGGCTGTGGGTGAGTAGTTAGCTTAGGAAATACGATAAAATAGTAGTAGTATAGGGGGGTCTCGTACGAAGATTCGATACTATAACGTATACGGCAAGCCTGGCCATAATGCTCGTACGTATAAGGAGGCTATAGAATCGTCTAATTTATCTATTTCTAATTTAGTTATTATAATTTCTTAGTATAGTTATATTATAATTGAGAATAAATATAGTCGGGTAGTAGAAAGTAGTGTACTCGCTTATTTAGTATACTCGCTTATTACGTACGTTATAAATAATTACTTTTTATATAAAGGTCTTTATATTATAAAAGGCGA